>OY294067.1:201972981-202143005 GCA_958510875.1 Endomychus coccineus
CCAGTTCGTGAGGGGGGCGTAAATTGCCAAAACTATCATAATAAAAGACTGTATCACCGACTTTCTTAAACCCAACCCAGTGAGTGCCTTCATTGTCCGAGCTATCTAAATTAACTATTCCACGCTCGTTTCTCCATGGTCCGTTGGATGGCAGTTCATCACGCATAAATACTCCTCTAAAATGGGGAATTTTCAGAGCTTTTGCTAGTTTTCGTAGATCGAGATCGGTCAGAGGTCTTCTGGGTAGGTTTACTGGCAGTTTTTTGGATGTTTATTTAAATATAGACCAAGACCTTTGCGATACTTTTTCAAATATAGACCAGATCCTTGTTTTCCCAAAGCTATAGCTTCCATTGTTTTATTATGTCTTTCCGTTTCCTCCAAGGTTTTCCGAGCTGCTTTGCTGTCGTTGACGGCCTTAGCGATGCCAGCACCACCTCCCGCCAATGCTCCAGCAGCTGATAAGCCGGCAAATAGAGGTATTAAAAATGGTAAAAATCCTCCAGTCTTTGGAATAGGAATAACTCTTGGTAATCGAACATTTTTCCGACCACCTGCTTTTTTGAATTGTTTTCATGCAACTTTCAACGCTGTTTGAGATGTTCTCTTCAGATTGGTGGGGTCAAACTTTTTCTTCATAACTTTTCTTACCCCATCGACAATTGCACTTCCGAACCCAACCTTCTTTCTCATGCCCATCCCCAATTTCCTCTTTGCCTTCATAATTTTATTCACACCGAAAGCGGCAATCCTCTCTCCAAATTTTGTGTCTTTAGATTTGACACGTTGCCAAGCAGCGTTCTCTAATATTTTATCCGCCTCGTGACGTCCTTCCAAACTAGCGTTTCGCAGATATGAAATATCGTGTTGGCGGCAAGCTTTATCGAGTGGATTGATACCTGAATCTCCTCTTCTCAACCGTTCTTCTAATTTTGTACCGGGACCACAGAATTGATAACCAGGAATATGAAGTTCAAACGGGAGCTTGTTTATAAGCGTATTGAGAACACCTTCTCCTACGTAAGCTTCCATACAGACTGATGAGAATTCAAGATTGCACCGTTATTTAACGAGGGGAGGGAGAAAAACTAAAGATCTCAAAGTAATATTTTTTATTAATTTCAAAATTTTCTCAATACAAAAGACTTAAGTATGATCTTAACAATATATGTTTCAAATATTATAATCTTCACTCTTGATTCACCCTCATATTCACGGAATTTTGTTCTATTATAATATCCATACCCTCGAGTCAATAATATTCCAGCTATTTGTTTGTTCCTAATAATCTCCAAATGTTTAATGATGGGTTCATTGAACGAGATCCGAATTATTGATCCAACTGTTGTGATTATTATCTAGACCCAACCATTTCACATACTGTTGACCCCTCCTCTTTCGTAATATTTTTTCGACTAAATACACATCGGGTTGTTTTGTTTTCTGTAATTCTTCCTCATAGAAACAGCTGCTGATTGGTGCGTTGGTCATATCTTCTAGTAGATATGTGACCGGGCTGGTAATTTCTACTTTGATGATTTTAAATAATTCCGTACTCCAATTGGGCGTAAATCCCTTCTCAAAAATATGTTTAGCCTTACTTATTCGTACCACATCTCCAACGTTGTATTTGTGAGGCAGAGCTAACTTGATGTGTGAGTAGGATCGCTTCAATATCTCGCTCTCAATCTGTTTCGTCACTTTTATTGGAGCCATATTTATAGTACTATGTTTACGTTTATTATATTTTTCTGTGGTTTCTTCAAGTATATCAAGCCATTTGTATTTCCCGCTAAGACTGAAATGTTTGTAGAGCGATTCCTTTAATGTTCGAATGACACGTTCAGCAATGGCTGCTTTTTTCACACTATACGTATTATAATGATTGATATTATGTTTCTTCATTAGATCGTTAAAGTGTTTATTGAAGAATTCTTTTCCCTGATCGCTTTGCAGATTCCTAGGCTTACGATGTCCTTCTAGCAATATAGAACTGACCGCTTTCCGAACCTCTTCGGCTGATTTCGTTTTCAGCGGGCGTGTCCATAGAAATTTCGAGAAACAATCGATCATAACCAAAATGTATTTGAATCCTCTATTTTCACGAGCGTAATTACCCATTTCAGCCAGATCCATTTGCCACAAA
Source organism: Endomychus coccineus (assembly GCA_958510875.1). NCBI lineage: Eukaryota > Metazoa > Arthropoda > Insecta > Coleoptera > Endomychidae > Endomychus > Endomychus coccineus. Next base: position 201,975,128 of record OY294067.1, read on the forward strand.
TCATCCAAACCTTTTATGATCGCTCTGCGCCGTTTGAAATTCTTCCTACTAGGCTTATGAAGCTCATGCACAACTTGTTCTCTACTCATCTTATCAATGCGGAAATCTAGTTTAGAATTAATTTTTTGGGTATATTCACAGGATTTGGAGTAATATGTTTCACAGAGCCCTGCTTTGTTGTTGTTGTGGATGATGAGGGTCTCTTCTTAGAAGGTTCCACAGATGTCATCCGTCGTTCTAACGCCTCCACTTTACTAGTAATGTCATTTAGACGCATGTTCACAATGTTAAATGTGTTATTGATCTCTTTCAATTCATTTCTGTTTTCCCTCACACTATCACTGATTGTTTTATACTCTGATTTTATATAGATCCCCATTCCATTATATTTATTCTGAATGTCCATCAGATGTTTATCAATGTTGAGAATAACCTTCTCATTCGTTAATTTATGTTCATCCAGATCCTTGTTGATATCTTTGATCAAATTATCAACCCTAACATTGAAGGTATCTTTAAGACTGGTTTCCGTTTTCAGATTCAGTTTGTATGTTAATTTATCAACATATACTTTATTTGCAACATCTCCATCATCATTCGGTGATTTTACGTTGCACAATCTACGATTTTCCATATCATAACTTCCATCACTCGTTAGGAATAATCCTTGTCCGTGAACTTGTTTGAAATTATTATTAAATACATTTGTATCATATATCCACATGGAAGAGGAGGCTCTGCCAAACTTATCCATTGAAACCATCTTTATAACTGTGATGAATTTGTCTTACACTCGGTTTTTGTTCGATTACACCAGCCTCTATTAATTCTTCTATTATAGAGACTATCTCGTTGTGATGGTTATTGTTACCAGCGAGCGAGGATGCAACAAGAAGTCTCAGTCTATCCACAATTTCGTTAACGTCATCCCAATAAACATATTCGATTGGTTTTTCGTTATATTCAAGCATATCATTTTTGATATATGCATTTCCAGTGTATGTTTTGGACCTTGGTCTTTTAATGGAATTAATCAAAGGTTTCAGTACATGTTTGTATTTTACAGTGTTTCTTATTCGATCAGCGGGATCGTTATTACGTCTATGGGCACTAGTCATTTCCATCATTTGACTGTAATTTTTTCCATCTTCCACGGTGTAGGTGTCAGGTAGAACATCTCTGTAGAATATCAAATTATACAGTCCTGTGGTACCCTTGAACGGAGTTCCCTTAATAATTATATTACTCTCACTATCAATTTCAATAGGTTGATTACCCATGAACCATTTATCTAAAGTCGAATTATATTGCAAAACCATTTTATCATCGTATCTCTTGACATCATCATCCAATAGAAATCCTTCCAAGTAATAACGTGCTAATGTGGGGTATTGTTGCAGAAACTCCTCTGTAGCCGCTGCATTATCTTTCTTAAGTTTTCTGAATTCTTCACGAATCTGATCGATAGTAGGTTCGGGGGTAAACACATCCTCTTCAGTATCTGGGGGGTTATATACGAATTCTTCCCCTTCAGTTACAATATTTGGGATTGGTATGTTCTCCATTTGTGTTGCTGTAGAAACAATACTTTTAGGCTTAATCAACGAATTTTGTTTGATTATTTCAGCATTTTTCGCAATTTCCTCCAGAGGCTTAGATACATTCTTGAATATATTATCTAGAATTGCATCATTTTCAGCTTTACCCAATTTCACAGCCATGTATTTTTTCCTCACAACGTTTGCTAACTCTCAAATTTTTCTCTTCAATTGTTGTTTTTCTTTTAACATGTTACTCACACGCACGTCCATGCTGAGCGGTTTGTCTATTTCAAATGATAGTATATATACATGTTAGATGTATATATAGCTATCAAAACTTTTGCGATAACGTCCTTTGTTCCTAGCACAGTCTTTGTTTATCATAAGGAATCCATATTTATCTTTCCAACATGCGCTACATATCTCTTTGAATTTCTCGAGTGACATGTCGGTACTTACATGATCGGTAAATATATGTTTCAAATTGAGTTCATCCTGTTTGAAAATAATCAAGCAATTGGCATTGTCGCGCAATCCATGTTTTGGACATTTTGCAAAAGACTGACAAAGATAGAAACTATCAATTGAGTTGTGTCTCCCTCTTGAAAAATAAGAACGAATTTTGTCCTGTTTCTCATCCATTACATCATCGAATATTATTACCGAATTAGGTTTCGCTTCTGTGGGGTCTATGACGTTATCACTTTCAGTGTATGGAAAATATCCAAGCCCAGCAATTTTCTTCAATGTTTCCTCCAGTAACTGGTATTTTGGTTGGTGTAAAGACTTTGAATAGATGTACACGTTTCCAAATTTCAAGCCGTTTGCATCTAACAATAGAGATAACGTTACATTTGTTTTCCCACAATTACTTGGACCACAGATTATTGTTCGTAGAGTATTTGGCAGAAAAGAGCTGTGACGTTGTGGTTGTTCAACATTCTCAATGCTTGACCCTAAGTTCATAATATTCAACGAGTCTTTTTGCTTAACAATCTTCATCATGCCTGAAGGCGAATAGAAATCATACTGAAACATATGTTAATAAGCATTTGTTTATATATTAGTTGATGATGTTATATTGTGTATGTCCGAGCACTTCTACCATGTAACTGTCAAAAGCAAGTATCAAAGACGTGTTAAATTTGTCCGAATGTTGAAACACGTGTATAAATGTTGAAGCACACGTCTGAATGTTGAAGCACGTGTCTGAATATTAAAGCATGTGTTAAACACGTGTCTGAATTTTGGAGCACTTGTCACTCTATAGAACTAGATGCTCATTCATAGTATTCTATTGCACAAGACGATCTAAATTTAAAGCATATATATGATGATCACGTGGGGACTGATATGACTTTTGGAGAATTCAAAAATATATGTTCATACTGTTTGGAAGGAACCATATGAATTTTTATGTATTGTTAAAGATGATGCTATTGATAAAGGAAGATATAGAAAGTGTTTTGATAATTTCATACATCTATAAACTATTTTATAAAAGAAAAAACTAATGAGAAACTATTCAATAGTTGTTTGAAGCTGTTCAATACCTGTTAGAAGCTGTTTAATAGCTGTTTTAAGCTGTTCAAAAGCTGTTCTTAAGCTGTTTAATAACTGTTTGAAACTGTTTAATTCTTGGTTAATTCGATATATATGAACCTACTTTATTCAATCTTGTAAATATACTGGAAAATTATATATTTTGAAAATTAACGAATCAGTCTATTCTGATAATTCGATAATAAAACCCAAAAATTAATTAGATCTCATAATCATAATATTTACACTATTGAGCAAAATGAAATTGTTTTAAGCGCTTGTGATAATAAACGCTATATTATTGAAAATTATAAAACGTTACCTTAGGGATATCATTCTATTCCAGAGGAGGAGGAGGAAGAAAACGATTAGTTTTATATTAAATATTGTATATTACTTATAAATATGCCTTATCTATATTTTGATTATAATAATTATTTTATATAACATATAATATTTGGTTTTCTTAGTTACTTATTTTCAGATAATTAGACGTATGAGTTATATGATTGTAATATATGTATAATTGGGTACGTTTTTAAGAAAATTCAAATTATTTATACGTTCATCCAATTTCTTCTTGAATATCATTCTTCATGATGCGGGTTGAATTAATTTTGCTTCCAACATGCAATTTGATAATTAAGTTTTTGTTCGATGCAGCTCTTGGTAACAGCTCATATAATTCCACTCTAAATTTTTTATTGAAATATTTAACGGTTCAGATAGGACAGGTTCAGGTAGAACATCACTTCTATCTTTGTCAACTATATTCAAACTGGATGATTTCGTTTTATTACATTCATAATATTTAGATGCCCAAGTATCTGATTCAAATTTCAATCCGAGATTGTTTGCAACACATGTAGATAAATCTGATCTACACTCTTGCAGAAGATTATTAGCGGGGCCATCTATGTTTGTAGAAATGGTAGTGGCGGTAGGAGAACTTTCACAATATTTCTCGATATATATACGTTCTAATATATATTTACTATTCACATCCAATAATTCCAAGGTTAAATTTTTCAATCTACTTTTACAAGTTGTGAGTTGAACATTTATAAAAGATATACGATGTTCATAATCATTTCTAACTTCTTCTTCTCTGGATAGAGGTTCAGGGTGGGTAGAAACTCTATGATGTAGAGAATGATTTTTCCTCGATGCGAAAATAGTAAAGGTAGGTCTTTGTTGATTCAAATTTTCATATTCTAAATGAATGGAATCACTTCGATTTAAATTATGATTGAATGATGCACTTCCATTATCAGAATTAAATGTAGACTTATATAATATTATATTCGATGAGAAAGTTCCAAGAAGTAAGGTTAGAGTTAACACAAACTGTACAAGTAACATACTATATGAATACATTTTTCATAATGATATATTTCTAACATTACATCTATTTAATTATCCTGGAGAAGAGTAGGGATGGAACACAATACCACGATAGTTATCTATAGATATTTTCGATATTATTTTTCTCTTATTAGCACACTCTAAGCAGTATATAATCTTTAAATTGAATATACACTCTGAACAATACAATCTATGTTTACAAGGGATAAAACTTGTATTAATCTCTTTTTTATTACAAATTCCACAAAGCTTCATCATTTTGTTTCTCATATGAGTTCAGGATATAGACTGAGGGAAATAAAAAATCAACCTATTATTTATATCATTTATTATCATCGGTTTACAATGGTAGTAAATTTATAAGATAATTATGAATATTTAAGCTATTATTCACAGCACAGTAACAATTATTTGAAGTATGATTGTTCAAACAAAGAGGTTCACCCATTATCAGTTTTGGACAGTTGACATCATTTTCTAAATCTATAACAACTATCGATCCTCCATTAATTTCTTCCAAAAGTTGACTTATAGCTTTCGATTTTTCTTTTCCTCTAACATATATACGATCGATATTCATCTCAACTGTATGTTTTTTAAAAATATTCTTCAGTTCCCTATTCTTGATAAACCCACTAACATATGGAATACAATGATGATTCCTCTCGAGATATCGAATTTGTCTCTTACAGTTTTCATCTAACTCGCTATATGGTTTGGGATAATTGAATAGGTAGTGACTTGATTGTTTCCCATTCGTAATACACATTTCTTTTATTCTAAATTCAGGCACTTTGAAGCCTTGTACATCTATCACAATGAACCTCATATTGGTGAATGTCGAATATCGAAGAGAGAGAATAAACTTATCAAATCAATCTTAGTCCCCTACTATTGAGGTTAGTGTATAATTATAACATCTCATATCATATTTGCTTGATCTTTGTGACCTCGTCAGAGATAATCATAACAACAACATATTTGTTTCACTTGAAGCACATGTCTGAATGTTGAAGCATGTGTCTGAACACGTGTCTGAATGTTGAAGCACGTGTCTGAACACGTGTCTGAATATTGAAGCACGTGTCTGAATATTGAAGCACGTGTTGGAATGATGAATCACGCGTTAAAACATGTGCAAATCACTATTTTCAACTTTCAAACTAATTGTGTGACACAAAAATCACATTCTTTCGATTTAAACTTATTATGGATGAGGTTAGGCTCACCTTTACCTATAATCAAGATGAAACAGGTGACATTAGGCTAGACCCACGTGACAAACCTAGGGTGCACCGGAGCTATATCTACTACATTAAAGACGATTGTTATCATGTCCTCCATAGCTCAGCGGTTAAGGAGCCGATTTTGGAATTTGTTTCCCGGGTTCGAATCTGGTGTAGGACAAAATTCATTTTTCAGTAGAGTTGACTCAGATTATATATACTACATTAAAATCACCCATTCTCAAGTCCTCCATAGCTGAGCGGTTAAGCCGTTGACTTTAGAATTTATTTCTCGGGTTCGAATCTGGTGTAGAACAAAAATTCATTTCAGTAGAAGTGACTCAGGTTATATACTACATTTAAATTGATTAATTCAAGTCCTCCATAGCTGGGCGGTTAAGCCACCTAACTTTGGAATTAATTTCTCGGGTTCGAATCCGGTGTAGGATAACAAAATATTCATTTCAGTAGAATGCGAGTACACAGATGACTAGTTCACAGACTGCAGATTGGAAAAAACATAGATTTACCAGACCATAGTTGGAGGAATCATAGATCACCAAACCATAGCCTACCTGTCCATCGATTGATGAACCATAGAGCATAGTCGGGTGCACCATAGATTACCAAACCATAGACCATCGATTGGTGAACCATATACTTCTATGACTGCGCATGCGCGATTGTGGATGACCTTGGAATGGACAGTTTTCGCTAAAATGAACCTTAGATTTCCTTATGGAGATTTACATGCAAAAAAGGTCGATTTTGAGGCCGAACCGGTGTAGCACATCTACTGTAGGGATCCATTTTCTTCTACTGCTCCACAAATAGCGTCGGCCAAATTGTCATGATTTCCAGCCTTTACTATTGTGCGTAGGTCGTTATTGTTTAGTCCATTTGCGAAAATGTTCGTTAACTGACCTCAAGATATTTGCTGTTTCTTCATTTCCTTTTGCTTGTGCTATTGTCAGATCTACCAACAAACCTTCCACAGTTCCTTCAAAGCTATTTATGCTTTTGATTCCTTGCTTTGCGCTATGGAATTCATTTGCGAGGGCAGCCTCCGATTTTCTCGTAAGCAGTTTACTTTTTATGTCCTGAACCAATGCCTCAACTGAGTCGTATGCTTTCTTGATTCTCAGTTTTCCATTTTGACTCAGCCTAGTTTTTAGAACGAAATTTATTTAAAATACCCTTCCAGAATTATCTAGCATGTCGCTGTATAGTTCGATAGCATCGATTAACTGTTTCGTGACGTCATTATTTTCATTCATTACTGGAAGTCAAGAGGTCGCGGTGCGTAAATCAAACTTGTCAGACATATTTGACGCTTGAACAACTGAATCAATTAAATTTGATCCTTCGGATAAACTATTTCTTATATTTTCAATTAAATTCTCTATTGAACCTGTGTATTTCCTAGCCTCTGAAGTTAAGTTTTGTTCATGTTGTCTCTGTTAAATATGTCTTTCTCAAGCTTAAAATTTTCGGTTATTACATTTAACTTATCTAATTTCCTCCTAGTAGCGGTTAAATCTGATTTTCTAACACTATTGTCTTTGTTTAGATTCCTATTAAAAACTCTTAATTCTTCTAAAATGTACTTAAAATTGTCTAAAACGATCATTACTCACATGATATTCGAAGCACTACACCAATGTTGGTTGACTTCTTCTGATTTCCTCCCCAATTTTCCTAACCATCCTTTTCCAAACCATCCTTTGAACTAGGTACACTATGATGATTATCACCAGCATGAGGGTTATAATTCCCAGTATCTCTGTTGTAGAGAGAGAGATACCTGTTTTGTCCCTGGCGCCCATTTTCAGCACATCGCTGTCTGCAGCCTGGACGTTGGAAATCTCTTCCAATGATTTTGGGTTTCCCATTTTTTGAAATTTCGATTTCCAATTTTTAATTTCCAATTACAATCCTCCTGCTAAACCATGTGGGAGTTACTTCCCTATTCTTTCCATGTACGTATATGGATGTGGACAGAAAGCTGTTCGTTTCTGTTCTTCCCCCATAAGAAAAAAGACTGGGAGAGATCGCCATGTGGGGATCAGCTCTTAAGGTTGGGCGGTTTGCCCTAAATTGACCCGTGGTCCTGGTGAGGCATAGGGGATTGCAACACAGCACTTACAAAAGAGTTACACTTTACTCAAACGTAGAGTTCGATGCCATTATGGCTTAATGTCTCACTCTTTATAATTACAATAAATACAAGTACGAATCATTGACAATACCGTCAATTTGCATGAATGATGTATGGAGATATTATTATGCTCTAAATGTCCTACATAAGTATATATATATATATGTATTATGTCACTACTGTTATTGTTATTGTCCTACTAAACTATTCTAGGATGTCAAGGTATCTGTGTCAACCAATATGTTCAATATATCAGACATATTGCTTGGTGGCCCAGATCCGAGGTCTAAACTATACTTACAATAACATTAGTATAAATAAGGTCGTATTCTATAATTCGGGGATTTTAGGTAAACTCGTATAGGGATGGAAGATTCCTATACTACAACACCACTTGGGCTCAAGCAATCAATGATTATCCTGGCGAAGTCGGTTCAATCAGAAATATTCATCGAACAAATTAATTACTCAAAGTTAACACAAGAGTGTAATGTAAAAAGCAAACTATTGAATTTGAATCCCTTCATTGATGGTATAGGTTTGATAAGAGTTGGTGGACGTCTGCAAAGCTCGGGTTTAGTTACAATAAAAATTTCCAGTAGTTCAATGTCAGGTCAATCTCTGGTTCATAGCGTATATGACTGAATAGGATGTTTCCGGAGAAACACCAATTCCGAATGCTAAGTATATCATGTCTGAACTACCTAAATCTAGAGAAACTCCATGTCGTCCGTTTATCAACATGGGTGTCGCTTTTGTGGTTTCTTCAACTTGAGAGACAGGATATTAGAAAGAGTCAAGTTGACCAAGGCCTATATCTGTATGATTTGCAAAAAAGGGATCAATCTCAGCTGGAGCTAAATGGGAATTTAATAGATTGCTTTTTCGTTTATACATTCCGAATCCTTCTAAATTATCTATAAATTTGTCCGTACAGTGAATTCAAACTTTCATCTATAATCGCGAAAATATTATCAACATATCGATACCAATTTTCGTAAACTGATTCGAATTTGATTTCAATTAGGTCTCAAGTTCACTTAGGAAAATATGGACGAGAAGAGAGTGAATTGCCCTCTGAGGATAAAAACGGTCGAATAAAAAAAAATTAACTTCGCGTTTTCAGTTAAAATTTTTTTGTTGGATATTTTTTATGAAGGATATCGAAATATAGAATAAGATTGGGTATCATAAACTTTCCAGTAGAATGAAAAATTACGGAATTATAAGGTTGTCAACTAATTCGAAACCACCTTATAAGGATATGGAAACAAATGGCAATAACGTATAATGGAGTAAGGATATGGCACACTATGCTTAAAAAAATGAGGTTCATCATCTAATCATCAAACTGTCCTAAAATGGACCAACAAATATCTTGAGGAATGAGAACGTTTCGAAAATCTTGTCGAATAGAGTCAACAGTTTCATAACGAATACAATTTCATTTTCTTTGTTGTTTGACGATCAACTCAGATGGTGTGCTTATTTCTTAGTTGATGTTTCTTTGTTCAATGAACTAAAATACCGTCTATGAATACTTGATGAAGATAACTTACCCTTACAAATTTGTCTCACAGCGTGGTGCTCGAAAAGTGTAAGGGTTCCAATTAACCATACAGATGAATTAATTTATATTGGACTTTCATCGCAAGGTTGCCGCTACAGCCACAGTGAAGAAGGTAGTGAGGTTATTATTTGATGTTAATTTGAGCTCCAGGTCAACTACATATTAACTCAGATAATTACTTCTACAACATAGGATTATTTCTTCCTATAGTTTCAATAAAAAATACACTTGTAATAAATATTCAAAAAGTTTTTGAAAATTTATTACAAGTGTATTTTTTATTAAAACTATAGATATGAATTTGCAACAATTAATCACCAAACCCATCCAAAGTCTTATTCCTTCCCAACAATTTGTTGTTAATTTAGATGTCCAATTGTGAAACTACGTCTCCATCAAGAGCTTCAGGCTATACAGTACCAAATTAGCGGCGTGTTATGAATCACGAAATCCAAGTCTACACGAAGCTGGGGGTTACAATATTTACCGTAACACATTCATCCATAAATCAATTAATTCCAATAAAAGCGATGGATGATGTTCTACATTACTACGAAAAGAAAATCTCAAATTGATTCCGGAATATATGTTTCGTACAAACCTTCCCGTCAAACCACCCCAATTCTAACTTCTCTCAACCAAGGCACAAACCGAAGTGAAGTCTCATGTCATTCTTCATAGAATCTAGACATTTAGGGAACGTCATTGAATAATACAATAAATAGAACCCTCACATGACAACACACAATCGCTGAACGGTAGGTCAATAGAGTGGGATCTCCGTGGATGAATAATAGTAATCTCTAATATGATATTCATTGATATTCATCCAGATTTAGAGTAACATGTAAGTTTAGTAAAATGTAAAAATATTATTGAGTTGAAAAATTTCGGCTTCCGGATGGATTCCGCCTCACAATAGCTCGACTTGATGCCGACGTTTCGCCAACCACTACGTGGTGGCATCTTCAGAGCAGGCTTGAGGCTTGAACTTAATCCATCCGGGAGCCAAGATTTTTCAAGATTAGCTATCCGCAGAAGTCTACTATTCAAGATATGATTGAGTTGTTATTGAGAACAATTTGGAATGTAAACAAATCCACAGGAGAGGCTTATTATTGTATATATAAAATAGTCACATACCACGTGAATAAAATGATCACAGATAACGACATAATTAATAAAACTATTTTTATGATTATGCCACAGGTTCACACAACTGACATAAATACTACACTACGTGTTACAGATGTCATAAGAAACGATCTTGCTGCGTAGTAAATGAACATGTCACACGTTGTAATCTTCATAACTTTCAACTATGGATGGATCCGTCATAAGAGTTGTAATTATACGTTACGAATTGTTGCACAAAGCTCAGCTTTTTCAAAATTTTCTAGACCTTAAAAATATAAGGATTCATATATTATTCTACCGCCTGCGAAATTATACAAACAATCTCATTAATTAATAATAATAATTATAATAAACGACAAATTATTCGGGTGCAAGATGTTATATGTTGAAAGTACAATTTCCGCATTCAGCCTTGACAATTCACTATTAGCTCATGAGCAAATCTGTTTGAGGTAATCAGATAAGCAATAATCGATAAACATCAATGAAAATTACAAATTATGAATAAATGGAAGCTCACAAATAAGATTATTTCAATATAATTCCAGACGGAATGTGATTACCACTCTAACCCAATATCATAGCCGGCCTGGAGCCGGATTAATATGTTTCTTATTTATTATAATAGCAGCCAGCATGGCTGCCATAAGATATTCCAAACATTCTACTTCCGAAAACATATCTGATATTTCCTCCGTTTGACTTGAGCGGACTGGATGGGATAAAAATTGTGTCCCAATAGGTGGTTGACGCTTCATAGTAGGCAGACTGTGACTGAATATTTTGAATCTAGTGACCAACCTGTGAGAGGCAGACAATCTTGCTAGTAGCTGGTTTCAGATCTTCAACAACTTACGTTTTGTATCAAACAACGGTGGTAATAAATATAATTGGAAAAGTATTGTTTTACCAATAAAAAGTATTTTCGAACACAAACATATTTTTTCAAGTTCATATCAATAATGCACTTGGCGAATATTTTTTTGCGTATTCATTAGGATCCTGATTCCAATTTTCATATGATATTTCACAATCAAATATGGGATCCAGCACTATTTACCTTCACCATGTTTCTCTGTATGACTATGTTATTACGTAATTTGACAGGACTATTCTATTAAAAATAGACGGAAAATGTGATACTCGAATTATAAGGAACGAAGAAGAGACTGTCAAAAATGTGGTTCCACAATTTATTCATGTTTATCTATCGTTTTCAGAATTCTTGAAATTTTCAATGCACTGAATACCATTATACGGAAACTATTGGATGTAAAAAATGCAAAAGGAATATTACAAATTTCTGCCGTAATTTCACTTCATTCCATCTCTTCTTGTTGGAGTACTATCACTGAATAGAAACCAAATGCAGTACTGGAAATTTTGATGCTATGAGAGATCGTGCATAGTTGTTGCCTTCGGAAGATTGAGATATTGCAAATGAAGGAAGACTGAATAATTCAGTTTTCCAGTACTTAATTAATTCAATAGTGCTGTCATGAGTGATGACACTAAAATATCGATGGTGGACGCCGTTACCTTGTCATAACTCATAATTCATCATATGATTGTAACAATCAAGAAAGTGAATGTATGAATACATTCATTTGCTTCTAGTTGGCATTCGCCACATAACAATGATAGTCTAGATAGACTAGAGACACCTCATCATCATATTTTTCATATTGGTAAAAAATCTTTAGTTTATTTCTATATCACTTATATCATGGAACCCTGTTGCGACTAGTGTCGATAGTCTACGACTAGCCTGTTACCTTTAAAACAATACAAAAAGTACGCTCGATGTCGGAATTATAGTCACAATAGTGTTCTACAACATTAGTGATATGTAACAAAGTTAAAGTGTTTTAGTTCATTGATACTGAATACATTATATTTGTGACTACGAATATAGTTAAGGTATTGGAAAAATAAACTGATTGGTCTTAGAGAAATCGAACACTGTTATGTTCAGGATCGTTCCTTGTTTAGCAATTGTCGACAATGTTCAAAAACTAATTGGAGGAGGCGACCAGATAACTACTGCATATTCCAGGAGTGAATGAATGAAAGTTCTGGAAAGTTTAAATAACAAATTTCTATCCTGATTTTGGGAACTATTGCGGAGAATATAGGATACTTTATCCTATTATGTTCTGACCAGCGAAGCTGTTTGTTGATAACATGTTCGAAATCTATCTAACTTTCTACAGGATTAATGAGTAGAGACGCTTGCTCAACATATATGCATAATGTGGGATATGGAATGTTAAGGCCTAGATGGTGTACGGTACATTTATCAAATTTGAGTGGATTATTCCAGCCGGATACCGCTTTTCAACGACCAGAAGATCATATTAATGATTATCACTACGAGTCAGAGGGTTTCCAGATATTGTGATATTTAGATATACTGTATATACTCAAACGATTGAATGAAGACAATAAAGCAGACTTGCGAATGAGGATTTTCCTGGGAAGAAGACGTGTAGAGCTTCTGGTATGATGTTGAATGCTAATATAATCTTAGTTACTCCAGTTGTTATGAGCGTATCAATAATTTTCACACAAATAGGAACCAAACTGATAGGATGGGTAATTATCCGAATACACGTTGTTATCTGTTCTGATTATAATTGTAACAGGAGCTGTTAGGTAGGTAGATGGTAACATGGAATAGTTATACTCTTCACTTACAGCCTGAACATTAACAATAAGATCAATATCACTTGATCAATTAGATTTGCTGGTAGGATAGCGATATTAATCTGAAATGACGAGAAAAAGAATAGCTTGAAAGTTGCAGCCATAAACTTCTCATATCGTCGATTCTTATGTTTATGCCACTTCCCAATCTAAGTTTTTCAGAGAAATTAATTTCTAGTCAATAATACCACTTTCTCATCAACTCTGTCAGCTCTACAGACGGTATGATCCTTGAACTCGATTGTTGGGTAAAGTATGGAGCTGCTTAGTCATGATTCACATGTAACTATACAGGTCGGAGTGTTTTGACGTGTTGTGTGACATAGTAGGAACAGCCTGTGCAGTACATGTAACATCCTTCAACTCAATTAAATATTAACTGTAATGATAAGAAACTGATAGGTTAGTATACTGTAACATACATTGTTTATATTAGGATGAGTCAACATTATTCATAAATGTAATCTAGGTCGACAGTTAAATGAAGTTCATCGAAGAAGTAACATGAAAGAGTTCCAAGTCTTCACCATCCTAAGAACCTAACATCTCATGGTGATCCTGCTGATGCCCTGAGTTAGGTGGGGAGTTGTGTTTTCAATAGGAATGATCAAACAGTAGTGAATACGATAGAATCACATAAAATTGGGAAATCAAGCATGCAGAAATCCCTGATTCTGGCGTAGTGAATTCCAATTTCATCGTCGAGCAGGAGGCAATTTAGGAGTACCAATTGAGATGAGAGTGATTCTATATGTTGTGACAATAGCAGTATGGCTCATGGTAGTGCTAAAAATACGAAAAGCCTATCGAAGAGGCTCAAAAAGGGACGTTTCCAGAAGCATGATGTCGAGAGTGCAGCCGGGAGATGTGTAACGCGAAGCTCATAAACGCTACTTCCGATCAAGGTAGGAGAATTTCTTCAATAATCAACAATTCGATAATAAAACGACATTTAGGAGCTGATATGTGATTATTACTATTCACCGTTAACTTCCCAGTAATCTCCTCTGAGATAAATGTTTTGGTAGAGCGCCTAAAACAAAATCTTTATATTTTAATGTGATAATATATGTATATGTTTGTATCAAGTTTCATGTAGATAATCGTATTACCTAGTCTAGAAATGATGAGGCGACTGAAAATTCTATTCACATTTAAGTTTGCTGATTTTTATATAATGAAGTAATTAAGTAGTATGATTATCCTATTTTCGGACGTGATGTCATTTATATGGCTTCTATTGTTATATCTATTAGTTCTACTGTCTACAGCTTGTGAAAATACTTAAACCAGGTTATCGAATTGTAAAGCGAGTATTTCAGCAGAAGCAAAGCTTGTTTTGAGAAAACGCGTTCTTAAAACTGAGAATATTAAAATTGAAATTAGGGATAATATTTTGGAACAGTATAGCTAGCTAGTGAGATTCATTCGCTCAATATGTACTGGTTCCACGGTAGAACAAATATATCGAGTGAAAAAGCTTTTTACTTCCGTCTGGGATAAAGTTGTCAGGTCTTTTTTGGTTCTTAAGGTGCCATATCAGGTTCCGACTTCATATTTGAAGTATATAGACCCAAAAATATTAGACAAAGAATCTGAATGTATTGGACTAGGACATTCAGATAATTCAGAAGTATCAGATAAACTAAAGGAGAAGGAAACCAGAACAGCTAAAACAATGGCGATGTCAGCAATCGAATTCAATTTTGCAAATAAAGTACTACCAAATGAGGTTGACAAATTACAATCCCTTTTGGGTGCTCTGAATTTGCTCCAAGTCAATTCCGAGAGTCGTGAGCAGAATGCAGTAGCATATATTAAAACCAGACCCTCAGGAAAGGCTCGAGATTCAATTTCGGAAAACGAGTCTCTTGCAAATATCATTGCAAATCTGAAGAGTGGCCTTCAACTGGAAAGCTCACAAATGATATGAGATGAATTTCTTTCTTCAACGCAGCAGAACAAAGATGCTTCAAATTATGTTCCAGAAACATGAATTCTTTCACGGCGCTTGAAAAGGACTTATATTAACGAGAAAGTTCCTTTGCAGGTAGCATAGTCTTACGCTACAAATGTAACAGTAAAATCGTTGAGATTAAACAGCAACTCTGACCTCATAATGGAGTCTGACACGTTTAGTAGTTGCCAAGAGGCATTGACAAACTTCATCACCATTAGTGCTGACATGAACAGCACCACGTTGTGAGTTGCCTGGAATCATTACAAAAGAGGCGGAAATAGAGGGTATTTAGAAGAAAGAGGCAACTATTCCAACAATTACCACTCAAACTTAAATTCCAGGAAGCATAATAGCTACCTATCGAATGAAACCGCAGGATGTTATAATCAAAATTACAAAGACCTACGAGGAAATCAGACTCAAAGAGGTCGAAACACTCGACATGTCAGATACTTCAATGACGTTAATCCGGAAAACCAGGTACATCTCATGCTAGGTCCCGCACGGAAGTCGTAATAAAAAAAAATTATTTGGACCTGTCACTTCCGAATCTTGTGGATTTTAGGGAAATGACTGGAAACGAAACATTTGTTATTCATTTGAACACAAGTGCAGATACATCACTTCTTGAAAGGAATGAAATATGTTCAGAACAAAATGCATTAATTGTCCGTCGACATTGTCTAGAGGCAAAGTTGAAAGGTAGCTTCATGTTCGAGATAATGTTCTGAACTCAATAGCGTAGCTGGTTCCCGCTCCGCCACCCGCATATAAACTCTGCGCCCTTTTCTTTTTTTTTAAGGAAAAGGACAATAACAAATATACTTTAAATTTGAACTAAAAATAATCAACATATTTGATTATTGAAAATAATTCACATAATCAATATATATAATACATCTTATAATATATTATATACGAATATACGAAGCATTTTTACAACACTAGGAATTAACATTGTGATTCTCTCATGTGCGCTTACAGACGTGCAGCCCAAGCACCACGGAGGTTGCGGGTGCGTTATCCACGCCACTACCAGAACCATTGGTTTCACATTGTCGATGAAAATTTTTCTATTCCTCCGCATGGAAACTTGAGCAGCGATTGTATTACTAAATATCAGTGTCCACTGGATTACGTCAAATGGACAATGACCTTGAAATTGGATGATAAATATGTTGAATTACCAATTTATAACAGCACAGGGGAAGATTCTCTAATAATTCCACCGAATTGCGAAGTAATAACAATAGTCAGCAGTTTCCAAAAAAACGAAAAAATGTATAGTAGTTCTGAATAAAGGAGTAGCACCTGGAGTATTTATAGCTTCATCAATTGTGTCAAACTCCAGTCCATTGGTACAAATATTAAACACCACACTCGAAACTGTCACCACGAAAAATACTGCCATAGGAGCAGAGAATCTATTCAAACGGCTCATTTATAACTTAGATACTGAAGTAGGAGATAGGGAAGCTAATTTCATGACAGAACTCAATCTACATCCCAGAAATTGCTAAAAAAGAAATGATAACTCTTTGTAAAGAATATTCTGATATATTTGCTTCAAATTCTGACAAATTAACCACAACAAATGTCAATGAACAGAAATCGAAATCAGCAGATCCGAATCCAACATTCGTTAAGAACCTTAGGAATTCACATGCACTCAAGACGGAGATACAGGATCAAGTAAACAAAATGTTCGAGGATGGTATTATTGAGGCGTCGTCATCAGAATATGATAGCCCTGTTTTACTCGTGCTCAAAAATCAAAAAATGGTGAAAAAGCATGGAGACTTCGAAAGAGGACTTAGAGGATTTCCTATGACGACTTCTGTTACAATACTACTCCTAGTATATACTATAATTATACTCCTTTTGAGTTAATTTTTGCGCGGAGAACAAAACTACCCTAAATGCTTTCAGGAATCAGGGCAGACTCGGTATACAGAATTGATACTTCTATCAAAAAGTTCGCTATCGGGCACAAGTGGTGCACAAACGTGTCAAAGATTATATTTCAAAAGCGAAAGAAAAACAAAAACGCGAATATGATATGCAAGTTAAGCAAATGCACCTTCAAGTTGGTGATTTAGTCATTTTAAATAATGAAAGTGGAACAAAATCTGGTTTTTAGTATAAAGGTTTCTTCACTGTTAGTATTAATGGAGTTAATTGTATACTCAGAGATGTGAGTGGACAAAGAGTGACAATGTATAAAATCAGAGTGCGACCGTTTCATAGAAATTAACAAGCACTTCCACATAGTAAATATTGTACAATAAACGTAACTCGCGAGCGTTTAGCCTAGGTCATTTAGTAATCATAAACTATTTCTCGATGCTTTATTATTGGTATTTGAATATATTCTTTTATTCTAAATTATATAAAATACTTATTTTTTGGTATATTAGAATGAAGTGCGTACCGTTACTTCTATATCGTTTATAAATCCCTATTTCAAATTTGTTCCTTTCTCGTATTTGTGGTTTCCGTTTTTCATTTTGTAGCCTGAAATAGAGTTCATTCTTTCAAATAGAGGGAGATGTGGTGCAATATAATAGGAACAGCCTGTACAGTACATCTGACATTCTTTTACTCAATTAAATGTTAACTGTAAGGATAGAAACTGATGGGTCAGCATATTGTTACATACATTTTTCATATTAGGATAAGTCAACATTATTCCTAAATGTATTCTAGGTCGAGAGTTAAATAAAGTTCATCACAGTAGTAACAGGGAAGGGTTTTGAGTTTCAACCACCCTAAGAACCTTACATCACAAATAAACAAATAGATAAAAATCATTCACTTCAGCAGGTGAAGGGAAAATTTTATTGTAAGCAATGGTTAATTTTGTTAGTTTTTTCTTTCTATTTTAACAGTAGCAGGAGTTCCTATGGATGTACTTGATTTTGATAATTTCATCACCAGACGTCGTTTGAGGTCTGTATGAAGATGGTCTAGATATTGAACTTGTCTCAGGGGCTTGTTGTAGATATATATGTCAGAGAAATTAGAATTGGACAATTTATGTTTCTGTTTGAGCAGCATTGGAGAAATTGTCAGTCCCGATTATGGGTTTGTTATTATGAGATTTGTCACTGCGTCTAATAGAGTTCGGAACGGGCTGTATATATTGAAATATTCCGTTACATTTTACAGTTTCCTCCATTTCATTGTTGGACTCCGGAATGTTGCATGTTGAATGGCTGAGACGGTTGGATAGATTCCGCAACAATATATCCCAAGGCATCAGGAAGTATGGTTGCATCCATTTGACATTTCGCTTTGAATTCAGAGAGGTTTGTACCAATTCAGTTAGCAAAAAATACTCTGAGCTATTCGAATTTATCACTGACCTTAACACAAGTATGACAGAATGATGTATTCAATATTCTTACACTCCGAATGAGCGATATGCATGGTGTCATCCACAGATATTCCAATAGTCTCTAGATCAATACTGGCGTTGCAGCCGTCGCATTTATATTTTGGAAGCGGGTATGCATAATTTATTATGATTTTTATCATGCAACGCTTGTGACTCGTACAGCAATAGGCGAGTTCTAGTGCAATTATTTAGGTTTTAGGAGATGGTATTGACAACTGTCATTAGAATCATCATAACCTTACGCAAATTGATAAAAGTACGAAGTACGGAATTTTAGTAGTAACAAGTTACCCACAATTTGGAAGGGCTAACCATTGGAATATGTTTGTTCAGTTTATTCAAGAATGTGATAGAAATCAAGATAACTTCAAAAGAAGTACAACGTAATTTGACGTCCGTCAAAATAATAAGAGTATCAAATTGATACTTCAAATGTAACGTATTTATGTTCGAAGGAAAACGAATTCTAAAATAAAGATTCACTGAGTTAATTTGAATTTTGGAAAACGCTGAATAGAAAAATATGTATATGAAAACTCGTTCCATCAGACATTCAAAGCACTTGTTCTTTTGGAAAATCGTCATATAAAAGCATGCCTAATGGAACTGTTCCTTCAATATACTTTTATAGAAATATATATATATTGAGTTCATCAGCGGTGTATAATGATTAGTATAGTAATTATTTCAAGCAAGAATTGACAAAGATGTCATGAATGGATGTTCTATTCATAGCGTGCCTACTAGACTTTAGCTGTGGAAAGCATGAAATAATTATCTGAAGATGGTACTGGAACTAGAATTAAATAGAAGTAGTTACTGTAATTCCGCGAATCAATGTATAGGTTACCGTATAATTATACCAACGAAACACCTTCATCCAGTGAACCATGGTTCTACAAGATCTGTTCTAGGGCCGTCGCTTCAAATCAAACAGCTTATCGAATGACCAAATAGCTCCCGTCTGTTTTGGACTTTCGCCGTGGCAATTGGAGTTGGGATTCTACTTCCGGCTCATTCTTCACACCGATCAAAGTTAATCGTACTCTAGTTAGTATACCAAGAAGGGGAGAGCAACTTCTCTACCGAAACGTACGCAGTAAATTCCTCTTTCGGTCCACACGCAAAAGACCCTCCTAATATTACTGCCATCGATAACCATATGTCTAATATTGTCTTCCGTCAGCGCCCAAACTTGGTGTTCCCTTCCAGCTGGAAGACAGCTCTAGCCGAATAAAATCCAAAAAAAGTAAGACGATCCTTCCTAATAATTATAGGCCACATCTACATCTATATTTGATCTTTAAAGTAATGGAGAAAGTGATCAACATCAAGTTCATTCAATAACTAGAGAGCATGAAAATATAGCTTTCGTCAACAAGGATTAACTGCTTGCTCATGTAACACATATATGAAAAACGTTTATTGAAAAATATGGGGAATCTCTAGCTGTAGCTTCAGATGTCTGCAAAGCATTTGATCTTGTCTGCCACCGAGGCTTCCTTGTGAAACTTCCATCATTTGGTTTGTCTCCTCAACTTTGTGGTTCACTATCCAGTTCTCTCTCATATCACTTCATGTGCCGGTTGACTAATAACCATCGTGTTTCACAGGTATGTGTCATGGCATAAACTTTGTTTCTACTCGCTCAATATCAACGATTCATTGTAACTGACCTGGTTCACTCATTACCGCTTCTCATCTGTTCAATCAAATGAAGCCAAAAGGTGCGAGTATCACACGAACTTCCATCATTAATCTCTACTAATTTACCGAACATAAATCAAGTCAGGAATATCAGCTGATACCTAATTATTATTCTCACTACAAGTGGGTCAATTTTATCATTTCCAACCACCGATATTTGTGGCCAATTATTCTTCATTTTATTAACCTAGTGAGGTTAGTTTGAATAACGAACACTTAGAAATATGGAGAATATAACGTAAATGAAAAATTTGCTGATACTGATATTCTGAAATACACCGATTGAACTGAAAGAGGAGGAAACGTAATTATAGACTATAAATTTTATTTCAATCGTTGATTACAAGACATCCAATCAATTGAAAGAATTAAATAATGTATGTCATAAGTGAACGGATACATTGTGAAGAACCATATTCGACCGTTGTATACATCAAAGGCAATCCAATAATTATTTTCAATAATTCAAAAAATGAATGAACTTTTATGTATACAAACCTTGGATCTCTAGAATAGAAATACGATAAACTACTTAGTTATGTACAAATGCAAAATGTTTCCTTCATACTCATTTCTGGAACCTGGCTAACTAACAATATTCCTGATCTGCTGGTTGAAACTGAGATTACGTACTGTATAGAGTTGACCGGGTGCACAAAGAAGGAGTGGAGTCTGCACTATGATAAGACTGATGTCTTAAACATATTCACGATTGTCTGAGCTACATTCTTTCGACCAAATATCGATACAATAATTCTTGGAATAAAATCTTCACAATTGATTTTAACATTAGCATTTATATTCAGGTCACAGGAACCAGTCCTGATAACGATAACTTATTTTTAACTATATTTCATTTTTCTCTCCAAAACAACTTGATAATCGCTAACCACTACAACAAGCAACAAATAAGTAATATTCAGAAGTCCGAATCTCTTGCGCATCGATTTCTAATATTGTCCTCAAATCTAACTAACCAATGTTGCTGACTCTGCCAAAAACACTTTCACCAATTGGAAAATCGGATCATGAGACTATTCTTTCAACCGCCCAATTTTTCTTGAAGCCGATCGAAATTTCAATAAGAAGGGGAAGGCATGGAATAACCAACTATCCAAAGTAGTTTTCAATGTCCACTTGATATTACAAGAATGTTTAAACGAAAATCATGTCGATTCACTCGTAGTGATGAAGACTTTAGAGCCAATGGCTGTTTCTCGAACAAGCTTTCAACAACAATAAAACATCCTAGCCATGCATATGAGAAGAGTGTTATGCTCGTAGCAAGGACAGCAAAAATATCATAGATATATTCGGTCATCTTAAACCTCAAAGGTTAGTGTTTTCCTATTAATAAAGCCTGATGGATCAGTTTGTATGTTCAACTACGAAGTTCTTGGAATAATTATGAAATTTCTCATGGGCATATAGTATAGAGCTAAATATCCCAATGCCAACTATTCCAACACTAGATGAGCGTAGTTGTAGCTATCCATTTCACCACCACAAAAATTGAATTGCACGTAAAAAATATCAAAAATAATGCATCTCCTTGTTTAGATGGTTTTACTGTGTCTCATTTATGGAATTGTATCGCTTTTATTGGTTTTCGGCAATAAAGCATGATAAAAGCCTTCATTAACCACGCATTTCCGGATTCTTGTAGCAAAGCGGCTGTTACTGCTATCTTTAAAGACGGTGATAATTCGAGCTGTTGAAACTATCGCTCCAACAGCCTGGAACGTATTGTTGATAAAATATTTTCAGGCCATGATTTCGGGAGAAATTTTGCAGTTTTCAATGACCCATTCAGAATTCAGCAAATGGCTCATCCACGTCTGAGCCAACACCAATGAGTATTGTCACCCGAAATCATATTCCACGAAATAAAAGGGCTTACCAAAAGCATACCCGAAATTCTAAGTTTCAACGGGATCCAAATTAAACCAATAATTTTATTTCCGAAGAACTCCATAATCTCATGACTCGGTTGACGAAACTGATGACGCACAATGTTCTCACGAGTCCGATTGTTATTTTAACGACGACAATGAAAATTTAGACGATAACAACCAATACGATTATCATGACGGAACATCTCAAAATTTTCAGAAAATGATGCTGAACACGAAACACACGTAATTGAATTAAGGTCTATATACGATGAAAGAGAACTAACTTATATCCAAATTCAAAATCCACCTATGAAATTATTAATAGGTACCGGTGCAACGGAGTCATTTTTAAACCCATAAATAGCAAGGCGATATTACCCGGGAACAATATTCAAGGAACCATTCATAGTTACATAGTTTTTCAACAATCACAACAACGCGATTATTGTGCGAAAATTCCACTTTTTGTGGAATTTACTCACCACGATCCTTTTGAATGTCATTTATTCATATTCCACCAATATTTCGATAGATCAATAGGGCTAGATACACTCAAACAACTGAATTCACTAATTGACTAATTTTCAAATTGTTTTATAAGAGGCACATCAACGAGAGCGAATAATGACTATGCCATGGTTGAATTATAAGATCCAAATGACTCTAATACCGACATTTAATTATCCAATCCCTTAGATATAGAACATTTCAATTCGATTATTATGAATTGTATCACGTCGACATCACCACCTCTCAAGCAGAAACACCGGATATCTGCGACTCAATACGTACAGGTCACATGAATTCTGCAGAACAATTTGATATAAAAAAATTATGTTAATCTTATGCTGACATCTTTTGTTACGAAGGACAAAGGTTGACATTCACAAATCAAGTTAAACATGAAATCCCCGTCTATTCTAAGTCAAACAGTTACCCTTTCGTGCATAAAGCAGAAGTACAAAATCGGGTAGAGTTAATGCTCGAACAAAATATTATAAGACCAAGCAACTCACCATACTCATTTCCAATTTGGGATATGTTTCCAAAAACGCCAACGCAAGAGGTAAGAAGAAGTGGAGAATTGTTGTCGACTATAATAAATTCAATGATGAAACTATCGATGATAGGTACTCACTGCCAAATATCAGCGATATTCTGGACAAATTAGGGCGATGCCAGTATTTCTCAACCCTGGACCTAGCTAGCGGATTCCACCAAATAGAGATGGCTCCAGATGATGTAGCCAAAATGGCTTTTAACATCGAGAACAGGCGAATATGTGAGAAAAAAATGCACCTGACACCTTCCTACGCGTAGGTAATGGACTACATCCTGAAAGGTCTACAAAACATGATTTGTCTGGTGAATTTGGACGATTTTATTATATTATCCACATCCCTTCAAATCAAAACTAGATTAGTCGGAATAACTGAAGAAGGAAGTGTCCTTCGTGGGGCATTCAATATTATTTGATGGTATTAAACCTAACCTAGACAAAGTGAAAGCAATAATGAGATATCCTATTCCAAAAATCACACGTGGTTTCAAAGGATATTTCGGGCTTTTGTGTTAATACCGAAAGTTCATTAAAGGTCTTGCGAAAATAACGAAATAATTCACATTATGTTTGAAGAAAGGATCTGGAATAATATGTGAAGAAAAATGTTTGGAAGCTTTCAATTATTGTGAACACATACTGACGAATGACCTGATCTTACAATACCCAGACTTCGGCAAGCCTTTCTACCTTACCACTGACGCAAGTAATTTCTTAATAAGTTCAATTTTAACTGAAGGTGCTACTGGCATTGATGAACCGATTGTTCACACATCAGCAAAACTCAGTGAATCCGAGCAAAACTACAGTACTATTGAGAAAGAACTTCTGTCAATTGTCCCGGGCAATCAAATACTTTCGACCGTACTTGTTTGTGAAACGATTCTTCATTATTAGCGAACATGAACCATTGTTATGGGTTATGGGTTATGTCTCTGAAAAACCCAAATTCCAAGCTTGTCAGATGGCGTTTGATATTAGAAGGATTTGATTACTAAATTCTCTATAAAACAAAAAAAAACAGCAACGCCGATGCATTGTCTCTCATAGAAATACACCCCTCCGAAATTGAAACACCCGGTACATCAGTACAATCAATTCAAAGTACCGCTAAAATTCCGTTCTCAGAATACATGAAACGATTTGACGTGAGATGAAACAATTGACTTAGTATTAATTGCTAATATTATTACGGAAACGCCAGACGTAACTCATGTTGAAGAAAACGATGGAACGATCCAAATCAATTCGGAATATCCAGTTCAAAGGATAAATCCTAGCGAGAAGCTCCTAAATGCTTTTTCAAAATCAAGTATACCTTATTGAATCAATTTGACCTCGAAAACTCGCAAAAAAATGCTTATGGGAAAATAATAGAAAGATCTTGTGAAACATTCATACTGTAAGCAATGACTTAACACCCGTTTAAACATTTTTTAAAGAATACGGTCGACCTAAAAACACATAAGCTTTTCATTTTGAAAACGACGACAAAGACGAATTGTATAAAATTCTCAGTAACTTGATACAAACGTTCTACATTCTTTCGACCAAATATCGATACAATAATTCTTGGAATAAAATCTTCACAATTGATTTCAACATTAGCATTTATATTCAGGTCACAGGAACCAGTCCTGATAACGATAACTTATTTTTAACTATATTTCATTTTTCTCTCCAAAACAATTTGATAATCGCTAACCACTACAACAAGCAACAAATAAGTAATATTCAGACGTCCGAATCTCTTGCGCATCGATTTCTAATATTGTCCTCAAATCTAACTAACCAATGTTGCTGACTCTGCCAAAAACACTTTCACCAATTGGAAAATCGGATCATGAGACTATTCTATCAACCGCCCAATTTTTCTTGAAGCCGATCGAAATTTCAATAAGAAGGGGAAGGCATGGAATAACCAACTATCCAAAGTAGTTTTCAATATCCACTTGATATTACAAGAATGTTTAAACGAAAATCATGTCGATTCACTCGTAGTGATGAAGACTTTAGAGCCAATGGCTGTTTCTCGAACAAGCTTTCAACAACAATAAAACATCCTAGCCATGCATATGAGAAGAGTGTTATGCTCGTAGCAAGGACAGCAAAAATATCATAGATATATTCGGTCATCTTAAACCTCAAAGGTTAGTGTTTTCCTATTAATAAAGCCTGATGGATCAGTTTGTATGTTCAACTACGAAGTTCTTGGAATAATTATGAAATTTCTCATGGGCATATAGTATAGAGCTAAATATCCCAATGCCAACTATTCCAACACTAGATGAGCGTAGTTGTAGCTATCCATTTTACCACCACAAAAATTGAATTGCACGTAAAAAATATCAAAAATAATGCATCTCCTTGTTTAGATGGTTTTACTGTGTCTCATTTATGGAATTGTATCGCTTTTATTGGTTTTCGGCAATAAAGTATGATAAAAGCCTTCAATAACCACGCATTTCCGGATTCTTGTAGCAAAGCGGCTGTTACTGCTATCTTCAAAGACGGTGATAATTCGAGCTGTTGAAACTATCGCTCCAACAGCCTGGAACGTATTGTTGATAAAATATTTTCAGGCCATGATTTCGGGAGAAATTTTGCAGTTTTCAATGACCCATTCAGAATTCAGCAAATGGCTCATCCACGTCTGAGCCAACACCAATGAGTATTGTCACCCGAAATCATATTCCACGAAATAAAACAGCTTACCAACAGCCTACCCGAAATTCTAAGTTTCAACGGGATCCAAATTAAACCAATAATTTTATTTCCGAAGAACTCCATAATCTCATGACTCAGTTGACGAAACTGATGATGCACAATGTTCTCACGAGTCCGATTGTTATTTTAACGACGACAATGAAAATTTAGACGATAACAACCAATACGATTATCATGACGGAACAGCTCAAAATTTTCAGAAAATGATGCTGAACACGAAGAACACGTAATTGAATTAAGGTCTATATACGATGAAAGAGAACTAACTTATATCCAAATTCAAAATGCACCTATGAAATTATTAATAGGTACCGGTGCAACGGAGTCATTTTTAAACCCAGAAATAGCAAAGCGATATTACCCGGGAACAATATTCAAGGAACCATTCATAGTTACATAGTTTTTCAACAATCACAACAACGCGATTATTGTGAGAAAATTCCACTTTTTGTGGAATTTACTCACCACGATCCTTTTGAATGTCATTTATTCATATTCCACCAATATTTCGATAGATCAATAGGGCTAGATACACTCAAACAACTGAATTCACTAATTGACTAATTTTTAAATTGTTTTATAAGAGGCACATCAACGAGAGCGAATAATGACTACGCCATGGTTGAATTATAAGATCCAAATGACTCTAATACCGACATTTAATCATCCAATCCCTTAGATATAAAACATTTCAATTCGATTATTATGAATTGTATCACGTCGACATCACCACCTCTCAAGCAGAAACACCGGATATCTGCGACTCAATACGTACAGGTCACATGAATTCTGCAGAACAATTTCATATAAAAAAATTATGTTAATCTTATGCTGACATCTTTTGTTACGAAGGACAAAGGTTGACATTCACAAATCAAGTTAAACATGAAATCCCCGTCTATTCTAAGTCAAACAGTTACCCTTTCGTACATAAAGCAGAAGTACAAAATCGGGTCGAGTTAATGCTCGAACAAAATATTATAAGACCAAGCAACTCACCATACTCATTTCCAATTTGGGATATGTTCCCAAAAACGCCAACGCAAGAGGTAAGAAGAAGTGGAGAATAGTTGTCGACTATAATAAATTCAATGATGAAACTATCGATGATAGGTACTCACTGCCAAATATCAGCGATATTCTGGACAAATTAGGGCGATGCCAGTATTTCTCAACCCTGGACCTAGCTAGCGGATTCCACCAAATAGAGATGGCTCCAGATGATGTAGCCAAAATGGCTTTTAACATCGAGAACAGGCGAATATGTGAGAAAAAAATGCACCTGACACCTTCCTACGCGTAGGTAATGGACTACATCCTGAAAGGTCTACAAAACATGATTTGTCTGGTGAATATGGACGATTCTATTATATTATCCACATCCCTTCAAATCAAAACTAGATTAGTCGGAATAACTGAAGAAGGAAGTGTCCTTCGTGGGGCATTCAATATTATTTGATGGTATTAAACCTAACCTAGACAAAGTGAAAGCAATAATGGGATATCCTATTCCAAAAATCATACGTGGTTTCAAAGGATATTTCGGGCTTTTGTGTTAATACCGAAAGTTCATTGAAGGTCTTGCGTAAATAACGAAACCATTCACATTATGTTTGAAGAAAGGATCTGGAATAATATGTGAAGAAAAATGTTTGGAAGCTTTCAATTATTGTGAACACATACTGACGAATGACCTGATCTTACAATACCCAGACTTCGGCAAGCCTTTCTACCTTACCACTGACGCAAGTAATTTCTTAATAAGTTCAATTTTAACTGAAGGTGCTACTGGCATTGATGAACCGATTGTTCACACATCAGCAAAACTCAGTGAATCCGAGCAAAACTACAGTACTATTGAAAAAGAACTTCTGCCAATTGTCCCGGGCAATCAAATACTTTCGACCGTACTTGTTTGTGAAACGATTCTTCATTATCAGCGATCATGAACCATTGTTATGGGTTATGGGTTATGTCTCTGAAAAACCCAAATTCCAAGCTTGTCAGATGGCGTTTGATATTAGAAGGATTTGATTACTAAATTCTCTATAAAACAAAAAAAAACAGCAACGCCGATGCATTGTCTCTCATAGAAATACACCCCTCCGAAATTGAAACACACGGTACATCAGTACAATCAATTCAAAGTACCGCTGAAATTTCGTTCTGAGAATACATGAAACGATTTGATGTGAGATGAAACAATTGACTTAGTATTATTTGCTAATATTATTACGGAAACGCCAGACGTAACTCATGTTGAAGAAAACGATGGAACGATCCAAATCAATTCGGAATATCCAGTTCAAGGGATAAATCCTAGCGAGAAGCTCCTAAATGCTTTTTCAAAATCAAGTATACCTTATTGAATCAATTTGACCTCGAAAACTCGCAAAAAAATGCTTATGGGAAAATAATAGAAAGATCTTGTGAAACATTCATACTGTAAGCAATGACTTAACACCCGTATTAACATTTTTTAAAGAATACGGTCGACCTAAAAACACATAAGCTTTTCATTTTGAAAACGACGATAAAGACGAATTGTATAAAATTCTCAGTAACTTGATACAAACGTTCAAAAATTCTGCTTTCTATCTTGTGAAGTGCAAAATGAAACTTGAGAACATCACCAATACGGAAAAAACAGAAAGAACTGTTGAGGTACAACAACGAAACCAAAACAAATCATCGCGGTATATTAGAAACTATTCGTAAATACTGGCCGAACATAGCCGATGATGTTAGATTTTACGTAAACAGTTTCGAAATATGTCTACAAAATAAGTACGATAGAAATCCGCCCAAAATTGAGTTCGAAACTACTGCAACACCCAAAAGCCATTTGAAATTGTACAATTGGACTCCTTTCAAGCAAACAATCAAAAATTCTTAACTATTATTGACAAAATCTCTAAATAGGGACAAGCGTTCCCTCTCACAGATGCAAATGCTATTTCCGTGGTTCAGACGTTGATAACGTGCATGTCTCCTCATGGTATACCGCTCCAAATAGTAGTTGACAGAATTCAAAAATTCGACTTTACCAGATTTCACCAACCTTCATAAAATTCAGTGGCGGCTCCTCGAATGAGGCTAAGGAGGCTCAGCCTCCTCACCAATTTATCTTGATGATCATTCTCCATTTTATGTCCTGTTCCTCTGATATTTATTTAAATTTTGCAATTAATTCCCCGTTCTCAGTAGTTATTGCCGATCTGGCAACAGTGCCCAGAGGCTAGATATCTCAAACGCTAAACACGTGTGTCAACACAGTTGCCGTTTTCCCAACCAGTTCAATTGGTCTACATTAAGTAAAACACTAGAATTGCAACGTTCTCTATAGGCTAGCCTCTCGTTTGCCGTAGGTCAGTCGTATGAAATACGACACTTGCTGGGACACGTGCTGCGTCAGTACTTGTTATTGAGTCTTGCCACGCGACGCAAAGTAAGGTTAGATTAAAATTTGTCTGTTCGGAAAATTATTAAACGTTAAATTGAGTGGTAGTTGTGGTAGTGATTTAGTTGCTGGCTTTTCAGAAAATCCATTCGATGAATTAACATATGACTGAAAAGTGTTTTTTTTTAAATAAACGGCCTTCACCGGATTTGAAAAGATTAGTGATGACAGGTAAGTTTCAAAATCGATTATTCAATACTGATAATTATGAAAAATATTTATGATTAACGGGATCTGAGGTACACAATAAATTAAACTGCTGGTATTGCTTGCTATTTACATCTGATACAACTTCATGTTGGGGGCAACTTCAACTTCAACTTCAGCTCGTGGTCTAGACAGACATGAAAAATAGCAGGAACATATTACATCGAGTATTAAGTTTGAATTAACCGGTGAACAGAATATTGTTAATGTGGTTGATTCTGCGCGTACACGCGAAATAATAAGTCAAAATAATACAGTTAAGGACAACCGCGAAGTTTTGAAAAAAATCATTGATTTCCTATTGTATTTATCATCTCAAGATTTGACTTTTAGAGGGCATGATGAAACTGAAAATTCAGTTAATAAAGGTAATTTTAGGGAATTGTTAGATTTGTTTTGTAAATACGACAGTAAGCCTCGCGATCTCATGAGTAACGCGTCAGTATTTGCAGACACCTCATAAACAATACAAAACGAAATTCTTGATCCAATGAATTATGTCCTCCGGAATCACACAGAGGATGAATTATTGAATGTCCCTTTTTTTTCGTGGCAGGTTGACGAAACAACAGATGTAACGTGTAAATCACAATTATCAATAATTTTTAGATTTGTAAAAACTGAACAATTAGTGGAAAGATTTTGATGGTTTTACGATGTTACTTCGGGAAGAACAGCGGTCAATTTATTCAATTTCTCAATGGAAACATTTCAACGATTTGACTTTGCGAATAAATTAATTACTCAAACCTACGACGGCGCATCTGTAATGACGGGATATTTAAGCGGTCTTCAAACAAACATAAAATCAGTTTCGCCTCAGGCTATTTCCACCCATTGTTACGCTCACAACATGAATTTGGTTTTGAGTAATGCATGTAATTCCATTGAGGAAGTTAGAATTTTTTTTCCAACTTACCGTCATTTCCAAATTTTTTTAGCAAATCCACCAAACGAACTGAAATTTTAAATAACATAGTAGGAAACAGAATTCCCTGTAATACTCCAACTCGATGGAATTTTACATCACGTGCAGTGTTTGCCATCCATAAAAATGAAGACAAATCAATTGAAACATTTGATTTTATATTAAACAGTGATGACTTTTCAACAGATCAGGTTTCATTAAATGCTGCTGTTGGTTCAAAATCTTATTTAGAAAATGAAGAATTTTTGTTTTTTTTTGATACTTTTAAATTAATATTTGAACAAACTGATATTATTTTTCAAATTCCACAACATAAATTCACTGATATAATTTATTCAAGAGATCGTTTGAAATATCTCATTGATAAAATTTCAAGTTTCCGTAATACAGAATTTCATTTTAATATTTTATTTGAAAATTTTTCAACTGATGAGGCTCCTCCCGTGAAAAGGAAGAAAATGTATAATTTGGTAGACAAGAAACTACATTATAAACATTTTTTTAATGAAATTTTAGGTACTATTAAAGGTCAAATTGAGATTCGATTTTCCGATTTACATGAATTGAAGTTTTTCGACTTGACGAATAGAAGATTTGTTGAATCTTTTCCGGAAGAGTTTCTCAATACACTTTTTTGTAATTTGCCTCCATTTTGATTTTCTAATTGACCCATTAACGAACGCAACGTCATCACTCGCCGTGTCTTAATATCCAAAAAAGCACGGAACTTTTTACGAAAATTTTTAGGTTGACGAGCTTGATGCGGAATTATCTTGTCATCATTATGTCAGTTTAAATGACAGTGTCGAGGGTCAACAACTCAAGAAAGCGATCACAGAACCACTAAATCAAATTTTCACTTTCAAAATTGAGATGTTACCAACCACCATAAAAATCCCTAAATGGATTAAATTGAAAATTTTTGTTTAAAAACGGCATAAAAAGGGCAAATTACAAAAAATAGTATAAACAACTCGTTTCCTAAGACCTTGAAGCACTCATTCTTTTGCCACTCGTTTTTTAAACTTGAATTCGTGCTTTAAGACGAGTCTTAGGAAACTCGTTCTTTAATATACTATTAGATAACTTAGTTCTAAAATATAAATTTTTTGATAAAATAACACTGCACAATGAATTATGCGTTATATACTCGGATAAACATATTTTAGGCCAGTACGACAGTCACACCGATATGATAAAATATATGATAGACAATGATTTGCAACAAGTTTCACCTCAGTTTTATAAACTACTTTGTTTGACAGTCACCATTCCTGTCACGTCGGCATCGGTGGAGAGATCATTTTCTACTCTCAAACGAATTAAAACTTACATGCGAGATACAATGGGTCAAAATCGTTTAAGCAATGTTAGTTTGATATCTATTGAAAAAGATTTAGTGAAACACTTAAAACAAAATGATACATTTTATGATAATATTATTGATCATTTTTCGCAAACTAAAGGCCGCAGAATTCCGTTAATATATTAAAAAAATAATAAAATTGATAAAAAAAGACAAAATACGAAAAATTCCAAAAAACGAAAAAATATCAAAAATCCGAAAACAAATAAAAAACAAAAATCGAACAATAAAATTTTTCGCCAAGAGAAACTCTACACCTCCACGTTGGTTCTTGCTGGGCAACAATTAATTTTGTCACTGAAGTAGCTGGTACGGTCGCTGTGCAAAGGTTAAATTGATTGGCTGAATAGAGTATATTTTTACAAAAACGTTTTATGTTCAGCCTCCTCTTTTGAACAGTTCACGAGCCGTCACTGATAAAATTAACCCTCACTCCGCTACTTCCAGAAACTCTAACAGCAACGCCCCTGTCGAAAGATTTCTTTCTACATTACTTGAACGCGTTGAAACTCGTGAAACTTGATGTTCACGTTATTAACTTAATGACTTATGCTATCTACGAATATAATCATTCAATTCATTCATTAACAAAAGAGAAACCAATCAACATTATTCACGGATATTTAGGTAATGAAGATTCTTTTGATATTGACATTAACAAAGAAATCTTGAACAATTACGTACAAAATCATAAAGAAGGAATCAAAATGATATACGACCGTATACATGGAATCAGTCACTCTCAGGAAGAAAAAATTATCGGAAAAATGAATCAAAGCCGTGAAAAACCAGCTGAGTATTTGGAAAATCAGAAGACCTATATATAGAAAAAATATTGAAAGGCGAGGTAAGGAATTAAAACCGCCATTGGCTAAATAAAAAGTGGAACATGACGAAGGTATGAAACTAAAAAAA
Source organism: Endomychus coccineus (assembly GCA_958510875.1). Lineage (NCBI taxonomy): Eukaryota > Metazoa > Arthropoda > Insecta > Coleoptera > Endomychidae > Endomychus > Endomychus coccineus. Next base: position 202,007,995 of record OY294067.1, read on the forward strand.
CAGCGTAATACATATCACAAGAATATCTTCAAAATATCAAAAGTATACTAGTAACGAAAACTAATTCATCGCAGGCTTCTTCTACTGATGACAACTACCTTGACATTGACTAAAAACTTTAAAATCTCCGACTTGAAACATAATCCTGGTATATTACCATTTAAATCAGGCAACGCTGAAGTGAAAATAGGTGCCCACACTTTCTTGCATTATGTAATCTTGAGGTCAATAATAGAAGAAATGTACCGAGCTATGAGTACCTATAGGCAATTTGAAACATCAATAGTTGAACAAGGTACTAAATTAAACTCTGACTTTTCACTGTCAACAATGGAACAACACATTGAATATCAAATCAAATGTGTAACCGATGAATATCAGTCAGTATATCCATTCAAGAACTGAAAGAAACGAGGATTAATCAATGGCTCAAGCAATATAATCAAAGCTATTTCCGGAAATCTGGACGCGGAGGATGCTAAACGCTATGACGAAGCAATCGGAAAGTTACAGGAGAATCAAGGTTATATTGTAAATTTTCTTAACCAACAAATCTCTTTAACCCACGAAATTCTAGAAAATGATAACAAAACGCTACCACTAATGTTACATAATAAAGGAATTATAACTCAAAGGATCTAAGAAATACAAAATAATATAACATTTTATTTCTCCCTAAGAGATGTACTTACGAAGATGAAATTCAACTGAAATACACTACATGATTCGATACTCACCAATATTGAAAATTCAATATCGTTCGCTGAACTCAAAACGTTGCATTACAGCATGATATCTATAAGTAATATGAAAGCAATATTGGATTTACACTTAAATAATCATTCAATAGATCAATTAGTTGATCACGACGAAATTCACACTATACGATATAATTTCAGTTGAAGCATATTATTCAAAAGAGAGATTAGTTTTTGCACTGAACATACATCTTGTTCAGACGAACACCTTTATCCACTACCATTTGTATTCCATACCAACACAAGACTCTACAACCATCATTCCCAAAAATACCTACCTTACAATAAGCAACGAACTTTTCCAATACGAACCGGAACCATGTGAATATCTGAATCCGGACTCTTTATGCCCGAATAACCAACTCCTTGATGGAATTCAAGACAAAGACTGTACATTCTCAATACTCCAAGTTCAGGACAACGTACCAAGTTGCAATATGGTTAGAATAAGTACCAAAAACTCTCTCATAGAAGAAGTGAATGAAGGACAATACCTCGCTATATTCCCAAACTAGAGAAAATAGAAACGCATTGTGAACAAACTTTGTTATGCTTCAAGGAACCTTTCTCATTGAAGTCTCATATGGTATCGGAACCGACAAATATATCTACATAAACGACAAAGGCGCATCCTATGAGAAGCCTGCACATTTGCCAAATATCTGAATGAATCAGCATATGGAGAACATGAGTATAATGAGTAACCTACATAACAATGAAGTTTCACTCGACGAACTACATCGCCCACAACTGTAAGGAAACCGTCTTCAAACAGTGCACATTAGCCACTCATTATCGTTTATATTCAATCACCATCCCATCCCTGGACAATTCCCATGTTTATAATAATTAATGATATGGTACATCATACATTTGTTCAGAAAATACAGAGTTGATCAACCACCATCAGAAGCTTTGCCTGTCACCATTGAGACCTTATCACGAAAGAAAGGACAGCGAACGACCTGTTCATACCTGCCAAAACTTCCTCTGGAGGATAGATGAATTATTATAATCAGCTGAGTTAGTATACATGACTCCTCATATATCATTATTTGATAAAGCGTATTTTTTTGAAACGTTATCTGTTAGGGAAAATACTTGATTCGCGCAACCCGTATGTCTTTTGAATTCCATAGGCTTTCGTATGAACGATGACTTGTCATGACGGACTTCTGGATGTCATCGGTGATGAAAACATTATGTAAAGGTGAAGCTGAGACTCTACTTACAATTCTCTTAGCCGTGCATCACACTAAATAGTATTTCTATATCTGAAGGTAGTTTACATAGAACGAATTGAAGTTATAGTACAAATGAACGATAGTTTGTGATTCTGTTTAGTGTTTCCTAATGAAATATTCTTTCCTCGATTTTTCACATTCAATATCCGTTGGAAGAATTCTGTCTTATATATATTTTTGGAAATATACTGTCACTATTTTATTCTGATCGTCAATCAAGTAAATTATGATGAACTTGGTCTCGAAATTCACATCAGTCGAAAAGGTCAACTAGTAGGCGGCCTCGACTTGGCTCAGGCGGCATGTTGACAAGCCGGTACACGGTGCTTCCTACACAATATCGAAACGCTCGGCTTGTCAACCAGGCTGACCTTCGGCTATCTAAGGTTAGCTGGACTTCCATACGAGACGGAGGGACTTACTGCAGCTTGCCGAAATGGCTTGGTCTATCGGCACAACGTGATGTGCACAGATTCCTGATGTCACCTGCATGGCCAAAGGCCTCTGAGACGCTTTTCCACCTGCTGTCGAAATGTCCGTCAACAGCGGCCTCGACGTACACTCATCGCTATGATGCGGCTCTTCGGGTGCTGTGTTACCATCTAAGGCACTTGTATGGAATATACCATCAACCGGTGCTACCTTACATCCGTTGACGGAAACGAAGATCTCCAGATCTACTGTAAATACCCGTTTCCGACCGTCAGGTCGATATAAGCAAATATGCCTGACGTTGTCATCGAATTCTCTGCTTCGAAAGAGAAGAACACAGTTTTGCAAGAGGACAAAAAAAAATAATGAAGTATCGAGATCTCCTTTTCGACCTATGCATGTTATACCCAGGCCACAAAATTGAATTCATGATATCTGTTTGCTTTATTGCGAGAGCCGTATCGATCATAGCTTACAGGTGATCGGTTTGTTACTCTAATTTTATCTGATAACAGCTCTCCCTCTACCACCTTGAATTTTTCAACATTTTTCATCTTCCAATTCATTTTCTTGGACAATGTAAAAATTCGTCATTTGCATTCATAAAATAATTACATATCCGCAGAACTTACGGAATTCCTCTAAGTAGGGAATTTTGCTTATTCGAATATTCAAATTCTTCTCATCTATTAAATAACCTACCAGGATTCCAGATACCACGATATTTCCATTTTTTTTTATTGGGATATGAATGAATGTTGAGCTTACAGTAACGCGAAACGAATTTCTGAGATTTTCCACCTCAAAGCAGTTGACATTTAGTTTTAACAGTGTGATGAATTCTATAGCTAAAAGGAATATATTTGGAAGGAACACAAAAAATGTTTGTCGTTGATAGAACAAAAGTCTAATGACTACTCCCAACTCATTACCAATTATTCATTTCACTCAGTTTGTTGTTTATGGGATGTCGAATATCAAACGTCTGGAATGGAATAGTTTCATAAGCAGTTGAGTCAGGCATCATTATATTAAGAATAATCAGTATATTCCAGAATGGTTGCCTAATATTTTCCTTCTCCGTAGTTATCGATTACTAAAAGTTTGTATGAATACATACGACTATGGAATTTGGCAATTCGGTCACATTTTTAGGGCATTGTATGAAATGTCTTATCGTTTACGGTTCAACCGGAACTGATGTCGTGGAAAGTCTTCACGCACGAATGGAATTCGAGAATAGCATATCTTCTGAAACAAATGATTTAGTGATATTAATATTATAATAGAATTCAGAATATTCTATAGATACAGGCTCTCTACTGAACAGTATCATTTTTGAGCGGTAACCATTAATTATTGATTATTGTGAAATGTCTAACCGAAATATATCATCCAATTAATTATTTACACTTTGACTAGTATAATTACTGGATATCTGGGTGCAAATGAGCTGTTTGGGAGATATTTGTTTGCAAATAGTAAAATCTGAGAAATTCATCATTCTCGGTTTCTAGAGTGAACTGAATGTAGCTGAATATCATCCACATACCCGTAAGTTGACAGATTTTCAAATTTTGAATTGGCTACATAAAGTTTTCGAACTTGAACTTTTGATTGTATTTCATTTCTAATCATTTGCATTAAATTTCTGGTTCCTACGAGTGAGGGGAGTTAGGCGATCTATTGCTCACATATTTTCAATATTCGCTGCGAAGAAGTTAATATACTTAATTGCGGAGCACGACGTCGAATTGAAGTTCTCGGGTTCTCAGAAAGGCTTTGATTTACAGCAGCATTATTATTTCCATAGCAATCACCACTTACATAAACAGGAGTTGGATTATTTAGAGTGGAACCTCTCACTTCAAATTTACCCTATTGCATACGAACCACGATATTCACATAAGTTTTAACAACTGACACTAAGTAGTGTACCTTATTTTCCCATTTCTATGAAATAAGTGAAGTGAAATAATCTTCGGTCTATTTTTCATAATTGAATTTCACTATAAATTCAATAGAGCTTATATTCCAATTTTAGTTTCGATTGATATTATGGTTTTCTGGGCTTGTTTTCTTAATTCCTTTCATAGTAATTTATATATTATTGATTATAAGAGATGAGATACGAATTTGAATTCTGTTATTTAACATGTAAGTTCATCAGTGTCATCTATTCTATCAAAAATTTACTCTCCTAATTGGATTAACATAAGCTGGACTTAGGGCCCTGGTGTATATTCATTGATTATAAAATTATTAGATCTTCATGCACTGCGTCATTCTTCGAATAGGCAACCTTTAATAATATTATGAATATCTCTCGTGAATATTGAATTATGGAACATAACATTTTATTTATATGTGAATAATAAAGATAGATGCCACAATATGGGGAGAATTCATGAATGAATATATTTGTAAATTTCAAATTTAGAATTTCCGATGAATTTTCATCAAAGTCCTCTGAAATAGAAAAATAAATTCAATCAATCAAACTGCAAATAACACAAAAAGCCATTCGTTAGAGACTGCAATAAATGAATTCGCCGGCAAACGTATTCATCACAAAAATCGAATTTAACCAACCATTACTACATGAAACTTCATTCCAAACTTGAATAAATTGACTATTGAAAGTATAATTTTCAGTAATTTAATAGATGAATGTACCTATAGTTTCACTGACACCGTAGCTTCTTCAAACAACTACTTTGTAATAATTGTTTGAAGATGCTACGGTGATAATCGAAATAATTATAGGCATAATAACAACATGGTCGACAAAAATGATAATGAAAATAGATTTAGATATAATAGGGAAGAACCTAGAAAGGGAAGTATTGATAATAGGGAGGATAATTATGTAAATCGTAGAGATGTAAATTATAATATAATTTGTCACGAGGATATAGCAACTAATCCTGTTGTTCAAAAAGACAATAACAGGAATGCAGGGGAACAGAATGGTGAGCACCAAAATTTTTAGGTAGACACGATTATCAAATGAATGTACTTTCCCGTGAACATCAAAGTTTCATAACCAGATCATGTAATGGAAACGGGCATTGGAGAAGGTTCAATTGAAATACAAGATAAGGTCAGGAAAAAAAATAATGAAATATTATTTGATACAGTTTCCAAAATATCAATCATTAACAATGAATTAATTGGAAAATTGAATCATGAAAAGAATATTACAATGAATTAATTGGAAAATTGAATCATGAAAAGAATATTACAAGAGTACTGAAATTGAAATTGATAGATAATGACGAAAAAAAGACAGCAGAGGGTTCAAAATTAATTAATGAAGTAGTACATATTGACTCAGTAAATTTAAATGTGCAAATTTTGATTGTTGAAAATATGGAAACGGGTATTTTTATGGGATCAGATGAGATGTACAAGCATAACGTCACAATTGATTATGAAGAAAAACTAGTTGAAATAGCAGGGGATATCAAAAATTTGTAACGGGGTATTAGAAATGAGGTGATCAATCCGAGAGAGGATGATAGACTAGTAGGTAAACAATATTACAGCTGAAAATGCTGACATTGAATTTGAAATCGTGAATCACTAATTGCAGCTGCTTTTGCTACATATGAAAACTAATGTAGTACCTATTAAGTGCCTCACGTCTTCTGTTTGTAGTAAAACCAATTTGTGTAACACAATAAGTTCACGTATTGAGCATTAATAGAAATACCATTTCAATCAGCCTTCTTATTTCCCTGAAACTATTATAGCTGATAAAGCTACAAATTGTCGAATTTCCGTCTACCATAAAAATATCAGGATTTGTTTTTCGAGAATCTCGTAGCTGTATGTTTGACATAATTGAGTTTAATAAAAATGAACTCGAAGAACAAAATTTGCATTTATTTGCTAATATATAGTGAAATTTGAAACCTGTCATTTTTGTATAAGGAACATAAATAATCCAAATTCGCAATACGTTTTTCAAAAATTCGAAACAGAAAAATTTATTTAAATTGCGATCTTATTAGTTAGGTAACTAGTTACCTATTACCTATTCTAAGAGTTTGACTTTTGTGACCTCGTTGATGAGACTTTTTGTATATTTTTATGGTCTGTAAATAATGAAGAAGAATAAAGATATGTTTTTGTTTGAGTTACCTAATTTCAGATTTTTCTCTTGTGATTTCGCTGATAAGAGCTTATGCATATTATTATTTTCTGCATATAAAAATGATTTACTTATCTTAATTCAAATCGCTTACCTAATAAAGCTTTGTTTCAGATTCCTTGTTATCTATTTAAAGAGTTTTACCAATATGTCCCTGTTTCTTAGAATATTTGTATCGAAGTTGTATGTACGAATTCCGTATTGAATAAATATAATGTGTCAACCTGAATTCTACAATATTTGTAGAACATTGTGCGACCCAGCGGTGAAATGTAGGAAGAGGAGATGGGTATTGGAATTGTCTTGAGAGTTTGGAGGTGTTAGATATCATGAAAGACCTCACTCGACTGAGAGTTTCTCAACTTCGCCGTTCGATAGAAAAATGAAGTCTGGTAGAAAGAACTTCGGCAGTTCTCGAGCTTGATAATGAAGGGGTGAAAATCTTGAGCTGGTCTAGTCCAGTTACCTGAAATTTCTCGTGGTGGAAATTCAGATGCCACTTCTGATGAGCACCTATAGAAAGGGAAAGAACGCCTAACTTGCTACGATGTTCCAGAGAATTCGTAAGTGTGACATTTCCATCAGATGTTTACCTTTCTTCTCTCTGCTTATTACAGTGAAAATAAAGAGCTAGTGAATATATTTGTGGTGCAAACAATTATCAAAGTATATTTTAAGGATTGAGTGGGGTTTTATATTGTGCGACAATTCAGAATAGCGAGTGGTTCCAAATGCTCCTTCTCGATTGTTTGTGTTAGACATCTATTTTGAAAGAATTTATCGGATGCAGCGGTTTGTTTTCTCAACCTTCGGTATATCTAGAAGACAGTTATAGAATTGCCAAATGTTATTAATACTTGTTTGTTCTTTTAGAAATTTCTTATTCTCACTATGTATCATTTCATCTCAGGATGTCCTTCAAGTATTGTGTACGTTACTGCAGTATAGATTAAGTACGCCAGTAATTCTGCTAAGACCAATTATAAAACATTTGCTTCTTCACAAAACAAAAGCTTGGAAATAAGATAACAATTCACAGATATTCTTTCGTTCTCAATAAAAACGCATGGGTGTGCTGTAAACATTTTCCTCACAGTGACATCATAAGACAAGGAAAAATAACAAAACCTTATGGATTTGTACTTGTGTTTTGTAGAAAGCATCCAAACCTTGTTCAGGATTGCGTACCTACTATTTTCTCGAATACAGTATGAATTTATAACGAATAGTTCCAATCAAACGTGGATATCTTGAATCGATTAATGCCTTATCATCGCGATGACATTGATTTCCAAACCTGGCTCAAAGGAGATGATGTTTCAAATTATGAAGATTGAATAGAATCAGCTATTACGTGATGAAAATACATTCTAATTTTCACTACTTAAATAAATGTAGTTAATTATAGTTTTGCCAACACCGTACAGACAATTGTAATTTGTTTGAAGAAGCTACGGCGTTAGCAAAACTATAATTACATTTATTTATTAAACTAGTAAGAATCGAACTTTCAATAGTAACTTAATTATGAATTGTGATGACTCTAGTTCAAAATTATTCAAGAACAAAAATTTATTCGAATTTTTTTCATACTATTCCGAAAACAACATTTACTCCCTGTTATTCGTTCCAATTACAATATGAATGATGTTACAAAGATTGTTTCAGGTTTCAGTAGTGACAGCAATTCCAATATTTTGCAGAAAAGAAAGATATACATCCATCCAAATGTTTTTGGTCTGTAGGGAAAGACCAATTCTGTTCGAAGTGGTCTTGATTTGTTTCCTCTATCAGTGATATGAATTCATTCACTTCTATTTTCTGAAGCTTACAATTATTACTGGATTAGAGAGTTTGCAGCTTCAATTGTTTAAAACGAATTACCGTTGATCTCAAATGTCACACGATAATGGAAATGTCACAAATTATTTAGTAATCATTATGTTATTTAAAGGCGCTTGTGTAATAGAGTTGACCTAAACTTGTCACTTATATTAGGCTATGGTATTTAATCCAAGCGCAAAATCATTGATTTTTACAAATATAGGAGCAGAAAAACCTTATGGATTCTATGAGCAGTGATAAATGACGTGTACTTCAATAAAGTAAGAAATTTGTTCACGTCAATTCAAATTGTTTGCCTGAATTTAGGATTAACTCGTTATAATCCCCTCATTTTTCTTTTCTATTAAGCTGCAAATATATTTTCTCATGGAATACAATGCAAATATTCAAGGAAAGAGCATATCTGATGCTGATAATGGGTGACAGGACCCGAGAAATGAATAATCAATCAACAATAACAGACGGTTGTTATAAATTGAGTAACATTTTGTTCAGTTAATTGCTCCAATTATTTCATATCTCAGTGTGTGACTGAATGTAAATGTCACTGTAACTCGAGTAGAAGGTAATGAGTTTATTTATTATTATTGTAGACCTCGAATATGAAAATAGCTCAGACTTTCAGAAATATTTGCCTCTATAAAACCTCTACTCTAATATAAAATGTTTAATCTATTTATATTCATGTGAGCACAGTTTCATGTCTTATCTATATTGAAATTATGAATACAATTTATTCGATGATTGGAATATTTCTTCAGTTCTTCTTATGTTTGCAGCAAACTTCGAACATCTTGCACTCGCATTCCACATTGATTGAGTTGCTCACGAGGTCCTGATTTTAAGTACATTAAGTCGCGTACTAAACCGTCCTCAAAGTATTGTAACTGTAATTTTTTCATATTTGGCCATTTTGTTGCGTCTTCACGACTGGCAACTCATATTTTAGCTCTCCTTTCAAGTTAACATATGATTACTCTAGGTAATCATTCATTACGTGAATTCGCAGCATTATTGCGATCTATAAAGGTTGTTAATGAATTTTCGCATGCGGATATGAATATTGCAAGGGTGGTTTTATCACCATCGTAACTAGGTATAGCATTTAGATGATGATTTTGTAAGTTCACCATCTTCAGTAATTGAATGATATTGTGAAAATTTCAATTTATTCTGTTAGTTCTGATAGGACTCCTGTCACGAACTGTTTGTGTATTATTTACGACACAATTGAACACTTCAGATTCAGATTCTGATACATTCATGGGATTCATTTATTATAAGGATGAATTTGAATAGATAGGATTCAATAGAAAATCTGGTCACACTAGTAAAGTTGTTTTCATCTTGTTTGCCTATTCTTTCTTAACTATAGAAGCTTCGACGATGTGGTTCCCACTTATACAACTTCGATGATGTTGTCCTAGGCCCTGGTGACAATTTTCGTCTGTTCTGGTGCTACTACGTGTTCACTAAACGATACTACTAGTACTAGTCTCTTTGTTTCCGAACTTGTAGGCAAATTATTAAAATCAGGCGATTTCACTGTCGTTTTCCCAGAAGTTCCAGAAATGCACAGAAGAAAAATCGTGCAATCCTACCGACTTCGCCAGTTATATTCCGTGGTATAACGAACAGCTTTTCAAAAAAACTTTATTCGAATTATTACAAAAGCATCAATATGAAACTAGTACATCTACGCAAGGTGAAGTAGAGAAATAAAATGAATCATTATAATTAAGATACATTATGTGTTTGCATGAAAGTACATGTCAGCAATGATAAGGCTTATCCCATTACGAAGAGTCATCAGTTGTAGGCGATGTGACACGCTTTCCGACGACATCGCAGCAATCGCGCCAGAATAACCGAAGCTACTCCCCCCCAGCGGTCGGCAGTAGCTTCAGGTTTCCAAATCGTGTGCCCTGAATAGACTTATGGAACCCGGAATAACTGCCTCCTGCATCCGGTCTATCAAGATCTGCACCGAGTTCCTATAGGTCGGAATGATCTTCAAGTTCGAACGCAGCGAAGACTTAATTTCGCCCAAAACACCGATGATCAGAACAACTAATCGTTCCCTGAAGGTTATATTAAGTTAGTAACGTAATAGATACAGAAATGTTGAATCGGCTAATTATAACTTATCATACGTACATATCTACGGGATAGATCACCCTCGTCAGCTAACCACTCACATTAAAGTGAGGACCTAACCCTCAAAAAGCTTTACACAGCCTGTGATTTTATGATTATTATTCCGAGATAACTAAATCTCATTTGATGATATGGCGAACTTTGATATATGAATGTTTTTCCAAACGTAATATTTTGAAAAGTTTGGTTGAATTTTTGATGATTACTATAAGTATAATATTTCGGCTTTTAGTAGGTAGAAGTAAAATTAATGATGAAATCTGAATCAAACCCAAACTCACAATTTGATAATCATGCTGTGAGATTGATTTTGGTACCTCCAGAATGTTACAATTTATTCTGAAAATGCCACTATCAAGTATATCAGTGGCTGATATTTATAAATGTGTGGATTTCTGTTTCATCGACCTTTTTTTACAGAACCATCCAGACTAGTTTTAGGATATGAATCAGTGACTGCTCTGTATAAATACTTTTTTGTGTAGTTCTCATAGTCATATGTACCATCAGTGTAATATAATACGACATATTTCATCTCAATATTTCAAAGCTGTACTTATGTCTAACATTCATTAGTTTATTATAGAATCTGCTTCTACTTAATCATATTTATGTTTATGTTGTATAGGTGCTCGAATGCAGGCGGATGTAACATACTAATTTGACAAATTGACTTAACATGATTTATTCGAACTAATAAACATTCACTCATAGAATTATGATTTTGCTGAATCTGGTCATACATTCTCATTTATACGTCTATAATAAAACAACAAAGTCTTAGCCTTCGCTCTGCACAGCCGCTCGCTCAAAATAATTCCACATTAATATTGGCTAGTACTCCTAAATTTTGCTTAGCCCAGATGATCAGATAATCAAGTACCTATGAAAATTTCCGAAATAATAGTATTCAGAGTGATGAAAATACGGCTGAAAATGTCTTAGATGATAACTGTATGATCATATTTTGATAGTTAACCTTGAGAGTTTGACAGTACTAATTTAATAAGCACCAGGTTTTTACGTATGTCAATACATCGTATTTATTGAAAAGTGTTTCATTAAAAAATAGAACAAACAAGGAATATATTCCTACATGGTCCTTCGAGCCGGATTGGATAATTTCACAATGAATAACGAGAGTAAAGCACGTCAAGGCCCGGCACTTCATCGTTTACAAGCGGGAAGCATCAGCCGCAGCAGTCGAGACGGTACGAATTCGTTCAGCGTCCAATTGGGAATTGTGAGTTTCCAATTTGATATCCTATTCTTTTTCACCTCCTTTAAAAGCACAGTTTCATTTGCGATAGATAACATAACATTAAGAACTATATTTTCATAAATAAATAAATTCCAATAATAATAAAATGGATGCGGAATTAAAAGGTCTAATTCAAAAAAGGGCATTTTTCAAAAGTCAATTAACAAGATTAAATACGTTTCTAAATAATATCACACCAGATAGAACATTTGAAGCCTCAATACGATTGGAAAAAATTGAGCCTCTCTTAGAAGACTTTTACGAGGTGCAAAATCAAATTTTATTGTTAGAGAACACTGCAGCTCAACAAGATGAGATACAAGCATTTGAAGATTCATATTTTAAAATCATAACATTGGCAAAGCAATTGTTGCTGCCTGTATTACCACCTAGCGATAATAACAACGCTATTAATAATAAAAACACTACATCTTCTCCGGTCTTGCAGCTACCCACAATTAAACTACCTGAGTTTAATGGAGCGTATAAATCTTGGCTAGAGTTTTACGACACTTTTAAATCACTGATCAATAATAATGTATCAATCGCACCAATTCAAAAATTTTACTATTTGAAATCATGCTTAAAAGGCGAAGCTGCACAGGTAATCAGTGCATTAGATGTTTCGGATACAAATTATGAGGTTGCATGGGATTTATTGAAACGAAGATTCGACAATAGTCGAATAATCACAAACACACACTTCAGGGCTCTTTTTGATATACCCGTTATTTCCCGCGAGTCAAATTATTCTTTAAGAAAATTATTTCTTGAAGCTTACGCGAGCTTTACAAGCTCTTAAACTACCTGTACAACATTGGGGCACACTCCTTATATATTTGATATGTAATAAGCTGGATGCTACCACTAAACGGGAGTGGGAAACTTCCATTGCTGAAGAAACAAATGAAAACAATATCACTACGGAAATGTTCATCGAGTTCCTTACTACGAGATGTCAGTTACTTGACACCTTGGAAACAAAATACAATAAAGTTAATAAAAAAAGTCCAGATGAGAAACTATTTGTACACGCTTCTACAAATAAAGTCGCATGCGCATACTGCCGGCAAAAACATTTTATTTATGGCTGCCAGGCTTTTTTGAAACTTTCTACTCAAGCAAGATTCAACGAAGGAAAAAAGCTCAATCTTTGCACTAATTGCTTAAAGCCTAACCATCAGGCAAGTGATTGTAAGTCAACACACACTTGCAGAACGTGCAAAAGATCACATAATACACTTTTACATTTTGAATCGTATAAAAGCGCGTCGAATAATGGATCACCTACAAGTGTATCAAATGAAAATTCATCTGTTGTTACTCACTGCATACCACAACAGTCAAAGGTTGTAGATATAATATTGTCCACAGCTCAAGTATTCGTTTTCAACATACAGGGTACTGCCATAAAATGTCGAGCACACTTGCAGAACGTGCAAAAGATCACATAATACACTTTTACATTTTGAATCGTATAAAAGCGCGTCGAATAATGGATCACCTACAAAGGTATCAAATGAGAATTCATCTGTTGTTACTCACTGCATACCACAACAGTCAAAGGTTGTAAATATAGTATTATCCACAGCTCAAGTATTCGTTTTCAACATACAGGGTACTGCCATAAAATGTCGAGCAATATTGGACTCTGGAAGTCAATCTAACTTCATGACGCAAGATATTTTCAATCAACTCAAATTAAATTTTGTCAATACCAACATACCTGTATCCCTGATCAATCAAAGCATAACTAACATCACAAAAATGACTCATACCAAAATCAAATCATGCCAAAATGGTTTTAGTGCAGATCTTCTATTTTTAATTTTGGATAAAATAACTGATAACATTCCGGCATCGTCTTTCGACATGTCCAAGTTAAATATTCCCGAAAATTTACAACTCGCTGATCCGCTACTAAACAATTCCGACAAGATCAATTTGCTTATAGGCGCAGGAATATATTTTGATATCATGTGCGTTGGTGAAATCAGATTAGGAAGGGGACAACCTATAGCGCAAAAATCTAAATTAGGATGGCTACTTTGTGGGCCCATGAAGGTTTATGAATCTAACCGGAAAAATTGTTCGAAATGCCACTTATCAGTGAATCAAATTTTGAGTAATCAAATCGGAAATTAGAAGAGATTCCAGCTACTAAAGTTCTTTCTAGTAGCGAACGCACATGTGTTCAAAATACAACTCGGGATGCTGCTGGCAGGTTCACCGTTAATTTGCCGACAAAGCCCGAATACAAAAATTTGGGACGTGATTCTAGAGAAAATGCAATTAAACGCTTCTACGCACTAGAACGAAAATTGATAAAAAATCCAAAAACGAAAGAACAATATGATAGTTTCATGCAACAATACGAATCATCAAATCATATGACAAACATTGATCCCTATTCTGCCGAAGACAACACAATATATTACTTGCCTCATCACGGCGTCATCAAAGAGAGTAGTCTCACTACAAAGCTACGCGTCGTGTTCGATGCATTGGCAAAAACTGATACTGGGTTATCGCTAAATGACGTTCTTTTGATTGGTCCAGTACTACAAGATGATTCAATCTCGATTTTGCTCAGATTCAGAAAACACAATTACGTTATAACTGCAGATGTAGAGAAGATGTATCGTCAAGTTAACATTAATATAGAAAAACGTGATTTACAGCGAATAGTTTGGCGACTCAATCCAGATTGCAAGCTGCAACATTTTCAACTTAACACGATCACGTACGGTACAGCAAGTGCTCCATTTCTAGCTACGAGGTGTCTTCAACAAGTAGCAATTCAGAATCGTGAATATAAATAACCCAACTGGTTCAGTTGTAATTTCAAAAGATTTTTACGTCGATGATCTGATTACAGGGTCCGATACAGTAGAAAATGCACAAACTCTTAAGCATGAAATAAGCGATGTACTAGTCAGTGCTGGGTTTATTTTGCGCAAATGGGCGTCTAATATTAAAGGCATATTGGGTGACCGCGAAGATCACACTTCAATTTCACAATATTATATAACCGACGATAAAAGCAAAACGTGAATATAAAAGATGGTGATAAACGCGTTACAAGAAGAATAATTTTAGCTTCGGCCGCTCAAATTTTCGATCCTCTAGGATTAATCGGTCCTGTGACACTCATCGCCAAATCCATTATGCAAAGTTTATGGCAATTGAAGTTAGGCTGGGACGAATCTGTGCCTATCGACATATTCACTTTTTGGGACGATTTTCGAAAAGAAATGGCTATAGTTAACCAAATCGTAATCCCAAGACAAGTAATGCTGAAAACCTTTTCAGAATATGAATTGCACGGTTTCAGTGACGCCTCTGAGACAGCATACGGAGAATGTTTATATATCAGAACTACTAATACGTCACAAAACCATGTCTCGAGGTTATTATGTGCTAAGTCCCGCGTTGCGCCCTCAAAGTGTGTCTCACTTCCACGTCTTGAATTATGCGGCGCGGTACTTATGGCTAAATTGGTTGAAAATGTTATCACGTCTCTAGACATAAATATGAATTCGGTTCATCATTGGAGCGATTCAACAATAGTTTTGTCATGGCTAAACTCCGAACCAAATAAACTGAAAACCTTCGTCGCGAATCGAGTCTCGGAAATTCAACAATTATCGAATGCTAATCAATGGCGGCACGTAAGATCGGAATTAAACCCGGCCGATATAATATCAAGGGGAATGCGGCCAAATCAACTTGCATTGTCAACATTATAGTGGCAAGGCCCTACTTTCCTAATGCGAGAATTAGTAGAATGGCCAGAACCATATGTTGTCCGAGATCTAATCGATTTACCTGAAAGGAAATTACCAATAACAAGCTTAGTTTCTGTGAAAACAAATATTAATTATATTTTCGAGCGATATTCAACGCTAACCAAATTTAAACGAGTTTTGGCCTACATTTTGAGATTTGCTAGAAACTGTAAGGGACATGACAATAAAACTGTTGGGAATCTGTGCGTGGCGGAATTAGAAAATGCTTATGTCCGGCTGCTGAAAATTTGTCAGACAGAAAACTTCCAGGTGGAGATTGAAAGTTTAAAGGGATCAAGATGCATATCAAATTCTAGCAAACTTTTGCCTTTCAATCCGTTTCTGGATGATAACAGTTTATTGCGTGTTGGCGTCCGACTACAAAATTCACAATCAACTTATGGAAAAAAACACCCGTTGTTAATTCCAAAAAATCATCCATTAACCAAACTAATAGTTCTTTACGAACATAAGCGTTTACTGCATGCTGATGCTCAGGGCACGTTAGCGGCTATTAGAGAAAATTACTGGATACTCAGTGGTCGCACGGTGGTTAGAGATATTTTGCATCGCTGTGTTACTTGTTTCAGATGCAAACCTCGATAAAATATGCCATTAATGGGCGAATTACCCAAGTCACGTGTTTTTCCAGCACGACCTTTTTTAACGACAGGAGTAGATTTCGCCGGATCGTTTTTATTAAAAGAAAGTAAATAAAGAAGCCGAAAAATGACAAAAGCTTTTCTAAACGCATTAAAGAGGTTCATTTCTCGCCGAGGTTTATGCAAGGACTTGCATTGTGATAACGGTACAAATTTTGTGGGTGCCTATAAGGCTATTTCCAAAATAATTGCCAGAATTATGAATGATAACACAGTAGGTAGTACATTTTCTCACGGAAGTTTCAATAAAATGGCATTCAGCAAGTAGAAGCTGTGCTTAATTCCTGTCCTTTAACCCCCCTCACGGCCGATCCAAACGACCTTCAAGTACTCACTCCTGGCCATTTCCTCATTGGAGACGCTTTAACCAGTTTACCACAGGCCGATGTAAGAGATGTACCAGAAAATAGGCTAACGCAATACAAGCGACTGCAGCAAATTGTACAACTTTTTTGGGCTAGATGGTCCGCAGAATATTTGCACCAGCTTCAACAGCGTAGCAAGTGGAGGCAGCATTCCGTAGAAATCATTACCCCAGGAAGGATAGTAGTTCTCAAAGACAAAAACACAGCTCCACTCAATTGGCAGATGGGACGCATAACATCAGTTCACCCAGGTGTTGATGGAGAAGTTCGCGTAGTATCAGTGAAAACGCGCAGTGGCATCGTCAAACGTGCGATTGCTCAAATTTGTGTTCTTCCCATCGATGACTGATTGTGATAACGAATATTTATCTGAACATTACATTTTATTTTTCTCTAACGACATTACATAGCTTGCTGTTTGTATTTAGCACGTAGGTATTGTAATTGACAGCTGTTTCTTTCAAGGTGGCCGATATGTATGATCATATTTTAATATTTTGATAGTTAGCCTTGAGAGTTTGACAGTACTAATTCAATAAGCACCAGGTTTCTACGTATGTCAATACATCGTATTTATTGAAAAGTATTTCATTAAAAAATGGAACAAACAAGGAATACATTACTACAATAACAGTCCAAAAACCTTTTTACAGTAAAAATATAACATCTCAGTAAGTGATGCTGTACATCAACTCATGCAAACCGTATCAATAAAATATAGATGTACAAAATCTTAGGAGTTCGGCACTGTTAGGAACAGCGTGGGGAAGTCCCACTGTAAATCTGGGGAGATCCCTCGATGCCGATGCGTGGAAGCGGGTTCGTACTCATGTCTCACGAAATCCGAATTGATTTGAAGATAATAAACTATTTTTTTCCAAAAATGATATAAGCTTATTCTTTATAATTTTTTCTATTATTTTTGTGATATTTGATAAAACTGAAATGGGGCGATAATTATTCATATTCTCAATATTACCAGATTTGGAGATAGGGGTTATGATTGCTTTTTTTAGTTCTTGTGGGAAATCCCACTGGAGAAAATTAAATTAGAAATATGTTTTAGTGATGGAATTATATAATGCTTAAATTTTTGTATCAAATTAGTTGATAGATTATCTGAACCGTGAGGTCAATTTTTTTTTTGAAGAGTCGATTATAATTTCTATTTCGTTTTCTGTTATAGGTGTAAAAAAAATACTGAGATTGAAGGATTTGGTTTTTTTCTTGCAGCTAGAATAGTTTCCGCCATGTTCTGTCCTACATTACTAGAATAGCTATTGAATGCATTATTAATTATTTTATTAGGTTCCTTTTTATCAATTCTGGTACCAGTACAGTCTATTATATCTGTCTGTTGGTTGTTGTTTTGATTATTATTTGAACTTTCTTTTATTAAACCTTCGTGCTATCTTTATCTGCCTCTAGGATAGCTGTTCTGAAATATCCAGCTCTAGTAGTTCTTATTGGGTGATTCACTGTATTTCTATATGTTGAAAATGTTTGTCTCATCTCAGAATTTTCTGGGAATTTGATAGACAACTGTCTCAGTTTGTCTCTCTTTTTGATAGACGTTATAATACCTCTGGTTATCCAGTTCTTACATTTCCTATCTTCGCTATTTTGAGTGATATATATCTTTAATATATTCGGAGTAGATTTTATTGATTTTTTCAAGAAAGAGGTTTGTTGATAGTTCAGGAGAGTTAGACTGTAGAACATCAATCCAGTACTCATTTCTGATCAGTAGTTCGAATTGTATTGTATCAAGGATAATTGCGCTTGATTCATTATTACGTATTTTGTCTTTAGGGATATTTAAAGTAGAATGAATATTCAAAATTGTAGTACAATGATCTGTTTTACTGGTTTTTTGTACGATACTCTCAAAATTAGAAGTTTCCTTTCCTGATTTTATGAATATATGGTCGATGAGAGTTTGGGAGGATGTCGTTTCACGGGTTTGTGAGTTTATAGCAGATTTATAACCAACCTCATTTAACGCACTTAGGTAATCTTTTGTAATATTCTCAGCAGCTAGTAAATCAATATTTCTATCACCTATCAGGATTTCTTTTTCTGTCTGCATTGCGATAAATAATGTGGTAAGTTATTAACCAAATTCTGTCTATTATTTTAGTGATTACTATACAGGGTGTCCTCGAACTGCGTATCCAAAATAAAGCCGAAGATTCTTTGATTCGAAAAAAAGTTGATGAGCCTTTTTACTTTTGCCTCAAGTGTCTTGTTTACCCGGTAGAGGGCTTCAAAATTGCAAAAATAATTTTGTTTTTTCTGTATAACTTGAGAACGTGATAAAGAACTTTTACAATATTTAGCAGGTGAGTTACTGTGAATAATGACCATTTTTGAGAGTGGAGCACAGAGCCTTAGAGACCGTAGAAATGGCTCAAACTTGAGGATGTAACGGGAAAAGTGTCCAGAACTTTTTTGTGGTCAATGTAATTCACTCGATATTTTCTACGTAGATAGCTTATCTAATTTAAAAACTTTTCTTACTCTTAGAAAATTTTTATAAAATCAACGGATTAGCTTGAAAAAATTAAATTTCGAGTCTCTGCAATTTTGACTTACTAATTTTACTTGATTAAAATACCTTAGTTGCCTTTGCTTTTCTAATGTCATTTTGGCATTTGAAAAATTTATTCTCAAAACTGTCAGTTTTCACTTTGCTTTCCGTAAAAATTTTATAAAATTATGGCTCAAAATTTCACTAACACTGAAATGGTTGATATGTTATTGATTTATGGACTTTGTCGTTGCAATGGCCGGAGAAGGGAAAGATATCCGCATCGCAGAATTCCAAATCGGCAAACCTTCGCGAAACTGGCAAATTTAAAGCAAATCGCAGAGAAACTGGACGCAGACGGACAAGAAGGACGTTAGAGCTCGAAGAAGCTATACTGGAAGCGGTTGAAACTGAACCTGGGATAAGCACACTACGTTTGGGACTTCGTATTGGAGCCTCAAAATCATTAGTTCATAATGTACTGAAAGAAGAACTGTTGTATCCCTATCATATTAAAACAGTTCAAGACTTATTGCCCATGGATCCAGGTCATCGGCTAGATTTCTGTCGGCTTATTGTCCAAAGACAAAACGCAAACCCCAATTTTTGTAGAAGAATTCTGTTCACGGACGAAGATACTTTCACGAGATGTGGTCTTTTTAACCTCCGTAATGAACATTTCTATGCTGATGAAAATCCTCATGAAACGGAAGTTACATATTTTCAGAATCAAACTAAAATCAATGTTTGGGTTCGAATTGTGGATAACTTTATTATTAGCCCTACCGTTATACCCGATCGATTGAACGAGGAGAACTACTTGAACTTTTTGGAACAAAGGCTACTTGAACTGTTGGAAGACTTGCCCTTACACATTCGTCGTGGCCTGGTTTATCCATGATGGTGCACCTCCTCATTTCACATTAGCTGTGAGGCGACATTTGAATGAGGAATATCCAGATCGCTGGATAGGTAGAGGACACGATGAAACAGTGAACTGGCCGGCCCGCTCCCCTGATTTGACGCCCTGCGACTTCTTTCTATGGGGCGCTTTGAAGTCGAAAGTTTATGCAGCTCCAGTAAACACACGAGAGGAATTGTTGCAACGAATTAATCATGAAGCGGATTTATTGAAGAATGATCCTGAAGTACTAGCCAGAGTTCAATCCAATTTCTTGAAACGAATTAATTTGTGTATTCAGGAAAATGGGTAACAATTCGAACAATTGATGCCTTAGCGATTTCCCAAAAAGTTTGTTGTTTCTTTCAATTTAGCATTTGTTTTTCCTAAATAATCACATCGTTTCCCCATTTCTATTGTTTTTATTATTCGTGTTCTACCGAGATATTAACCATTTCAGTGTTAGTGAAATTTTGAGCCATAATTTTATAAAATTTTTACGGAAAGGAAAGTAAAAACTGACAGTTTTGAGAATAAATTCTCTAAATGCCAAAATGACATTAGAAAAGCAAAGGCAACTAAGGTATTTTAATCAAGTAAAATTAGTAAGCCAAAATTGCAGAGACTCGAAAATTATTTTTTTCAAGCTAATCTGTTGATTTTATCAAAATTTTCTAAGAGTAAGAAAAGTTTTCAAATTAGATAAGCTATCTACGTGAAAAATATAGAGTGAATTACATTGACCACAAAAAAGTTCTGGACACTTTTCCCGTTACATCCTCAAGTTTGAGCCATTTCTATGGTCTCTAAGGCTCTATGCTCCCCTCTCAAGAACCAAAAATGCTCATCTTTCTGCAGGCAGAAGGTATTTCACATTATGCTTATGTTGAGGAAGCTCATTATTTCAGTTTTCGAATGTAACGTGTTTTTTGTATAGACTACTATACCATCATTTTTATTCACGTTACCAAAGTTGTAGTTAAGTTTGTATCCATTAATATTATGAAATTCTAGGTTTAGTTGTCATGTTTCAGTTAGAATAATGGAGTCAAACTTTTTACCACCGGAAGACTGTAACAAGATATCTAATTCATTGAAATGAAAATTGGTAGCCTGACCTGGTGAGCTGGATGTTGTACTTGTTTGGTTATGGGTTAATACTTATACTTCATGTCGGGGTCCCTGCCACAATTGTAATACCGTTTCCACGATTGTACATCACAAGTGAATCAGCGACTCCTGAGTAATATTTCCCACAGCAAACTTAAACCAACCTCAATACATTTCTTGTTGAATTTTCCACAACATAGACAAAAAAAGGAACGCTGAAATCAGGATATGTTCAAACCTCTATTGTTCTATTGTCGTCAGAAGACAGACATGAACAAAATACGTAACAATTGTTGAACAATTAGGACTAGCCTATGTTCTGTCAGATTCCACCTATGAAGGCAAATTAATTCCTGAAGTCAGTGAATAAATCAAATGGAATTACAAAGATATTTACCTCTATCACGATAGGGTTTTCCTTCCAATAAGACAAAGTTTACTTCCGTTCACAACCATTCGCATTGAAACTAAGTTTTGATCACCGAAGGTACATTAATTACTCAATTAATCCCAATTATCTCAATCCAAATTAGTAATTGATGTCTTTGTTTTCAACGGAAGAATATTCTCAGAATTCGGTTTCAAACACAAGCATGGTATCACCTCCCTGTTGAAATAACCTAGCAAAGCGACTTCCCGCTTGAACGATTTGACCCAAGTAACGCCATTTTCTCTCCCTTTCCGGCGTCCCGTTGTCTCACAGAACAACCTCGAGATAGGAGCGGTAACTACGGATCTGACACCGAACAACCATGACCCTTATAATATACGGTCTAGCATAGCTGACGTCACCGAAGTTAACCGATTGTACTACAGCGGTCATGTCTAAGCCGTTAAGTGGAATTTACACGTTACAAGGAATAGTATAGGTCCTAGGACTGAACCTTGTGGTACGCCGTAATTCATATTCTGTTCGTGGCTATACGTATCTCCCATTTTGACTTGCTGTGTTCTGTTTTCGAAGTATGACCTGAATAAATTGTTGCAGAGACCTCTGACTCCCATATTGTGAAGTTTTATCAATAATATATCATGACTTACAGTATCAAAAGCTTTTGCAAGGTCGAGAAATATTGCAACACAATGGTCTCCTTCATCAAGGTTCTTGTAGATTCCTCCCGTGAGTAATTTAGTTGCATCTTCAGTTCAACAGGAATGATACTAGGAAGGTTAGGAAGGCATTATGCGTAGACATATGACGGTCGCTTTCATATATGATACAGTGTCATTATTTCCTGAATAAATAAGTCCCATTCAATACGTATTTCATCAGAACCTTTAATACATTAATAACTCCAATGAATCAGGAGTGAGATAAAGAACTTAACAAAGCAATTGAGTTAAAAGTGTGTTGTGTTACTACGATGGGGAAGCATAAGAGATCACATCGATTCATTGAGCCGTCTTGAGCATCATTCCCTCGTAAGCATCATACCCTCTTACGCCTCCCAGGTGGAGGAGTTGGTCAACTTCGATTGATAGTGATTAAGGAAGTACCAAAGCAGGGGTAAAAAGATTCAATGAAAAGATAATAGATCTGGAGAAACAAACTTTGAGTACTCCTGAAAGTTTTCAACCAAGTTATAGCAGTATGAAATTTGAAGGAACACTATTACCAAAATTTAACCCGTATAGTAAAAATCAGATTGCTGCCACTTGAGATAATGGAGTAGATGATTTAGTAAAATTTCATAAATAAGACTGTTGCGTCTTATTTTAATGATGTTTTCAATTCATTCGAAAATTTCCTTATTTCACCTCAATAAATGAGCATTTCAGATAACGTATTGAAATCATTCATTTTCCGCGTCAAAACAATCAATAGATCCTTCGCTACACGCGTTGCGCGATAATGTAAATTAATAACTTATCGATCTCGTGTGCTCGCTCTGTCGATTGTCTATTGAACAGTATTCTTTTAATGGTTAACAGAGGAACCACTTGTGGTAATTTACAACCTCTACCCCGCCATTAATTTACAACCGCCACACCGCCATTAACTTACAACCGTTATCAACTTATTTTCAACCTTTAAATCTGAATAATAACCTACGATATTTACCTCCTGCTAATCATATTTTCCCTATACTATTACGCGATAATACAGCGTTAAACTTGAGTAACTTGACCACCATAACAATCAACCAGAAGAAACTGGCCGGTTCAGCACGCGCTCCCGGAAGATCAAGGACTCTTCCTGCCGTACTTCAGCAGGAGATACCAACTACACTGTGACTTGGCTGTGCGCATCATATGTAAGGTAGGATCTTGAGACTAAGTTCGCATTTTATTCCAACCGCGATGATTATTACAGTCCACTTTGCTCATTTGAAACAAATTCAATTCTGAGTTATCCTCGCGCGAAACACTGGTCCTTCGAGCTGGATTGCTTATTTCGTGTACTTAATAATCCATTGAAATATTAAGTATTGCAATCTACACTATCATTTGATATTATTCATGCATAATCTGAAATACTCATTTCGAGATATCTTCTATTCTAACAAATCAAAAAAAACGCATTTTTTGTGCAGGTAGTCGGTTAACTCGTACTCATCTGTTCGATTTGAAGCCAATTTGGATCTGATATTACCGACAGAGTTTGAGTCGATGGTTGTTAGCCACGCTTGCTTGTACAAATCATTGTGAAAATTGATTTCTTGCAAATTCTAAATTGTTTTGTACGTCGACTTTGACGCCTACAATCATCTGTTCCAGGTTGAACGATTATTGTTCAATCAATTTATTTCATTAGAATTCAAGGTTTTCTCTGCCAAATTGAAGTGCAATTTTATTTACTTCTTCGGGAAATTTTATCAGAGCTTTGGTAGATTGGCTCCCCCATCTAGTGATGTGGAGAAAAGAAAGAGAAATCGATATTATAGACCAACTGAAATCAAACGATAAGAAGATAATTTCGGAACAGCAAAATTTTCAGAAACTGATTCAAACTATCTCACAGTCTTCAAATTCAGGTTTGAACATGAACAAATCGAATTAATTCGAGACGAATTCTTCAAATATCAAAATACCTAATCTTATTGTGCTTTTACCTGCAGATGGAGCATAGACTCCAGAGGACAACTATATATCTGAAGATAATATAATGTTCGTACTCAATTCGAGAAAATGTATTTTCAGATAGAAACAATCGAATTTCGGTTGTTCAAACAAGATATCGACAAACAAGCTCATATTCGTAATCATCATACTAATGTCATATTGCCTAAAATAGTACTGCCTCAATTCTGTGGTGACGTTACCGCTTTCAACTCTTATATTGATATGTATGATGCCCTAATTCATAAGAATTCTAGTTTGAGCGATATTGAAAAATTTGATTATTTACTTGGATCATTGAGAGCTGCACCGTTAGCACATGTACAACACTTGCCAATGACAATTTCTAATTATAATATTTCATATGAATCTCTTATCAAAAGGTATAAATACTCTAGACTGATAGCTGCTGCACATTGGGGAGCCATTGAAAGTACTCCAAACTCAACTAATGATGATGCCACTGCTCTGCGTCACATGTTGGATATTTTTACTGATAATCTGGCAGCCTTGAAAAATATGCAGTTGCCTGTAGATCAGTGGGACTTTCATCTTTGTCCAGATGATACTGAAGAGATTGAATGCCTCTTTGGCTAGACGTTTTGAACTTCATCATGATTCTACTGATTTTACAAGTTACGCTACGCTCCATGAATTTCTATCAAAGCAGTGTAGTGCTATCGAGAACACAAACGTGTCCCGTCAATCAAAACCAAAGAAACTTGAATCCAGTAAACCAAATTCAACATACCGAACTTCTAGTTTCATGATCCAAACTAAAACATACCAATGTCTCATTTGCAGACAAGATCATCTTTTATATCGTTGTCCAGATTTCTTGAGTAAATCTACGGATGATAGATATCGAATAGTCAAACATCAAAAATGTTGTATCAATTGTTTGAGTGGCTCTCATTCTCTCAAGCAATGTAAAAGGAAAGTAAAATGTTACAAATGTGATCAGCTACATCACACATTACTCCATTTTGGAACAGTTAATCGCTACACCGCTACAATCTCACTCTGCTACATCTTCGACTACAACTACTGACAGAGGTACAGCTTCAACCTCTAGCAGTTTGATTACTAATTTACACCCGTAAGTTCAGACCGCATTTCTTCCTTATACCGCTAGTGTATTACTGTCTATTGCACAAGTGGAAGTTTTGGACAGATTTGGAAATTATATAACTATGAGATGTCTCCTCGATTCAGGGAGCATGACCTTTTTCATAACTCAAAAAATTATTCACCGTTTAGGATTACGAGGAAGTAATCTAACCATGAATCTAAATGGTTTAGGTGACATGCAAACTCTAGACCAAAATGAGGAAGTAACTGTCTCTATTAGAGCATGTAAGAAACTTGTTCCTAACTTGCTAGTGAATGCGGTGATTCTGACCCGCATATGTGATCAATTGCCAAGATCTCCAAAACCTAATAAAAATTGGCCCTATATATCTAACCTCTCACTAGCTGATCCTATTTTTAATCATCCCGGAGAGATCGATCTATTATTAGGTGCTGATGTTTTCACAAGTATTTTGCTCGATAGTCACATTCTAGGGAAGGATGGTGGACCCGATGCTGTAAATACTATCTTTGGATATGTCCTCATGGGGAAGGTGAATATGCCACCTACTCCTTCTGTTAACTTCTTTTTTTGTACTGTAGGGAATTCCGAATCTTTATATGTGACCATGAAAAAATTCTTCGAGGTGGAACAAGCTCCTGAAGTGCATGCTTTATCCCCGGACGATATATCTCGTGAAAAATTATTTTCCAGTACCACCTCACGAGATCAAGATGGAAGATATATTGTGTCTTTTCCGTTCCGTGATCCCACTGCAATATTTCCAGATATCCGTTCTCAAGCAGTTCAGCGTTTCTTATCGTAATAGAGACGGCTCTTAAAAAATATACCTGTGTATAATCAGTATTCAGATTTTATGAGAGAATATCTCAGTCTGGGCCATATGTGATTGATTTCAGAAACATTCACACTACTTTCGACCTACTATATTCCCCACCATTGTGTAATAAAGCCTGATAGCTTGACCTCTAAGTTGAGGGTATTTTCAATGCTTCAGCACGCTTATCGAATGGATTTTCCCTCAATGACCACTTGATGATTGGACCCAAGCTCCAGATAAATATATTCTCCATTCTGCTAAATTTTCGTCGTCACTCGTTTGTTCTCCTCGCTGATATAAAAATGATGTATCGCCAAATTTTAGTGGTGAAGGAGCAACAAGACTTTCAGAGAATCGTTTGGCGTTTTAACTCAACTGAATCAATCATAGATTATCGTCTCTAAACGATTACTTATGAGGAGAATTCGTCTCCATATCTGGCCATCAGAACATTGCTGAAATTGGCAGACGATCATGCGGGTGAGTTGCTTTTAGCCGCGGAAATTTTGCGAGAGGATGTTTACGTCGATGACGTTTGCACGGGGAACTCAACTTTGGAGGGTGCCCCTGAGATTCGAAGAGAATTGATTGAGGTTCTAAAAAAGGGAGGATTCGAATTGCGAAAATGGTTCAGCAATAATCCTTCACTTTTGTCCCATTTGCCCGATTCTGACTTGCTCATTAATCCCTGCAATTTTGATTCCGATCATTAAAGTTCCCTGAAAGTATTAGGACTTCAGTGGAATCCCACTTCAGATATGTTAAAATTTTCTGTCAAATCATTTGACTCCCGCTGTACTACACGCAACCTTCTCTCCAATTTGGCGAAAATTTTCGACCTCTTAGGGATCTTGTCCCCGGTCACCTTTATGATAAAACATTTATTCCTGAAATTATGGTGTCTCAAACTCGATTGGGATGAAACACCACCACAAGAGTTTTTTCAAATCTGGATAACTTTTTCATCTGAGATTCTTGAATTGACAAAAATAAATTTGTCAAGTCAATTGTCCAATAATAAGTATGAGTCATGTACCTTACATTGCTTCATCGATGCCTCTTGAAAGGGCTATTGTGCGGTAATTTATTTTGTATTCTCTTCCAGTTTGAAAATGGCTTCTATTTTCGTGTGTGCAAAAGCCAAAGTGGCACCACTTAAAGAATTATCTATTCCAAGACTTGAACTCTGTGCTGCAGTTCTTGAAGCCAAATTAGTATCATTTGTTGTACGTACTTCTCATGAGAAAATGTCATTCAATAACATCATATGTTGGAGTGACTCCTCTTTAGCGTTATGTTGGATTCGCGCTTCAGCGCACAGGTGACAAACAGAGCCACAGAGTGGCATTCATTCAAGAAAATGTTGCAACCTCTTGTTTTTCCATGTTCCTTCAGCTGATAATCCTGCTGACCTGGGTTCAATGGGTTAACTTCCTTCACAACTATTCGACAATGCACTTTGGTGGCAAGGCCCCCCATTTCTGAGGAAGTCTTGTAGTCCTTCTTTGTCCGGTGAAAATTCATCGGAACTCGTCGAAGCTCTCATAGAAGAAAAGAAGGTCACTCTTCAACACTGCACAACCAAATTTCCTCGATAACCTAATCGACCAACATTCCTGTCTAAATACCATTCCCCGCGTTCTAGTGATAATTCATTATATTCGAAAACCCAAAGATCTATTAGTTTTGGTTAGACTACGCAGACCTTGTTTTTTTCCAGTGAAATTTCCCTTATCAAGGAAAACAAAAATTAAAAACGGTTGAGAAGGTTGTCTCCGTTTGTTGATGATCAGGGACTTCTGCGAGTCGGAGGCCGATTTCACTTCGCCCCTGTTTCAAATGTTCGAAAGTTTCCCGTATTACTTCCGAGTCATTGTCATCTAACGGATTTGATAAGTTCACACTATCACGAAAATTATTTTCACGCTGGAATCCAAACAGTTCATTCCTTGATTTCTCATTTTTTTGGATTCTATCTGCTAAACGTTCTATGTGCCGAGTAGTCTCTAAATGTTTCCGCTGCTGGAAAACCAACCCCCTAGCTACTCAACCACGAATGAACAATTTGCCTGCTGTATGGGTCACTCCGGCAAAACCATTTCTCCATGTGGGTGTAGATTATGCTGGTCCATTCCGTATTACATTGTGTAGGCTACGAGGGGCAAAACCTTTGAAAGTCTATCTGTGTCTTTTTGTATGTTTAGTAAGCAAGGCGTTACATCTCAGAGTGGCTTCCGATTTATCTGCTGAGGCTTGTCTAGCTGCATTGCGACGATTTGTTGCTCGAAGAGGTCGTTGTCAGTGTATTTATAGTGATTGGGGAATGAATTTTCTCGCTGCTCAGAAGCAAATCACTAGTATTATGGAATCCTTGGCGATGAAAGAAGGCATCTCGTTCTTCCAAATTGCTCCTTCATCTTCGTGGTTTGGTGGTCTCTGGGAAAGCGGCGTTAAATCTGTCAAAACTCATTTTATACGAGTAATTGGGGAACAAATCCTCACTTACGAGGAATTACAAACTGTCTTTGCTCAAATCGAAGCGGTTCTGAACTTGCGTCCGTTGACTCCTATGAGCAATGATCCTAACGATCTGAGAGCTTTGACTCCTGGTCATTTTCTGACGATGGAGCCTTCAGTTGCCTTACCTGAAGTTGATCTGATGAATGTCTCCCCCAACCGCCTTTCAAGATGGCAATTAGTTCAACGTATGCACCGAAATTTCTGATCACGGTGGTCGAGAGAATATTTGCACACTTCGCATCAACGTAGCAAATGAACAGATTCTCCTGTTCCTATCACCGCTGGTACTTTGGTATTAATCAAAACTGATAATATGGATCCTTTACGTTGGCCTGTAGGTAGGGTCGAACAAGTTTTTCCTGGAACGGATGGTACGGTGAGGGTGGCTTCAGTCAAAACTATCAATGGTGTACTTCGACGACCAGTCGCCAAACTTTGTCCGCTACCAATCACCGCTTGAACCTAGCAAAATTCTAGCGTATTTTGGAGGGCAGTATGTTGCGTCCCCACGTACTTTCAAATGCATTATAATAATATTTTCTATTTATTCAATAATTTTCTTATTTTACCTCAATAAATGAGTATTTCAAATAACGTATTGAAATCATTCATAAAAACTTACTTGATATTATTCAGTAATATGTCTATTGAATAAAATAAATGAAAATAAAATCATATTCCTAAAATCTGATGATGTGAATATTTGTAAATATTTAGAACCATATAGCGTTGATCAATACTGTTGGTGATAAAAGATAAAATGACAAAACTAGAATTTGAATTGAAAATGGTTTCAAATCAAAGCGCCGTACTTCGGCCAATAAAAAAACCTGTTCTAAAGATTACACAGTAAGAAATTTAGAGTGAAAATTTCACTCTAAGTAACACTAAAAACATTCTATATAGGTCCAATGTTTTTAGTGTGGAATATTCACTCTAGAGTTAATTTTAATGGTAACTTTACCCTAACGTTAGTGTTAAATAGTCGCTTTATTTAGAGTATCTTTTACACTACAGCAGATGAGATGCAGCATTACCCAGAGTTGGGAACAAATCTAGCTATTGTTCAAATATACACTGAGAAACTCTAAATTGTGTGAATTAACAAATTTAAGTGTATCCAAATTACTATTTTAGTGTAATATTACACTGACATTGGTAAAAACATACCGTTTTCAGTGTATGTTAACTCTACACTGTTATTAGTGTACGTTAACTCTAGCTCTGCACTACCTAGTGTAGGGTAAATGAAGAATACACTACTTGCAAATACAAAATGTTCATTCAGAAATAAATTTATGGCATAATAGGTACAACTGAGCAATTCCGATGAATTGACGAATATGTGGAACATTTAAATCTAAATACTATCGAATATATGATACATAAAAATTACACAGTATTTTAAAAATAATATGAAAGTCAGAGGTTTGTATGACATTGTATAATAGCTAACCTACTTGTTAGTATTCTTCATATATACAGTGTCGCTCCACTTTGGCGACCTTAGAGCAAAGAATACTTCAGCTTAATAAAATTCATCATATAGGTTACCTGTAACATATTATCTTTGTGAGAATAGAATCCGTTATACATATTTGACGAATCGATCGATATGACCCACACTTTAGATCGTTCAGATCGGTTCGTTAGAATCCCTATTTGACCTTCGCCACAGTATTTGCAATGTGGGGTTACAACTGAACCTTCACAAAATGGCAGTAAATGTTATATCGAAAAATGATGTACGATGTACCTCACTATTAGGTTATGTCTACTATTGTAACGGGCTGCGTTACGTGATTATATATAGAACTCTTTAAAGAACAGATTAGATTTCTTTTTGGCTATTTAAAGATATCTGCCGGTCAATAAAACATAGATTATTGAAACTACCATTCCTGATGTGAGATGTCACTATATATCGCGAAGTGGGAGGTAGAATAGCGGAAGTCGAAGAGAACTCATTGTGGTGTGTTGCTTTGCCTGGGTAAGTCGAGATTTCGTAATTCATTGTCGTTAAATACATTTTCTTAATTTTGCTTCCGAAATATTATTCACATCAGGCTATTTAATTTGATTTAGATTTGTTATTAAACGTCTGGATGTACAAAGCCTGATTGTGATAGTATTTTGGCGGATTTTTTATCTCGATTCGTAAGAGTCGACATTTTGTAAATCTGATACGTAGTATTCAGAGCTGTCTTCGACTGCATCGTGCTATAAATAGTATTTGGAACTATCACAAGGTATTATTCAATTATTGCTTATTGAATTTTTAATTATCAGGACTGCTGCGTTCGCGTGATTCCAGAGTAGAGTAATACATCAATTCGATGCAAATCAATTCAAGTTTCTAGATTTGTGCTAACTAGCAAATTCAACGTTTTGGTTATTTCCTTTCAATCACAATTTGATTATTTTTCTTTTTATCTCATTTTTTGTATAGTTAATTCAGTCACATATTATTTATTGTTTAAATTTGAGTAATTCTTGTAATTATATAATTCTTGCAGATTAAATTATATTTTTGTCTAAATTGATATCTCTTCAAGATATCAATTTTGTAATAGTGTTTTACATATTGGGGAAGATAACATTATCGGAGGTGGAATCATTTGGTTATTCCGGCCGACGGTGTTACTTGTCCTTTGATCTCAAGTCAGGTACTGTTCGTTCTTTGACATTACAGGGTTTGAACGTCTGAGGTTCCTCACCCCTTCACTCCAAGACGGTTTAGTGACTTTCCTAACAGGACCAGCTTCCAGTTCCTACGAGTTCCAAGGAGGGTAACATTTTCTTGTTGAGTGACCATTATTTCATTTTCTGATTTTGTTGTTCACCAAAATTGTATTTCGCTAGATTTTTTAGAGCCATTCGTGGTCTCTTTACTATTTAACTATCCATTCTTTCAATTAAGAAATTGAGTTAATTTTATAATTATTTACTCTAAATTCTTTATATACAAATTGATCTGATTTTGTAATTGTTTTACTTCAAAATTCATTTTTTTATAAATTAATTCATTATATAAACTGTAAATTTATTTTTGTTAAACACCAAATTTCGATCTGGAATAAATCAAATTGTTAAGTTGAACTTATATTGTTTTTCTACTTTCCATCAACTAATAAACCATCTCGTGGTGCTTGTATTCTAGGCTGTGAATTCATTTATTTTTATAGTTTCTTTAAGCAATTGACGCCCAAGCAATTCACCAGTCTAGAATCACAAGGCACGTTACACTACAAGCCCTGAGATTAATTAATTCAAATTGAGCTAGTTGGGTCAATATAAACCGACCCTAGCGGGTCCGTTTCACTGGCGCCCAGCATAGATGGGCTGCCGTTTCACATCCGTTTCACTATGACTGGCGGAGCTCAGTAATTCAAAGACATTACTATTGGTATTTATTAGAACTATAGGTGTACGAGTGACTTTCCAGTCGATGGTGCCTCTGATTAACCAGAAATTGGAGTTAAGGCGTTTGATTTGAACTAAAACACATTTCATCACCTCTATTATTTGACTATGTTCAGTTTACTACTAAGTATATTATATCAAGAAGATTAAACAACACTTACTTTATAAGAACTAATAAAGCTACACAGTTCACGATTTAAGTTCAGTAAACACACAACACAAGCTTGAAGAAAGAATAAAAGCCGCTAACGTAAAGCCAATGCGGGTACTCAGGGTAACGTGTTGGATGCGGATAGAACCGAACGGCATTTCGCAATTGGCAGTGTCAGAACACTCTAGTTAGTGTAATATTTCTATGCATTTGACACTCCTAGTGTAAAGCTAGAACATTCGACACTAAAACAGTTCAAGTGTAATTTTGTAGTGTGAGTAATGAACATTAAAATAGTAGAACAACTCCTAGAGTAGTTTAGTGTAAACAGCATCGCTCACCAATTCTAGTGTTACAAAAAATAGTCATTCAACACTTAAAATTCACTCTAAATTTTTCACTCATTACACTAGCTGTTTTACACGGACCAAATTTCTTACTTTGTACCAGCTTATAGTATTTGCAACTAAAGTTAGTTATCGAAAGAAAATAATTGTTCTTTAGAAATAGGGAGGGCCAAGCCAAAATGTTACGGAATATTCATCTCTGCTGGAAAACGTTAAAACAAAAGTTTCAATCATCATTCAGTCTTTATTGGTCATTTTCTTTCCGTTTATTTCAAGAAATTCATCACACTCATATTTTTTAGTTTTTAAGTAGTCTAATACAATTTTTTTTTTCTTGATCCGACCGTCGAATTCTGCCAGATTTTTTTCATTACTCATATTGTTTGATAAATTTATGTCTGCACCATACTTTTTTTTAACATTACACACATTCTTTCTGAATTTATTCGAATTTGCACTATGCTTCTTCTCATTATTAACAAATGGAAAATTTCCTTCGTTAAAATATTTACGGCTCCATAAGTGAAAATTTTCGAAAAATCGATGTGGAATGTTATAGTTGGGGATTCTTAGAATATTTCAAAAATTCTGGAAGATTTCGTTTCGCTGCATTTTTCTCGGTCATTGTTTAAACTTTAAACGTGCTTTTAATTAACATCCAAATTAAGCAGAAACTATTAGAGTTGAAGTTACTTTTTCATAGGATAGGATGAAGATTGATCGGATTTAACGATGGACAAAAATTGGGTAAATAATGCGTTTTTTTGATGAAATTTTTTACGCTTAATTTTGAAGTTAATACACTCCGCAATTGTTGTCGTCACGCCCTCCATTTTTGTTGACCCAGGTAATGGTTCGCGTTCCAAACAAACAATTTGGTGCATAAGATTTATCTGTATGGTTAAAGTGAAGAAGATATTTCTATTGAACTAATACTCGATTCATTCCGTAAGTATATTTGTACATCACTGTGTCTATGAGGAGTTCATTCCAATATCGTATTCCATATTTAAAGTCGCTGTTGTGGATTATATCCGTTGTAAATGAAAGTGAGGTTAGATCTATCAGGAATTCCCTTGTAATTATAGGAACATTGTGTTTCAAACACGCTGTACATTGTTGAAATTTAAGAGAAACGTAAAGTGCAACATCAAAGATTTTTTTTTCAGGTACGCAACTATTTTGAAATGGTGATGTGCTTCGCCCCAACCTGTAAGCATTACAGTGGAAGAGATGACTGCAAATGGTTTGTTTTGCCAAAAAATCCCATCGAACTGAGAAAGTGACTGAATCAGGTATGAACATTTTTTGAATGCATGTGCTCATTCATCAGTGATTAACATGGTTCATTTCGGGCGGAAAGACCGGGAGCCTAGTAGATATTCTTGTATTTGCAGCTGTCATTTTGTAAATGGTGATAGAAGCAATGGGCCCTCTATATTTGATTAGAATGTTGGGAAACGATTCGAATCAAGAAACAAGAAGCAGATAAATTAAACATAGTTAGGTACAAACAAACTATTCTGTGACATAGGTATGAACTTTAAATTGTGTATTGCAGAAAGATGGGTTCCAACATGACCGAACCTACAGCGGAGCCTTCTGGATTGCAGCAAATACATGATGTGAATGCAGTAGCTGGGACATCTTTTCTCAAAACGTGGTCAATCATATTAGAATGGGAATATGTAAACACTGTGAATAATCATTATAAAAAATAATTACATTTCATTCAGCATTGTGGATCTTATACAATATCCTACCATTTGGAAGATGATACATACAGATTAAAAGTCAATCTTTGGGGAGAAACTCTTGAAAACATTAAATTTGCTTTCTTCATGAATTGTTTGAACTAGATGAATGCTAATGAAAATGAATCACAATGTCTGAAACAAGGGTACATATAGAAAAAAAAATCGTACACAATTCATTTCAATATATTTTTTGTGTCCCTTAAACTTTTTTTTTCATGCAATTAAATAATCAATAATTAAAAGCTGTTCCTAAGATATGTGGCACATATTGTTCCACATAAAACTTTTCAAGTAACTCAACATTTTGTTTACAGTCTTCATCTTTACTTATTTCAACAATCATGAAATCTCTTGATGACCAAATTACTAAATAACATATTTCCCGTCCAGTAAACAACAGGTTCCCCTGAATCCGGTGGTAGTAATCATGTTCTTGATTGAGGACTACTTGGTCATCCTGTCTTATGCTAACAATATAAGAGTGGTCTGTCTTCAATGCCTGGCGAATATATTGGTCCCTAAACTTGTAGGGACATTTAATTTCTAGAATTGCTTTATCCCCTACAAAGCCATCTGGGCTTGCACCAAGAAGGCCACAGGGATGAAGCCATAGTCCTGTGAGTACAACTGCTTTTTGGGTAGCTGCAGTAAACTCTTCTCATACCCGTGGTTCATTGGTAATGCCCCATTGCACCGAACTCACACCTTCAAGGCTATAAACACCTACAAAAAGTGTATAATAATTTGATGAGCACAGAAATCAATGTTATTACAAACCTGTTAGTCTCTTGAATAATGAAGGTGGATAGCGGTTTCTTTGAACTGCTGCCAAAACAACACCAAAGTTGCTAGCTGTTAATCGGTTGGTTCGGTGTTGTAGCCAATTTTCATTTTGCGAGTGTCCAACAGTTGACTCACATACTGCCCTGATTGTTTCCAAAGATACTCTCAATTTTTCTGTCAAACATAACACTTTGTTTTGTGCTGAAAAATACACTTCTGAAAACAAGAAGTCTTCAATATCAATCAGCAGTTTTGCCACAACTGTTGGCTCAGGCTGCAGCAACCAAGAAAAATCAACCGCATTCCCACATTCCTGCAAGCGCTCTTTCCAAATTTGCCTATTTCTTCATCAGATAAGTCTCTGCTAGTAGAGTGATGACTTTTGCCTTCATATATCTCTTCAATGGTCTGTATATCAGCTTTTTTTGTTTTTCTTGCAGTCCATGAACATGCTACATCTGTGACAGATATATTATGATGGCCATAAATGCAAAGAGCAGCCATATGATGGCAAAGATATTGTCCTCTTGGGCAGTCACAAGAAGCATTACTGATACATAACATACAATATCAATAGTAAATCACTACCTATTAGTATAAATCAATATACCTCAACATTATAAAAAACGGTCACGCATGGTAGCATGTATTTTACACCTTATGAGCATCGTCTCCGGATCAAAAAGAAAACTTTCTACATGATTTGAATCCACAGCATTTTCTCCTCTTGCAATAAGTTTCCTTTCATCGGCGTTACAAAACAAGTTGGCAATTGCACAAAATCTAAGCACATGCTTTGGTTGAGCCATTACACACCTATGAAAAACAAAATTTAATAGGAAAGTAATTCAACAACTACATATTCAATATCATATTGGTTAAACCTAACCTCAATTCACTTTAAATCGATTTTTAAATGACAAAGCATTATTTTCCAGCCAAGCAATTTTTGTAATAGTTTTCTCACAACGTCAATAATATTATCATTTGACTCACCTTATCAATGATAGAATATTTTTCTAAATAAAAAAGTTTTCGGATCTCTTATGCATAAACACACGTTGACACTAGTTTGTTCGGAACGCAGATATGTACCTAACTTCACTCGTGACGTCACACTTGTGGACTGTATTAACAGCACGTTTTAAGTTTAAACAATGAAAGGGAAAAATTCAGAGATGCAAAATCGTCTATATTTTGAACTATTCTAAGAAGCCCTAACAATAATATTTCACATCAATTTTTTGTAAATTTCCATTTATAAGGCCGGGAATGTTTTAACGAAGGAATTTTTCATTTGTTAATTGACATTCCAGGAAGGGGAAAATTAACTATTCGAAATTTTCAAAGCACAGAGAAGAAGTACTCCATAAAATCTAACTTTCCGTGACAGAGCGTATAAAGAGGCGAACTCGACCGGGCGCGGTGGGGGAGGTAAAGATCGCAGCGAATTCTAAATCAAAAAGCTTTGAAAAAATTCGATATCTCGACTTTTATACTACTAAGAAAGATGATTTTTTTTTGAATTTAGTATGCCGAAGCGAAAATAATGTAATGGTTGGCTCTGTTTTTTTCTATTATTAATACATTTCCCCGGTCTTATGAATGAAAATTCACAAAAACTCAATGTGGGATATTGTTGTTGCTTTGCTGCATTTTTCTTTGTCTTTACTGGATCTTGAAACGTGCTTTTAATTGACTTTTCAATTAAGCAAATACTATTGGACGTAGAGAAATCGGATTAATCGCACTTATCAATAATAAGTTGAAGTTACTTTTTCATAAAGTACAATGAAGATTGATTGGTTTTGAGAATTGAAATTTGTAAAATAAAGCGTTTTTTTGATGATTTTCTTACACTTCCTCCATTTGCAAAAATTAATTTCGCAATTTGGAATATCGCATGAGAGACACTTCACAGGAAACTTCATGGGGAATAGATTTAGCTTGTTCACATTTTCACGTGAAACTATTAGTTTCTGAGATATAAGCCAAGATTTGAAGGAATAATCAGTTTATTTTCACTATTTTTGATATTTTTGCTAATAACTCAACCGGCTAGTTTTTGCACGAATTCCAGTCAGTTTTCACCACTCTCCTGATCTAATCCAATCCTATTCTGCTCAAAAAAGTAATACGCCTGGACTCATACTTTCATACCGGTATAAAATTATCCTGTGAAAAAGTAAAGTGCAAGTAAAGGGTCTAAACAAACAATTCAATCTAGAATAAGTTGTCTATGAAATTCAGCATGAGTGTGTTTTTTGTGTATCGCCCATAAATGTTGCAATTTGTTTAAATCGGTCAGCTTGCATTGCCATTAATCCTGCATCGCAAGCAGGCCGTGTGCCCAATACGCACGCCTAGCTAACTGAAGTTCTGTATCTACGTAAAATAATTTATTGTTATTATTTAAATGGTGAATCAAACTGATATAAGTGAGTTCGCAAGTTCTTATCTCTATGCAATTCTGATCCGTCAAAATTCACGTAGTCTAGATTAGGTTCAATGAAATATTATTTCCAAATATCTATTTATTTGGTGGCAGTTCTCGCTTTTTCGTTTATTCATGTATTACTGCGCTGAATGTAAAATTAAAAAAAAAATGTATTCATCGCAATACTACATTTTAGAATTGAGAAGAAACTTTTTCACTATCGATTTTGATAAGAAAATTCAATTTCGGAACAAAAGTTGAGAAGGAAAAAGAAATTCTAGAGGAAATTATATACAAATAACTTATATATAAATTCTCGGGAAATAGGTCACATTATCGCTTATGATTTATATTTTCTCGTCTTTAAGTACGTTTCGGTCTCACGACCATCATCAGAAGACTTATTATGTCTAAAATAGGATTACTTGAAGCTAATTGTATCACACAAAGCGTCCTTATCGCAACAATCTCAATTAAAATGCCCACGTCACCGAAACGAACAGAAACACGAATAATCGAAATTGTAACAAATATACAAATAACGCAAAAGAAAGATAGGTGATTTAAAGACAACAGATAAAAAAAGAATTTTCAAACGACAGGTGTAAATTCTCAAATACAAAAATATATGTCGAATCGTTCATATAATAATTTGCAAAATGATTTATTGTAGAACACTTAATCAAGCTTCTCTATTTGTAATTGAAAAGTCAAAATATGCAGAAAAAATTTACCGAAGTTAGACTGTCTATACACACCTTCCAAACGACACAATTTTTATCTAGATGTCAATAGTCATTAATGAAGCATTTTTCTCACCAATTGTCGAGATGGATTCGGAATTTGATGAAATTTGGTGAGCAAGTTTATATGGTGTACAGAATTATATGTGAAGAGTACGAACTCGCTTCCTTTGTTTGAGGTCGAGTTATTGGCTAAAATTCATTCGAGGGTGGGAAACAGTAAGAACATGTCAAAAATGGCCAAACTTGGAAAAAAATTGAATTTTTCAATTTGAAATTGTTGGTCATGTTAAATTGAGCATTTTTTATCTCCAGAAGTTTTTTTTAATAAACTTTTTTCGAGTTTGTTAAGAAAAACCGGAACAAGTCAAATTTGACATGGAGGGGAATAGGTAAAAAAGACGTATTTTAAAGAATCCGAAAAATTGAAGCCTATAGATAAAACCTTAATTTATATTTTTCCATTGATTATAATTTTTACCACAATGCAATTTTTTCCAAAATTGCCATTTTCATTTTTGACATGACTTTTTCATTTCGACACATATTTACTGCTTTCTAACTTCAAACCTGCTCATCACGATTCATCAAAATCTGATTCCATCGCGATGATTGGTAATCTAGAACATTTTCTTGGTTTCATTGACTGGAACTAATATTACAAACTGAGGCAAAAAATATGTTTATTTCGAAACTTACTTCACGTGAAGGTTATTGATGTCTTTCATCAATGAGGATTATTTTTCGGTTTCTGGCCTCTATTGGAGAGGATTCCAATTGTTTCTCAAATTTCGTAATGTAATATGATTCACTGGCAGTTACCATCAAAAGTGAGTTGAATTTGTGGAAAACTCTAACGTATTTAAGTCTTCCCAAAATATCTGTTTTCTGATTCCTCTTCTTCAATTTTTTCCTGTGATGAGTCATGACTTGATGATGATAACTCAGAAGGTAGATACTCAGATCCGGAACTATCGAAATATTGATAGTCATCTTGTGAAATCCTATAATTTTTATCTGAATCGGAAACATTTGCTCTAGGACATATTACGTCGTAACTACCAATTGAACTGTCTGGACCTACTGATTTTAACTGAGAATTGTCATGTGTATTATTGTCAGTGAAATCATTTTTTTCTTTTAGTTTCGCATCAGAATTTCAGTTTTCTATGATATCCAATAAAAATCACAATTACTGTCTGTTTCACTGTCTATAATGATTGAGGAGGACTCGGGAGATGCCTCCAAATAGGTCCTTCCATATACAATTGAATCAGGAACTTATAATATAGGGGATGTATCATACACTTGGAAGATGGCTTCTGTATGTTGAGTTACTTCGGATTTTACAACTTTGCTGTCATTCTCTTCTGAGCGTAATTTTGATTCATTTTCAGTGCATAGCTTCTGAAAAAACCGATGATTCCCAACAACATCCTGTAATATTTGAGAATATTCTGCCTAGTACATATATTACACATTGCTTTCTCCCATCATACTCGAACCTCGAACTCGATTTATAAGAAAAATATCAAACTCAATGAATTTAGCAATAAGACCGTATTTTGCTATGAATGATATGTCAAAATGGCAGCTGTCAAGATTTTGGTGCAATATTTTGAGGTTTTGGGTTCAAGTTATATGTGAATGCATTGCTGCCCCTCATCATACATCAGAAGAAAATAAACACCTCGAGCTCGATTTATACGAAAGTAATATTAATCTCTATGAGTTTCACAATAAAACGTATTTTTGTATGCTAAAATGTCAAAATGGCAGCTGTCACAATTATGATGGGTCCTTGGGTTCGAATTATATGAAAATGATATCAAACACAATGATTTTGGCTATAATAAAGTTTTTCCGTCATATCAAAAAGACACATTGTTTGTTCCTCATTTTTGAGCTCTATCTAATATAACATTGACATTGGGTCAAAAATCAAGTAGTCAGAATCTTTACCATCACAAAGATGATTCCTTATCGTAGCAAATCGACCGTGCAAATGCTCTTTTCCAATGCGTAAGTTTCGGAAAATACATAGCAAAATAAATCACGAGGACACCAAATCACGAATGCAATATTTCTACTTAACGCAACACCGCTGGGCTTCGTGAAATCAGAAGCCCGTGTATTTTTATTTAGCTGGGCTTCCTATTAGTGGTGATAAATATACAGATCTTAGTCCCTCGCACTCCTAAACCCGGGCTTCACTTCACCTTTAGTGCATAGAGGGCTCCGTAGAATCCGTGGGGCAATATATATATATATATATATATATATATATATATACAGGGTGTCCTCGAACTGCGTGGCCAAAATAAAACCGAAGATTCAGAGCCCTAGATACCATAGAAATGGCTCAAACTTGAGGATGTAACGGGAAAAGTAGCCAGAACTTTTTTGTGGTCAATGTAATTCACTCGATATGTAGATGGCTTATCTAATTTGAAAACTTTTTTTACTCTTAGAAAATTCTGATAAAATCAACGAATTAGCTTGAAAAAATTAATTTTCGAGTTTCTGGAATTTTGGCTTACTAATTTTACTTGATTAAAATACCTTAGTTGCCTTAGCTTTTCTAATGTCATTTTGGCATTTGGAGAATTAATTCTCAAAACTGTCAGTTTTTACTTCGCTTTCCGTAAAAATTTTATAAAATTATGGCTCAAAATTTCACTAACACTGAAATGGTTGATATGTTATTGATTTATGGACTTTGTCGTTGCAATGGCGGGAGAAGTGTACAAGTTTATAGGGAAAGATATTCACACCGCAGAATTCCCAATCGGCAAACCTTTGCTAATATCGAGAGGTGACTTCGCGAAACTGGCAGATTTGAAGCAAATCGCAGAGAAACTGGACGCAGACGGGCAAGAAGGACGTTAGAGCTCGAAGAAGAGATACTGGAAGCGGTTGAAATTGAACCTAGGATAAGCACACGACGTTTGGGACTTCGTATTGGAGCCTCAAAATCATTAGTTCATAATGTATTGAAAGAAGAACTGTTGTATCCCTATCATAATAAAACAGTTCAAGAATTATTGCCCATGGATCCAGGTCATCGGCTAGATTTCTGTCGGCTTATTGTCCAAAGACAAAACGCATACCCCAATTTTTGTAGAAGAATTCTGTTCACGGACGAAGCTACTTTCACGAGATGTGGTCTTTTTAACCTCCATAATGAACATTTCTATGCTGATGGATAACTTTATTATTGGCCCTACCGTTATACCCGATCGATTGAACGGGGAGAACTACTTGAACTTTTTGGAACAAAGGCTACTTGAACTGTTGCAAGACTTGCCCTTACACATTCGTCGTGGCCTTGTTTATCCATGATGGTGCACCTCCTCATTTCACATTAGCTGTGAGGTGACATTTGAATGCGGCATATCCAGATCGCTGGATAGGTAGAGGAAACGATGCACCAGTGAACTGGCCGGCCCGCTCCCCTGATTTAACGCCCTGCGACTTCTTTCTATGGGGCGCTTTGGAGTCGGAAGTTTATGCAGCTCTAGTAAACACACGAGAGGAATTGTTGCATATGATTGTCCTTCCGACTCATTAACAGGAATTACTTTGAAAGCTTATAGAGAATTCACCCTCAGTTAGATACTTATTATATCAATAATCATGAAGAGAGGATGAGCTGAACTGTAATTATAATGTCTTTCAAAATAGCCTGGTATTCCATCAGGAATTAAGCTTGGGATGAGAAATGGTATTAATTATATCAGTATAAGAAATATGAACTGAGGATAAATTATTGAGAGGGAAGCTCTTACAGGGAGATTGTTCAGTTTCTTTTTACAGTATGTATTCTGGAAGGAAGAAGGGTTTCATGATATATTATTGAAATATATACAACTTATATAGCCTTTGTTAGTTTTAACATAATTCCAAAATTCTCTTGATTCATTTATAAGACATTTTCAGATTCGTGGATACATATTTTTTTATCGTTCATCAAATACGTCTACACCGTTTTCCTTAACTCAAAGGACAAATTATAGTCTGCTGCTGAGTTAGTTCTTTTGAATTGCTTATTACCCTCCATTCCTCTCACAAATTGGTTTTTGTATACTTTTAGTAATTCATTCGCGAAATGAAGATGGCACAATGAGCATTTAAGGGACCAAATGTCAATGATTCCATCAATGTCAAATGTCATCTACATTCATTCATTTTAAAATACTCCTATCTCCTTGATGATAATACTGTTATACTGATAATTCGGTCAGGTATAAATGTTCTAAATAGGATACGATTTCAGAATCAAGCGGAAAGTAAGTTACAGATACCTAATATTAAGTAAGACTTCTCAAGTTGGATTTTAGCACTCAGTTCTTCTTTGTTGTTTCCTAAGACAGTTAGTTCGTTAGATATTGATGCTTTTATAACTGCGATAGGCACACCACCCCCACGTTGCTTAGTTCACTGGTTCTAGTGACACTGTGACACTGTTATGATCTTCACGGTATACAGCTGAACATATCATCAAAACGATCAAGTGTAGAAAATTATTTATTCAAACTCGGTCAGCTTAATGAATGTAATATCATTGATATTGAATTCGTTTTTCACATAATTAGATTCACGATCAACAGTCTCAAAGTTCTGGGTTTAGTCTTCTAAAAAGACCTCACTTAGGCAAAGAGTTTCACGATTTCCCTTATCTTAATAATTGCAAATTATGCATTACTGTA
This sequence comes from Endomychus coccineus, assembly GCA_958510875.1. Classification (NCBI taxonomy): domain Eukaryota; kingdom Metazoa; phylum Arthropoda; class Insecta; order Coleoptera; family Endomychidae; genus Endomychus; species Endomychus coccineus. Next base: position 202,051,047 of record OY294067.1, read on the forward strand.
AAATTGAGCTGAATAACATTAATACGAGTACCACATGTCGATGAAGTTTGATCGAGCTTCATAAACTAGGATGAATGTTACTCAGATTATCAACTTTCTTTGCATCCTCCTTCAATGTTATAAAAGAAGAAGACTCTATCTCCTGGTCCATAAACTGCAGCCTCACGTTCTTCAAATTTCGACTACCAACCCTGGAATTCAATGTTTTTTCCTGTTTGTCTTGATGACTTTGAATTCAATTAGATACCGCACCAGCTTGTAGTCGTTGTTGAAGGTAATTCCTTTCTACAAATGAGTATACTAGGTCATTCAGGGAAACTTTTGAGATAGTTCTTGCAGGACCGCAGCGAGATTATGGTGAATTATAATGTAGAAAAATGCGCTGATTATAAAACTCAATAATATTTTCCTAATCTGCGAGATTCAATTTTTAAACAGTAACTTATTGCGAAATGTTTCCTATACTTGCTATTATCAAGGAACGGTGAGTCGTAAATAAGAAATCTAGATCCAAATTAAAGGTATTCATGATCCACATCTTTTAAGATCACTTACGACGTTTCATTTGTTATTAACAAATTATGGTTTTTATTTGTCAATTTCCTAAGAAACTGATAGTTATACAGGGTGTCCCAGGTATTAATAGCAGAACTTCAACAATCGATAGAAAATTTTATATATTTTATTTTTATATTTTGTTTGTATATCATCGAGATATCTCAATAAAATTCAGTACCATGGATTCGTTACCACTTTTGCATATAATTTGAGACCATTAATACTTCCAGTGGCGTAGATATAGGTATTTAATAACAATAAATTGGTCCGAAAAGTGTTATCACCCTGTATAGGTTACTTTTTAGTAACAAATTGCAGAATTTGAATCTAAACAAATAAGGTCTCTTGATGTTTCTTGCACCGTTTCACGACAAATTTGACTTTTGTGATTAACTACCACTACCATGAAAATCTGATGAAAATTGGAAAAAGGTTTTCGTTGAAGTTAGAATATCTATGACACGACGTTTTGAACTATGTATACGAGAAAATGGGAATCATTTTGAACAATTTCTTCAAAATTAATACACAAAATTTAGAAAATTGTGTCCTGTTAACTCTTGTTGGTGAACCTGTTATAAATTAAACTACATTGTAGTTATCTGGATTGAACATTTTTTGAAATAAAAATTTGGCCTTTCTTTGTAATGTATCGCTTAACAGATTAGAAAAGACAGCCCATTTAATTTTTGTCACTAGACGACGCTCTTTAATTTGAGGTTCCTTTATTTCCAATTTTCGCCCGATTCTCATGGTGGTGGTAGTTAATTCACAAAAATTTAATTTGCCGTGAAATGATGCCAGGTGCAAAGGAATGTCAAAATTCCTTATTTGTCTCTACAGGGTGATAACACTTTTTTATTGTTATCAAATACCTATATCTAAGCCACTGAGAGCAATACCTGTCTCAAATTATGTGCAAATATGGTAACTTATCTATGCATCCACGATATCAAATTTCATTCAGACAATCTTAATTATCTTCGGAGATACGAAAAAGACTAGGAAATTTTTTATAAAATTTAAAACTCAGTATCTCAAAAATTAAGCGTCTGTGCATATATGTTAATGGGAACTTTTTTCTCAAAATAATATTTTCTATCGACTGTTGAAGTTCTGCTACTAAAACCTGGGACACTCTGTATATAAATTCTCAGGAGATAGGTCACATTAACACATATGCTTATTATTTTCGTCTTTACGTGAATTTCGGCCTCAGGACCATCATCAGAAGACATTTTATTTGTATGCTATTCTCCAAATATCTCTAGACTTCTCCGATGACTGTTATTCAAATTACCGTAAATTTGAAGGAATTTTCTTTTTAATGTTGAGATTGTACGAAATATAACATAAGCGTCTTCTGATGACGGTCGTGAGACCCAAACGTACGTAAAGGCTACAATAATGAGCATATGTGTCAGTGTGACCTATCTCCCGCGAATTTATTGTAATTCATACCTGATAGTAGCTGACACATGTTGGGATATATCAAAGCATTAGTAGTCTTTCCATTAATAGGATATATTACATATTAAGCATTAATCAACAATTGAAAGAAAAATTACCAAATAACTAGCCTGTGAAGAGGATTTGTGACTCAAAACGTCATACAGTGCCTAGATATGGATACTACCTAAAACTTCTATATGGGACTGTCCCAAAATTATTTTTCAAAGTGATTATTTTAACTGCTTAAAAAAAGGGTTTAAAAACAATTAGAATATCTCCATAGTGGAATGTCACATCAACATGCGGTTTTCGGCATTCGATATATTAACACGCTGAACAAAAATTAGTAGACCTGAATCCGATAACCGGAAGCTGAAATATCTTAATTTTATTTTATTGTTACGGTTTTGTCTCTCGACTGTTGATTTTTAACTTTGTTAGAGCAATTCTTAACTTAAATTAGAAGTAATACCTTAATCTAACTACAAAAAAGTCCCATAAGATCCGTTGGATATCTTGTATGTTTGAGTCATTTAAAAACAGACCACATTGTCACTGCCAGAAGAAAAATAGCGTATATTCATATATACGAGAACGCATACGCGGTGCGAGTAATATAACCAAAATTCGAACGACAGTGCTAGATTTTTTCCTAAGCTCCATTAATCAAAATCTGTAAGTGCAGCTATATTTCTTTTGAGTCTGTCGTAGTGAGGGAGGTGATAATATGAACAGATGTTGATAAATCGCTATTCATTACTTGGACCTTATTATCTCTGAACACTTCATTTGTAACAGTTCTTTAATGACTGACCCACAGTGATACCTTTTTAAACTGTATGTATGTGCACTTTGCGTTCATATGCAACTCCCCGCCCGACCAAGTTTTGTCAGTTACACTAGAGAGATATAGTAACCCTTGCTCAATAATCTTGAAGGAAGGGTTATATTTGTTATCAGAACCGTAAATTTTGGGAAAACGGGATTTACGCTTTTTCTATTGATTTCTAAGAAATATAAAAAAAATCGCGTGTTCCAAAATGTACTGTTCTGATGACAACTTCCACACTCCTGTCAACTCGCCTTTTGAGATCGAGTTCTATGTCCATCTTACAAATGGGTATAGGTGTCATTCGGGGTAACTTTTTACAGGACCACAGCGAAATTATGGTGGATTATAATATAAAAAAATTCGCTGATTATGTAACTCAATATTTTTTGCAAATATGCGAATTTCAATGTTTAAATAGTGATTTATTGCAAAACGTTTCCTATTCTTGCTATTATCATATTATCTTAAATAAAAAATCTTGAATATAATTAGAGGTATTTATAATACACATCTTCCAAGATCACTCACCACCTTCAATTTGTTATTAACCAATTAATGTTTTGACTACCACTAATTTGTATTTCTAAGAAGCTAACAGTCATTTTCAGACGATAGTAGCTGAAACATGTTGAGATATATAAAATTATTGTACTTTCTTATAGTTTGGCTATTTTGCATATTAAGCTATTATTTGACAATTGAAAAAACATTAGTAGCAATAGCTAGCCTTTGAAGAGGTTTTTTGGATCAAAACCTCCTGCAGTGCCTAGATATGGATAATAACTATCATTTCTATATGGTCCTGCACAGGACTTGATCGCTTTAGGAGCAACCGTTGACTTAAATTAGAAGCAATACGTTTATCCAACTTCAAAAAAAGTTGTATTAAATACGTTGGATATTTTATATGTTCACATAACTTAAAAGAGACCAGATTATCACCGCCAGAAGAAAAATATCCTACACTTGTATATACGGGAACGCATAACGCGGTGCGAGCGATAGATGCATAAGTCGAACAGCAGTTCTAGAGGGGGGATTGCATATAAACGCAGAGTGAACATATAATTTTTGTTAAGAAAGTACCACTGTAAGCTCATGAAATGCATGTAGTGAATAGGGAGTTGTCGAAATCTGTTCATATTATTATTCCCCTCCTTTCCTTCTAAAAACTCGTGAGAAATGTATCTGCCCATACCGTTCTTAATAAATGACGTTTAGTAAAATAAACTTCCACTTCTGCTACTCGAATTTTGAATATGTCGCTCACACCGCTCATGCGTTTCCATATTATACGCTACTGTTCGTCAGGCGATGATGAACTGACCTTTTTTAAAGTGACGCAAACATATAAAATATCTAACGGATTTTGTAAAACTCTTATCGTAGTAAGGTTAACAACGTATTACCTTCAATTAGACCCAAGTTTTGCTCCACAAAATTTGAATAAACAATTGTGAGAAAACCGAATCCACACAGGAAAAATAGATATTTCTGTTGAGAGTAAATTTTATGAAAGTCTTCAGATAGATTCAAGTATTCTGAAAAGAATGATTGATAAGATTGAAAAATAATAATTAGATATTGTAAGTCATATTATGACATATGTTGTAATGTACAAATAAATAGAGTTTATTCAAGTAGATATTGAATATTTCAAGAGGTTATGGGCCCAGAAAGCTCATAACACTCATTAATATAAAAATAAAACAAGAAATTGAAGCAAGGAAATTTAAACACAAGAAATGTCGACATCAGAAGAAATTAAGATCGAAAAATTGATTGATGCAGAAGGATTTCCAGTGTGGAAATTTCGGATGGAAATCTTCTTTAAAGCTCGAGGTGTCTACGAAATAGTAAATGAGAGCAAGAATCTATCATCTCTTAGAGAAGAAGAGAAAGCAGAATGGATAAGTAAAGACGCATGTGCTCAGAAATTCATAATAACAACAATTGATAAGGAAGTACTTATGCACATTATGTACTGCAGAACTAGTGAAGAAATGTTCTATAAACTTCTGAGCATCTATGAACGAGATACGGAGCAACAAAAATGTAATCTTCTCCAAGAGTTTTTCTCTCATAGTTTTGAAAAGGGCTCGGATATATCGAATCATGTCAATCATATGCAAAACCTAGCATTTAAATTGACTTCGTTGGGCACGAAAATTGATGACGCAATGATAATCTCTGAAATATTGGCCAGTTTACCAAAAAAAATACCAATACTTCAGTACTGCCTGGGAGTCTACTGCAGTTTCAGATAAAACTTTGTCCAATTTGATATCACGGTTATTAGCAGAAGAAGCAAAAATTGAAGGTCAAGTTGAACCAGAATCAGTTGCTTTAAGAACTGATCAGAAATTCAACAGTAGATTCAGTTTTTCCCTAAAAATAGAGAAGGTTCATCAAAAAATTGTTATATCTGTAACGAAAATTCTCATCTTGCCAAATTCTGCACTGAAAAGAAACAACAGCAATTTAAATGTACGATATGCAAGAGAAATAATCACGAAAAAAAGAATTGTTACTTCAGAAACAAGAAAACCAGACTCGTTCAAACAAATCACCATGATAGAGTAGCTTTTTTAACCTGCAGGAACACTGATATTTCCAAAGACTTATTTATAGTGGATTCCGCTACAACGTCTCATCTAACAAATGATAGTACCATCCTCCAGAATTCGAGAGCGCAAAATTCAATTTTTGGAGTTGCAAAAAAGACAGAATCAATGGAATCTAGAAAAATTGACACTGTCAGTGGGGAAACTTGTATCCTAAATGACGTCTATTATGTTCCCGAATTGTCCAAAAATCTGCTGTCAGTAAATCGTATCACTGAAAATGGAGGAGAAGTTCTGTTCACGGAAAATAAAGTGATAATAAGTAAAAATAATGAAGAAATAAAGATTGGTGAAAAACAAGACAACGGTCTGTTTGCTGTCAATATAAATCGAAAATTTCAAGAAGTTCACTGATGAGAATAAAAAAGAAGTGGAAGATCTGCACAAAAAGCTTGGACACTTGGGAGTGACGAACATGAAGAAACTAACATCTCTAGTTGGTGGTATCAATTTAACCGAGCGGGATATGTACGAGCTGAATCAGCCTTGTAAAATTTGTGTTGAAGCAAAACATACCAGACTTCCATTCAAAACTGAAAGAATGCGAGCTGAAAGGCCAATGCAAATCATCCATTCAGACATTTGTGGACCTATAACACCTAAAACCTGGGACAGAAAACGAAACATACTTACACTACTGGATAATTTCAGTCATTTCACGATGATTTACCTCTTAGAAACTAAAAATGAATCTGAGGAGTACATAAAACAATATGTAAAGGAAGTGGAAGCTTCTTTTAATCTCAGAATATCCAAATTTCGGTGTGACAATGGAGGGTAATACACTAGCAATAATTTTAAGAGTTGGTGTAAGAATCGTGGAATAATCCTCGATTATTCAATCTCATTTACACCTCAACTCAATGTTAAAGCTGAGCGTCTCAATAGAACTATTCAAGAGAAAATCATAGCTCTACTATTAGAATACAACATCAAATCAGAGTTATGGGGTGGAGCAGCTAGAACGGCTGTATATTTGTTGAATAGAAGTCCTTGACACACCGTAGTCAGAACACCAGTGGAGTAATGGACAGGTAGAAGACCAGATCTATCAAGACTACAAATATTTAGTTGTGATGCTTTAGTTAAAATAATGGGATACAACAAAAAGTTAGATTAAAGAATCAAAAAACAGTTATTTGCTGGATATGCTACAAATGATTACAGGCTTTGGGATACTGAGAAGAGAAAAATTACGATATCCAGAGATGTGATTTTTTTTTAAAATCGTAAAGAATTCCAGTCAGAAAAGAATACCACAGTGAAATTGGAAGGACAAGTAGTCACTGGAGTAGAAAATATACAAGAAATTGTTGAAGATAAAGAGAGAGGAGTACAAACTAATGAAACAGAAATATTGGAAGAAGGGACAGAAGAAAAGAGAAATATGGATGAAAACCGTTCAACAAGAACAAGAAGAATGCCTATGAAATTTGATGATTACGTTCTTCTAACATATCAAAAAGCAATAAACAGTCTCGAAAGAAAAGAAGAATGGAAAAATGCTATAGAAAATGAGAAGATGTCATTGAAGAAAAATGACGTTTTTGAATTCCTGAAAGAGAAGTTGCAGACAAGAAGCTATTATCGAGTAAATGGGTATTTAGCATTAAAAATGGGGGAAAATATAAAGCACGTCTAGTTGCTCGAGGTTTCGAACAGATTCAAGGGTTGGATTATGATGAAACTTTCAGTCCAGTAGTTTCAATCAGTTCATTGAGGATGCTCTTTGCTTTTGCCAAATCTACGAATAAAATTATTAAACAATTTGATGTGAAAATAGCATTTCTCTATGAAAATGTATGTGGAAATATGTATATGAAGTTACCAGAAGGATTTGAAGAGGAAAGTGGTAATTTCTTAAAAAATCCCTGTATGGACTGAAGCAGGCTCCTCTAAATTGGAATATCAGACTGGTGGACTTTCTCCAAAAAGAAAGGACTGAATCAATTGAAAACCGATAAATCTGTGTTTAGAAATGAAGAGGACACTCTTTATCTAGCCATATATGTAGATGATGGATTTCTCATTGGAAGAACTGGAAAAGGAATATGAAATAACAATCGAGAAGAAGCCAAAGTCGTTTGTTGGATTACAGATAATTGATTCAGAAGGATCAATCAGACTTTATCAGAATTCACATATCAAGGAAATGTTGGAGAAATTTGATATGGCAGCTCCAAAACCTGTAAAGACTCCTTCGACGACATGTAATGGTGTCTCGTTGACAAATGATGACAGAACTCATATAAAGTTTCCATACAGAGAGGTTATAGGAAGTTTGTTGTATTTATCAAATCGATCTAGACCAGACATAAGCTTTCCCGTCTACATTGCCTCTAGAAATATGGAGAATCCTACTGAAAATGATGTCACCAAAGTCAAGAGGATTCTAAGGTATCTTCAAAGTACACGAAACTCATCCATCAAGTATTCTGCCAGAAACTCAAATATATTGGAAGCATATAGTGATGCTGATTATGCGAACGATCCCCAAACTCGTCGAAGTACAAGTGTATTCGTCATATTCTATGCTGGTGGACCTGTGACATGGGGAACAAGACATCAACCGATTGTATCTTTGAGTACTGCTGAATCAGAGTTCATTGCAGCAAGTGAATGTGTGAAAGAAGTGCTTTTCCTTGAAAAACTATTCAAAGAACTTACAGATGAAGATCTCAATGTGTGTTGTGAAATTGATAATCGAAGTGCAATACATATGATTAAAACAGGTTGTGTTTCTAAAAGATCGAAGCATATCGATGTGCGTTTCAAATTCATAAATGAAAAGATTATTGAACATGACTCCGATTTACAATATTGCCCGTCGGAATGTCAACTAGCTGACATTTTTACAACATCTTTGAATGCAAACATACTCGAAAATTTAAGGAAATATATTCTGTCAGATATGACTTGTGAAGTAATGTGTTAGAAGTTTTGAGTCTTTAATTTTTTTATTCCTTATTTTCTGAAGGCTTCGATATGAATTTGAAGGGGGCTGTTGAGAGTAAATTCTATGAAAGTCGTCAGATAGATCAAGTATTCTGAAAAGAATGATTGATTAGATTGAAAAATAATAATTAGATGTTGTAAGTCATATTATGACATATGTTGTAATATACAAACAAATAAATAGAGTTTATTCAAGTAGATATTGAATATTTCAACAATTTCAGTTTCCGACTATCGCATTTAGGTGTCCTTAGGCGTGAAATTTTCCTTTTGTGCCAATATATTGATTCGAAGATCACTTTTGAATACATTTTACTATGGAAATATTCTTTTCGTTCATGTAACCTTTTTTAAAGAATTGAACAAATGCTTTAAATTGATAATTTTTGTGCAGGACCATATATAATTGATAGGTATTATCCATATATAGCCATTGCAGGAGGTTTTCAGTGAAAAAACCTTTCCAAAGCCTAGTTATTTTAAATTGTTAATTACTAGCTTAATATGCAATATATCCAAACAATAATAGGAATACAACTTCTGTGAGGGAAACTCAATATTTTTCAGCTATCATCTGAAAATAGGTATTACTTTCTGAGAACGAAATTGTTAATCAAAACGTTAATTCGTTGATGAAAAATTAACGGTTGAAGATAAAAGGTTGTAATTGATCTTAGAAGACCCGCTTTTTAAATACCTTCGAATCGAATCAGATTTTTCAATTTACAACATAGCGTTCCTTGATAATGGCAGGAACAATTTTTTTTGCAATATGCCATTGTTTAAACAATGAAGACACAGACTTGGAAAGAAAATATCGAGAGCTTTATTATAAAAAGCGCATTCTTTACATTATGAATCTCGATGTGGTCCTTCAGAAACGAAAAAATCCATATTTTGATTCTTCTCCTACTGGCCCAAGTAGATAAGCGCCGAGAAAGCATACCCAAACCGTAATTTTGTATTCGGGAAGCCTATTCCTGTGAATTTTACTCTATTTTTGCAAAAAGATGCATCACGTTTTCCCATTTTCAACATTATCATTCGACTATGCCTGTGCTATAACATATTCACTGTTATGTTCAAGTGTTACAATTGAAGCACAACTAGCATAAGCCGAATGTCTACAGTGACGACACATACAGTCCTCACTACGCCAACGAAATGGTCGGCGAAATGTACAGACTCGTTCGGATGAGACAACATCACATGATATCACCTTTGAATAATATCAGCCTTCAATGGAAAGCACTACAAATTAAAATATCAAGGATATTCCACATTAAAAATTGAATTATTTCAAAATACTAGATATGTGTTGAATAATTAGGTGCATTCTAGTTTTTAAACGGATGTAAATTATGAAGAACACTCAGAGGTTATGTTACCATAAATATTCCTTGAATAGTGTGATACTATATACAGTCATTAAATTTGTTGGCAAGTGAAAGTTAAATGATTGTTGGTACTTATTGCATATTTTTAATATCATCTTAGTCCTTGATGACATCGTTATAAGTTTAGACTGCACTCATTTTATCATTTCGCAAGCATCACATACTCATAGAAATAGTACGAACATTACCTCTAGTACGATGTTGCCATTCAGCGGAGGCGACAGCGTAACGTATGTGATGCAAAAATAAGAGATATGTAATCAGAGGCGACAACGTGCCCTCTCTATAAATTTTGTGCAACACCAGCGCCGGCGGTATATACCGGAACTAAAAATTCCTTTTTTGTGTATAGAGACTACTTTGTGACCTCCGACAAAAATTTCGGTTTAGGGCTCTGGAAGGCCTACAGAGGCCAGAGACGATGAAAACATGCGAAAACGTTGTCGCCTCCGAATTCGGAGGTGACAAAGTCATATATGAGGTGTCAACGTATCCACAGTATCTACTTTGGAGGCCACAACGTACCCTTTATGAATATATATATATATATATATATATATATATATATATATATATATATATATATATATATATAACTTAAGAGATATATATATATATATATATATATATATATATATATATATATATATATACATATACATATATATATATATATTCATTTTTATTGACAGTTGATTAATAACCACAAAGATAAATAGTTAATTGTTCAGTGATTCTTATTCCTAATAAGTAATATCCAATTCAACCGAGTCACACTCTATGGTGGTGACGTTTTTCAAATCCAGAAGTTGCGCATTAGAGACTTCACAATCAGCTGTTAGTCCGATATGCACGTGTAGTTTTACCGTTAGACCCTAACAGGTTAAATGTAAAATTTTAAAAATGTATCCATTTTCATCTCATTGTAATCGTGTTTGTTTTTAAATTTAACTTATTGACATAATTGTAAAATAGAATCTACATTCCAATGAATATTATAGGAAGAGGAAAGTCTAAATGGTTTTTGTAATAATGACTAGTTTAATATTAACCTAAACTTCTGTAAGTACTAACCAAAAAAAACATAATTGTCATCTAATTTGTAAAAATTGTAGTACCCTGAAGAAGCAATAAATATATATATATATATATATATATATATATATATATATATATATATATATATATATATATATATATATATATATATATATATATATATATATATATATATATATATATATATAACTTAAGAGATATAGAATTAAATTTTCTGAATTATGAAGATAACTTAGATAATTTAACATAGGATTATAAAGATGAATAAACGTAAAAGATTGAACCATAGGCGGGATTCGAACCCACATTTCTGGATTTCTAGTCCAGGGTGTTTACCAATTACACCACTTTGGTCCTGTTAGATTTTTATATTTTTTTGTAAATATAAACCTCTGAAAGGATAGTAGATCATTGATAAACACAATGCGATTCGATGCCCTACCATAGATCAACTATTCACGCTCATTCATCTGAAGTTCAGTCGTTTTTTGAAGTAAGGATTGTAGGTTAGTACTGCTATGGTTGGCAGTTACTTGACAGTTCTTATTCAAATGACAGCATCCCGGTTCTTATATATTTCAATAGAACTGACTGAGAATTGTTCTGGTTAATTATAAACAAGTTTAAAGTTTCTTTGCCTAATTGGCCACTATCGTGTATGTAACTTAAGAGATATAGAATTAAATTTTCTGAATTATGAAGATAACTTAGATAATTTAACATAGGATTATAAAGATGAATAAACGTAAAAGATTGAACCATAGGCGGGATTCGAACCCACATTTCTGGATTTCTAGTTCAGGGTGTTGCTGTCATTTGAATAAGAACTGTCAAGTAACTGCCAACCATAGCAGTACTAACCTACAATCCTTACTTCAAAAAACGACTGAACTTCAGATGAATGAGCGTGAATAGTTGATCTATGGTAGGGCATCGAATCGCATTGTGTTTATCAATGATCTACTATCCTTTCAGAGGTTTATATTTACAAAAAAATATAAAAATCTAACAGGACCAAAGTGGTGTAATTGGTAAACACCCTGGACTAGAAATCCAGAAATGTGGGTTCGAATCCCGCCTATGGTTCAATCTTTTACGTTTATTCATCTTTATAATCCTATGTTAAATTATCTAAGTTATCTTCATAATTCAGAAAATTTAATTCTATATCTCTTAAGTTACATACACGATAGTGGCCAATTAGGCAAAGAAACTTTAAACTTGTTTATAATTAACCAGAACAATTCTCAGTCAGTTCTATTGAAATATATAAGAACCGGGATGCTGTCATTTGAATAAGAACTGTCAAGTAACTGCCAACCATAGCAGTACTAACCTACAATCCTTACTTCAAAAAACGACTGAACTTCAGATGAATGAGCGTGAATAGTTGATCTATGGTAGGGCATCGAATCGCATTGTGTTTATCAATGATCTACTATCCTTTCAGAGGTTTATATTTACAAAAAAATATAAAAATCTAACAGGACCAAAGTGGTGTAATTGGTAAACACCCTGGACTAGAAATCCAGAAATGTGGGTTCGAATCCCGCCTATGGTTCAATCTTCTACGTTTATTCATCTTTATAATCCTATGTTAAATTATCTAAGTTATCTTCATAATTCAGAAAATTTAATTCTATATCTCTTAAGTTACATACACGATAGTGGCCAATTAGGCAAAGAAACTTTAAACTTGTTTATATATATATATATATATATATCTATGCGGAAATAGCTGGACACAGTTCTCAGGAGATATACGTATGTCTATGCGGAATTAGCTGGACGGATTTTTCAGGAATTTTATATGGGCTGGAAATAGCTGGACATACATATTCATATGTCTATGAGTTAGTACCTGGACAAATATTAAAATGTTATTCTGAGCATATTATGATACTTCGAAACGCAGTAGTGGCAGCAAATTAATGAATGCGCTTGAAGGAAAAACGTTTATCAAATATCCTTAGGTAGTATATTATACCAGGTTATACAAGGAAGGTTTGAAAAAAAAACTGAATTCTTGTTTGGTGAGGTGCTCTTGTTTCCAATATAGACGAAAAATACCTCTCCGTTCGAATTTCCAGGCGAGGGATCTTTGAGAGTGTTAACATTGAAGAATATAAACTTGAAGACCTCTGTAACATCCGAGGTCTTACCAAAAATATAAACGATGTGCATTTCTTCCCGCAGACCTGAGATACTGACCTTAAGTGACATACAGGTCAATACATCCACCAACACTACCTATATGCTCTGTGCCGGCTACTAGCTCCACGCTCGTTTCAGATCTATAGAAGGTATCACCATTCTAGAAATGCTCTCTCATGCCACCGAGAGGAGAATCTAGAACCACAGGAATTCGATATAATGTGGTTCAACCTTGATAATCACAAACAGACAAACTTTTTCTGTTGTCTTCTTTATCACCACATGAATCAGTCCATGGTGACTTCTTTGAATTAGGTTCTCTTAAAGTTGACCTCATGTAATCGAACTGTACAGCAGCTGAAATCGGCAATCGAGCTCATCGAATACCTAGATAACTACAAAATTGTGAATGACTGGCAATATGGTCTTCATCAGCAGAGATCAACAGGAAACCTACTTGCCTACGTGACACATGTATGGCAGAAATCTGTTGATAAAAATGAAGTATTCCAATTTCAATTATTCGTGTTCGTTCATTGTTGTCGACTTGAATCATGCAATACTATATAATGTGATAATCTATTAGAGCTTAATGCAACCTTAACTCAAGCTTGCGTCTCCTCCAGGAAGGCGAGTTACACAATCCCTAATATGATGATGTCAGATGCAACCATTCCTATGAAGTCTTCCATAACAATGGTCGGGATCACCACCAACAGCATCCTCTCATGGGGCGATCATGTGAGGTTCATTGCGAGATCTTCAAAAAACTTACCAACTTCCGTGCCAAGGGCTACTTCACATCCCAGCAGCTCCTCATAACCTACAGAGCACAGATATTCGACCTGTCTTGGAGTACTGTTCACATGTTTGGAGTACGGCTTCGAAACATACGCTGAAGCACTTGGATTATATCCAGAAGAGTGTTATTCGTTTGATTGATGATGTCACACTCACGAGTTCATTGACCTCTCCAGAACACCGTAGAAAGTTCTTTCTCTTTTCTATAGATCTTTCCATGGTCGGTATTCATCAGACATCTTGTCTGGTATTCCACCACGTGAGATTCCAGATGGGCGAACTAGACGAGCTCAAACCTTCACTGTCAAGCTCGAAACCTGCCGAACTTCTTCCTACCAGACTTCATTTTTTTATCCCCCATCGAAGTTGTGGAACTCTTCACCCAGTGAAGTCTTCCAGCTACGCCTGTAATTTCCAAACTACCGAAAAAAATAAGAATGCCCATCTCCTCATCCTACATTCTATTGCTGGCTCTCATGATGTTCATCGAACATTATAGGTTTCCCTCTCGTGTAGTCAAAGTATAACCAAAATCACATCATATGGATTTGGATTGTTGATTAAATAATGAGGAATAAGTCAAGCGCATTGGCATATTGATAGTTGTTAGCAGGGATCCGTATTGGTTCAATAAATAACTACTCGAGACTCGAGATTTTGAAAAGTTTTTTGCGGTCAGTTGAGAGAGGTGGAATATAAATAATAATCAAAGAATATGAAAAAACAGTTTTTTTTGCTTCTAACTCTCGAACAGTTGCTGCTATTGAAAAACGTGAGCAGTATTGGCTTCTAGATATTAAAAATGCCTACAAAATGAATTAGGTTGGGTTAAACTTTGTTCAGCTGTTTGCTTGCAAAACTCAAAAAACATGAAATTTTAGACTCATTTCAAATTTCATATAATTTGATAACATGTGCTTCTAAATGTTTGTGGTGCAGCACTATTCGAAGGTCTCTATATGCTTCATAAGTAGTATATTTTTCGCTTAAAATATTAACTAGTCTTTGTAGAAAGCTATTTGTTATAAATAAAAATTGACTTTTGAAGTTCAATTTGCTTCATAATGATTTTGAAAATTAACTGAAAAACTCTATTTTAAACTGGGCCAAATTTTGTAGTCTTATGAGTTTGCAAGTAAACAAATAATCTAATTTTAAGTCATTCATTCGATAGGTATTTCTAATACACAACTTCCAACTAAGGAACATTCATCTGTGGCAGCCCTCCTGGATCATATATTTTAAACATTAATTATGTTACAATTTCAATTATTCATGTTTCGTTCGTTGTGCGACGTGGGCATTTTAATTGCAATCAGTGCGATAAAGATGGTGAGTGCTTAGAGCAATAGTTTTAGAAATCCCAGGCTTCAATTAATGTGAATTAGTTTTTAAACGTATTCTGAAGATTGTCGTGAGGACGAAACGAACCTAAAGGCGAAAAACATAGTAATTATATGTGTTTTTATGACCTATTTCCCTAGAATTTACATATAAGTAATAACAGATAATGTCAATTATTGTTTAACAATAATTCTACATGTGTTTCATCATATTTCGAATAAGATTTGAAATAATGCACCTTGAGCTTCTGTTAGTATACTATTCTGATGTATAATTAATAGCATTGAACATAAAAGATAATCCATTCTTGTTATAGACCGGTAAATACAGATTAATTCAGAGTAGGTAGTTCCATTTGAGATAGGTACATCGCCCTTATATCTGAAAACTTGAACAAACTCATGCGCAATTCGGTATAGGTATTCATAAATAATTTTAGTTGAGCGATAATCCAAAAATGATTATAGAGTTCGAGGGTGGCTATTCCATCATCTAATTAATGGCAGATCGATAGTATTCCATTGCTGGGCAGTAATAATTTGTATTGCATAAAATTTATAATTTGAAATAGAGAGATCAAGACCCTGACAAAGAGGAGAACGAGGTCATAAAGTCTGCCTGAACAATAGGTACCCTTTGCATCGTCAGCTTTGCGCGCTAGATGTAGGTATACGGCTGATGCCTTTCATCTGGCCGTCTAACATTAGTAAGAACTAATAATTAAAATTGATTTAAGAACTTATAATAAGAACTAATACTATCATTGTTGAGTTTCACAATATACCCCCGCATTGATTTTATCATATTAAAATCAATAAAGGTTAGCGTTAAAATTGCAATAAGGAAAAAACTACTTTTAATTTAGTTGTGCAACTAGTTTCTTAAATGACAATCTGTAATTGTTCCTAAAATAATATTTCATTGGAAATTCTGTTTTGAGGTATTCATTGCAGCTACAATTGATAATTATATGAGATGTTATTTTATTGAAAAGTGGTTGTAAGTTTTCGTAGCTGAAGAGAAGAAGTTTACCTGAATATTGAATAAAACTTTTTAAAAAATTGTTCATGAAATTTGTACAATTCTGGTTTTATTTTATAATTTCCAGAATTTCCACAGAAGGAAACCAAAATAACTCAAATTAATTTAACATTTAATCCACAGTTGACGTACCTACTTACTTTATATACATTCAAGTAGATAATTTTGACATTAACACATACAGGAATGAAATTAATAATATTAATAATACACATCCATATTGCAAGTTTCGAATGATGAGTAGTAAAATGTATTCGGAAGAATTAAATGATCTTTGATTGGAGAGGAAATGAGCATTATTCACCAGAAGATAATGATATTTCGGTATGGGGTATGTACGTGTCCATTCCTAGCCTGATAATATCCGAGATCTCTGTTTCACATTGCGTTGAGTCATCAGATTGAAAACATACGCTTTTCTAAGGAAACTCGTAGAAAAGCATGCGAAGATCGTCCCAGTCGACTAGGTTGTAATGCCAAATTGTGCGTGAAGGTGTTGGATTGCTTCGTGGAGTGATACAGGAACAGGTTTCTGTGGAATATTGCATTGGGTGATCAGTGATCACTTTTAGGCATTTCAGTAGTTATTTTTCATATTGCTATGAATTTTCAATAACTCAAAAGCCTCAAAGTTACCTATTAGAATGAGAAAGCAAAATAAATACTAGAGGTATATACTGTCTGTATCTTCTTAAAAACAATCAAATCATCTATCAAAAATATGCAAACTCTGTCTTATTCCAACTCCAATGGCTCGGTTTGAAATTATTTTATATTAGTGTAAAGGGTGAGTCAAAACACTGGTTCTTGGTTTTCTCGATAAATTAAATGAAAAACCGAAACATCTAGTATATTATATTCAATTTGAATACCTCTACCAATGTTGTATTATTTTCATCAACCTTTTCCTATATCCAAATCTACTACTTACTGCGCTATTCGTCATTTCAAAAGCAAAACTGCTTATGTTTACTTCAGAAGTTGGAGAATAAAAGTCAAATTTTACACAAAACTTCTAACATTTAATTTGAAAATGGTGACAAATTGTTTCACCACACTGTGGCATTATCAAACATAACCACAATTTCACCCTTAATCCTGATATTCTACATATTCAGGAAAAAGGACGCAAACTTAATATATTAGAATCCATAGAAATTTTGAAACACTCAAAAAACAATAATAATGTAATATTAAATGATCAAATCGACACATATATTTCACCGCTTGTTAACAATTTTGTAAACACACTCCCACCATTATCCACCCCCATCCCTCAATTTGTACCACATTCTGATCCCTGATATTTAAGGACATACTTTTAGATTTAGCTTTAGTTGATAACTCCTCGCTTTGATAATGCCACAGTGTGGTGAAACAATTTGTCAGCATTTTTAAATGTTAAAAGTTTTGTGTAAAATTTGAGTTTTATTCTCTAACTTCTGAAGTATTATGAATTTACGCTACGTAAACGCCGAAACCATAGATATGCTTATGTTTACATATGAAGTTCAAATCGGAGTCTTACTAGCATCCGTTTTTATTGCTATTTTTCTTGGGACAAGTCTTCCATAACTTTGAAATTCACTACTAACTTGTTTTCCTCAATAAAAACATAGCTTGGTTCGAGTTCGAGTATTCTACATTTTCCATTCAATCGAACATCTGCCTTTCAAAAGCGCTTCTGTGTAGTTGTATTCTATCGGGATATTTTCCGTGATCTTAACACATAAATCATATTGATCATTTCTTCGCTGAAAAAATTCATCTTCTCGTCTTGAAATAGAAACTCCTTTGTGACTTCGAATACTAGTAATCACTGGAAGATTCAAATAAATATTTCCGACAGATGGAAAATAAATTATTTGTTTCACAAGGGTAACTCCGATTTTAACTTCATGTGTAATAAATTAACATTTTGGCTTTAAAAATAACCATTATCTCAGTAAGTAGTGGGTTTAGACATAGGAAATAGTTCATGAAAACAAAATTAGTAGAGATATCCAAATAACATATAACATACAGTATCTTCCATTCCAATTTTTTCACTCACCCTGTACACTAATATAAAATAATTTCAAACTGAGCCATTGAATTGGAAATGAAAACACTTCTGCATGTTTTTGCCAAATGAATTTATTGTATACCAACATATTGAAAAGACACAAAGGCTTAAAATATGCTTCTTATTTTTTAGAAAGGTGAATATAATAATTCTTGAACGATTTTGCTCAGATCCCAACAACCATATATTGGATGAACTTTGAAACAATGTATACGGTGTTTCATTAGAAAAAAATAGGTTTGGTCCATTACGAAATCATGCGCAATTCTGTATAGGTATTTATAACTAATTTTAGTTCAGCGTTAGAAGAAAAATTACTATAGCGTTCGAGGATGACGATTCCATCATCTAATTAATGACAGATCGCTAGTATTCCATAGTTTGGAAGGAATAAGTTCTGGTTTCTGTTTGTATTACATAGCTTGTAACATTTATAACTTGGAACGGAGTTCAAGACTTCTAATAAAGGAACAAACCAGGTCATAAAAATCGCCCCGAACAATAAATACCCTTCGCATTATCAGTTTTGTGCGCTAAATGTAGGTATACGGCCGGTCCCTTGCATCTAGCGGTCTAACAACTTATAGTAAAAACTAATAATTACAATTGGTTTGACAAATTATAATAAAAACTAATACTACCATTCTTGGGTTTCACATATATTCCCGCGCATTGATTTTATCACATTGAAATCAATACAGGTTATCTTTAAAATTGCAATCAGAGATAAACAATAACATTGAGGATGATTTTGCATCGTAAACTACTTTCAATCGAGTTGTGCAACTACTTTCTTAGATGACAATCTAGAATTGTTTCTAAAATAATATTTAATTGGTGATTCTGTTTTGAGGTATACATTGCTACTACAATTGATAATAATTGTATGAGGTGTTATTTTATTGAAAATAGGTTGTAAGTTTGCTGAAGAGAAACATAAATATGTATTTAATAGAAAAATGTTTCTAGATGTACTTACTCATTCCAGCTACAGTCGATATAATTACGTGAGGTATTATTTTATAGAAAATATGTTGGGTTTAAGTTTAACTGGAGGAACAGAGGAAAATTAATTTTTAGTGAATTATAATCCATCTAGATTCTCATAGTTTGGACAATTCGGTGTCAAAGATTTAACATGCTAATATGAATACTAACTACCACTAACACCAATAAACTGATTTCCTTTGAATACTAAGAGGATTTTTCATATTGGAACGAAACCTTCATCCATTTTGAAATACAAAACATGAAATGAACTACCTAATTTTGTTTCATAGACAAGTGGGATGTAGTTGATAGGTTGAATACAAATATGGTTATAGGTTGAATATTATTCACATGGAAAATGCAGTGTGTCAAAGAAAAGAGGTTTTGACTGAAAAAGGGAAAAAAAGTGGTATAAATCACATACATTCCAGCATTCTTCAGGAGGGATCACTCCAACAATGATAGATCGTCTCAGACTTAAATACAAATATTTAAGAAAATAGAACCGCAACATCTGGTAGATCTTTAATGTATACCGAAGAAAGAAAAAACTTAAAACAACATATTGAAATTGTTTTTGAGTTATTTTCCGAGTCTCAATAGCATTTTGAGCTTTCTTACTTCAAATTATCTAAGAAAATTAAAATGGTTTTCAAATTTATTTTCCTAATAATTTTTGAACTTCCTAAGATAATACTGACATCACAAAAAATGCAATTGATGGAAAAAGTTGCTAGACTATTTAGAATGACCATAGTATTTTGAACTGAAAAAATATGCAAAACTCCAATTTTGTTAAGTTGCTTCTGAAAAAACGAGTACTTGTGGCAAACGATTTAATTTTTATTGTGTACAGCCTCACAATTAGACAACTGAACTTTGAACTGTCACACTTGGTGAATATCGCTGGAATAATAGGAAGTTCTAGCAAACATATGCTAGCGTTGTTTCCTAGGCAAAAGTCAATTAGAAATGAGAATGCTATGTGAAAAGGTTAATGTGCCTTGTGCTAAATCTCTCTGATATGGTTGTGGATTGCACTGACATCTTTGGATGAACCAGAGTAGTTTTGAGGTTGACTGTGTGATATTCCCCCTGTATTGAACATAATTGAAATGCTGTATGTTTCTTGGTATATTTGTAGACTTAGAAGATGGACAAAACTTTTATTTCATTTTCAATAAGACACTATACAGTATCGGAAACAATTCTCCTGGGGTATAGACATAAATCTACAAATGCAACGAGGAACGCAATGATATGATAATACCACATAAACAAAAGAGACGCACAGCTGTGCGCCCCTCCTCTTACCCCATCCGAGGCGTTAACTGGTGCTGGTATGATACTGACGTCCTACGTTCTGAGCTGACCGACCTGAAATTGTAATGCTCTCTCAACATTAGCAAGCTATTCTTTACGCTCTCATGAAACCACCATACTCAAGATAAATAATTTCCGAACCTGTATATTAATAATGTAATACCATTAATTGATATCTAAATCAATGGTGATATGACATAGTACATAAACAACAGCTACCACGTTACAATCTAATATACAATTGAAGAAGATAATAACATTTTCTCTGGAAAATCAGTAAGGTCAGGTTATTGTGTCATTGGTTAAAATATGTAACTTATGAACATGAAATCTTGATTGTCTGAATTTATCTGAAATTTCTTCGGCATAGGTACACTTTTCTTATATACAGTTGTATAAAATGCATCCCAAAGAGTTTGCTTCACATTGAATTACATTAACATTGAACTTTGACATTAGCTCTTGCGTTTTTTTGGTATTATAATAACCTTCTCAAAAGTGGATACGTGACTTCCTTCACACATCTAACTTGTAATTTCTTTTCCTAAAAACATCTTCAATCTCGGAAATTTTCTCATGAAATTTATAAAATTATGGCTTTTACTTTTTGATTTTCAGAATTTTGAGAAAAGGAAATCAAAATAACCTAAAAATTGATTCAACAATTTATCCTAAGTTCACGTACCGTACCTACCTACTTTTGAAATTTACACATAAAGGACCCCGCAAATTCCTTAAGGGAATTGGGACTCGGTGGATATTTCTGAATTTTTCATATGATGTAGTCCATGTGATTCTGAACAAATGTTATCATTGCGCCAACCCCCAAAAATAAACAGATTCCCTGCTAGGGGGACTAGACTATTTATTTCTGAAGACGGGAACAATATTTTAACATGCTTCATTCTAGTTTATGTTGCATAATACGGTTCTCCTCCCATAAAATTTATTGAAGCCCCCCCCCTTAGCCCCTAAACCCCCCTTAAAACAAAAAAATTTACCTTTTTCTGAATCACTTCAAAAATCATTGTAAAATGTTTTAATAAGCTCAAATACGGAATCCGCACTTGTATTTCAAAAATCAACTCGCCCCCCAAATGGAGGATGCACAAAAAATTTGGGTGGATTTTTCTGAATTTTTGATATGATGTAGTCCATGTAATTCTGAACAAATTTTATCCATGCGCAAACCCCGCGAAATGAACAGTTTTTCCGCTAGGGGGGGTTATATTTACATTTTACTCATAACAGACTTATTCATTTCTGGAGGCGAGTACAAAATCCTTGCATGCTTTACTCCAGCTTATGTTGCATAATATTGTCCTTCTTCCATGAAGGAATGTTGAAGCCTCTCCTATCCCCCCCAACCCTCACTTTTGAGAAAATAAAAAATACTAATTCCTGGGTCACTTTGAAAACCATTGGAAAATGTTTAAATAAGCTCAGATGCGGAAACCGCACTTCTGTATCATAATTGCTTCCGTTATCAACATTTCGCCAGATAACTGCTATTCCACGTTTATTTGCGTTTACTACTCCATCAATTCTTGATAGTTGCGCTGGCCGAAAAGATCTCTCGCATACGTAACAATCCCCACGATTTAGGTACGTCATTAATTTTAGTAACCACAACCAGTAAATAAAACTACAATAATGCAGAAAAGCACAACAATAATTACTACTAATAAACAATATGACAAGACGCAGTGCATAAGTTTGACAGTTCTTAGGGCAAGATAAAAGATTGCTCATAGCCGCCTCTAAATTAATTGCAATTGATAAACGTGTGTTCATTAGAATGAAGAAGCGAATGTAGTTCAAGCAAGCGTAGAAATTGAAGGACTCATAAGGAGTGCCGTATGCGTCCATTTCAATCGAGATCATTTGAAGCCATCTTCCCGCCTTACAAAAATGCAAATAAACGTCAAATAGCTATATAAATAGTTATCGGGCAAAATGTGGATAACAGACGCAATTATGCTATAGAAGTGCGGTTTCCGTATCTGAGCTTATTTAAACATTTTCCAATGGTTTTTGAAGTGACCCAGGAATTAGTTTTTTTTCATTTTCTCAAAAGTGGGGGTTGGGGGGATAGGGGAGGCTTCAACATTCCTTCATGGAAGAAGAACAATATTATGTAACATAAGCTGGAGTAAAGCATGTAAGGATTTTGTACTCGCCTTCAGAAATGAATAAGTCTGTTATGAGTAAAATGTAAATATAACCCCCCCTAGCGAAAAAACTGTTCATTTTTCGGGGTTTGCGCATGCATAAAATTTGTTTAGAATCACATGGACTACTACATCATATTAAAAATTCAGAAAAATCTACCAAAATTTTTTGTACATTCCCCATGGGGGGGGGGCGTTGATTTTTGAAATACAAGTGCGGATTCCGTATTTAAGCTTATTAAAACAATTCACAATGATTTTTGAAGTGATCCAGAAAAAGGTATATATTTTTTATTTAAGGGGGTTTAGGGATTAGGGGGGGCTTCAAAAATTTTGTATGGGAGAAGAACTATATTATGCAACATAAACTAGAACGAAGCATGTTAAAATATTGTTCCCGTCTTCAGAAATAAATAGTCTATTAAGAGTAAAATGTAAATATAACCCCCCCTAGCAGAGAATCTGTTCATTTTTGGGGGTTGGCGCAATGATAACATTTGTTCAGAATCACATGGACTAGATCTTATCAGAAATTCAGAAATATCCACCAAAACCCAATTCCCGTAAGGAATTTGCGGGGTCCTTTATACAATTTTTAATATTAATAATACACATATATTGCAAGTTGCAAGTGATGCCTGAATCAAATGAATTTATAGAAGAGCATGTGAGTTTTTGTCATATTCCTGAAAATGATTGTCCAGCTATAAACATATCCTGAAAATGAGTGTCCAGCTATAACCATGTCCTGAAAACTATTGTCCAGCTATTTCCGGATAAACATATTGTAATTAGCTGGAAGTCCAGGTATTACCCATTCTGTCCAGCTATGCACCAAATGTATCAAAAAATGTCCAGCCACTTCCGCATAGTTATGTAATTTCATGTATATTCACTTTAAAACACGAAATACATTCTGCTATGAAAAAAACGTGATGGTTCAATCTCTTGAGAACTGTCTTATTGTATTAGTTTTCTATTTCATTATCAATTTGACAATTACATAAAATTTCAATAACTACGACCTTAATTAACACTTCGATTGCAATATTAAATTTAGTGTGATCTACTTCTTTTCAACTTACAAGTTTGTGTAAATTTTATTATTTAATTTGAATTTTAAGCTACTTTCTATTTGGTGTAGTTGGAGACCTCAACATCGTGAACGATAACGATGTGAGAACTCATCTTTAATAATGATAGTATACCAGGTTTTCGCGGATCTGGTTTCTTAATCTTGTTAACGTATCATCCTTCTTAAAAGGAAGAGACATCTCCTGTTCCTGGACTGGGAAGTTTGAATGTGATGTTATTTATATGATACAATGGAAAAAAAATCTCATTGGTCACATATATAATATCATTATATCTTTAGAATTATTAATACTTCACAAGGTTCATGAAAATATCAGGAATGTATTAGGAGGCCACATTATTTCCAATAATGTTGTGTGAGTGAGAAAGTAGATTCACGTATTCAGTCGACATAAGTGGAATTTCTAGATAAATTATCCATGTACTCCGATTGTTCTCATGAATGAGGCTTATAGAATGTGAAGTTTAACACATCTGAAAATAATAGGACTATTATGATGGTCACATAAAGAAAATAATAATGAGAATCAGAACTCAGACCGTGCTACTTTGACGACCAATATCAAACAATTAAGTCTATGATTTCATTGTTCAGCAAAGAACAAAAAGATGAATTAGCAGTCATGTTAGAGCCAGGATGCCAGCGAGGTGAATTTAATGTAAATTTCACAGTTCGAACAAGGCGTTGGCTAATTTAAATTCACCAGAGAATATTTGGGGGCACTGTGCTTCTGATTGCATATTTAATTGACAAAGATATGATTTCTATTGAATTGCCTTGGACTTTCAACTTCCTCATAGTAAAAAGCTTCAACTGTGTAGTTACCGAAGTCATAATGGGTATAATCAGGTAAGAAACATTAAACTTGTACATCCCCATGTCATGCCAGATAGCTAACGCTTTTCTTGAAACTGAGTGAAAAACAATTTGCGGATAGACAAACGAGTAGATAAATACAGACCTTCTATAATGGAGGCATTCAAGTCCCAAAATAATATATGAAGTTTTCTGCATACTAGTTCGCAGAGAATCAACTGAACTGGTTGAAAATATCATACACTGTTTCCGAATTCGATATAGGAATTTATAGAATCACGAAAATTTCGGACGAACCGAGATGATTAATTTGATTAGTAATATCATCCGAAACAATGCAACTTTTATCATATTCCTCACTGAATCAAGTGTGAAAGAAGTACTAGTATATGATCAATGATTGGGCTCCAAAATGAAGCATCTATCAATCAGTCATTCAATGGATCAGAACGGAAGAGGTGATGTCCAATATACTTAGACCGCCTAATCATTTCATTGTACCCTTGGCCTGAGGCTGACTCCAGCAGGAAATATAAGCGTCCTAAGGACAGAGATTGCACAAGTGACAACTAATTTTTAAAAGTGCATAAATTGTGCTTTCTCTAGTGAGAAACTAACTATAATGACGATACCTTAAAAAATAAGTGTCCAATTTATAAAAAAAACTTTTTGAAAAAATTAGAGTAGAAACTGTCTTGAATCATACATTTTTTTCATATATTTATGGATTCATTCATGAGATATGATTGCAAACCGGTAGAGACTTTAATATTCACTTATATTATCTCATTTTTTTGAGATAGCGAATATTTTGAAAATTATCCCGAAATTAATTTGTGCACTCGGGATATTCGGTAAGAGAATTTCACACCGAAGAAAAATTAGTTTAAAATAATCTCAAAGCGATATTATTTGACATTTTGTCATGAAAATATGAGACATTACGAAGGAATGCCATAATTTTGTTATTTTGTTATGTATTGTATCACTTTCGAACTCATTTGTTGAACGTCAAAAAATATACACTATAATTTTGCTTCTCTACCTTAAAAGAAAGAATATCCGCTGAAATTTTTTCGTTGGCATGGCGACAAGTCAAAATAAAAGTATTTTATTGGTCGAAAATTGTCGGTGTGAGATTCTCGATACTACTGCCGATCAGAAGTCTCATATAGTAAGTGAAAATTTTCTACTTTCCGAAATATTTCGTACCAATTAGCTTAGCAAAAAATATAGACATTCTGAAGCTAGAATTAACCCATTACATTAGGATTATGATTGTATTATTTTAACAGAACCCTGGAAGATCTTGAACCTCGATATATATGAATTAGATAAATATGATATAATTTACGTTAATATTCCGCTAAATCAAAACGACTGCGTGATAATTCACATGAAGAGTAGCTCAAATTTTAATTATAATCGATCGATATTTGTGACGTTTCAGCCATAGATCTGGAAATCAATATTGACAACAAAATTTTCAATATCCCGGCAATATATAGATCTCCCTCCGTATGTCCTTCCACAAATGATATAAATTTAGGAAACTACCTTGAACTACTTCCTAAAAAATCAAACTATTCTCATATTCTAGTAGGTAATATTAACATATATTTATTATCAGAAGATTCTGAGAATGTCCAAAATTACTCAAATATATTGTATGAAGAAAAAGGTTTCATCTATAAATAAGCCTACTAGGACACGCAAAAACTGTGAAACGTGCATTTACCATTTCTTAGTGAAAAACTTGAGAATGTCATGCCTGCTATCATAAAAACACATGTCACTGATCATTCTTCTACTACCTCCATCTGCAATTTTGGTAGAGATAATAAAACAGATAATACTGTAAGAGAATCTACCTCTCATACACTAAATCACAAACGGTTTTTCGAGAAAAATATATTAATTCAGTTCACAATTTGATAATGCCAATAATGAATTCATGGATATACTTGGAAACTTACAATAAATCTAAAACTATCAAAATGAAATCTTGAATCACTTCAGGTTTAATAAATTCAATCAATAAACATAATGCTTTGTACTAAAAGTGGTAAATTGATGAAAATAATCTCATCGCTTCAATAGAGTTTAAAATCTATAAAAGTAAACTGAATATGTTGCTTAAAAATACGAAAAGAAAATAAGTAAAAAGTTTATTAATAAAAATAAATACAATCCTGAACATTTTTGGAATAACATTAGTGAGAGATGTCTCCACAAGAAAAAAACAGAAATAAAGCAAATAAAATTCACACACGGTATTATAACATACAATAATCGAAAAGCTGCTACATTCAACCACTATTACGCCAATGTTTAGAAAAAAATAGCTAACATTATGAAAAATTCCAATGTAAATGATATAAGACATTGATTAACAAATGCAAAATCAAACAATCTGTTTATTTTGATAATACCTCTGAACAAGAAATAAAGGATAATATATATATATATATATATATATATATATATATATATATATATATATATATATATATATATATATATATATATATATATATATATATATTCTTTTATTGATATTCTTGAACCATTTGTAATATTTGTATGCTTTCTTGGTATATTGGTTCGTATATGTACTGAAAATAAAATGAACTAAAAATTCTTTTTATTTCATTTTATTTTCAGTACATATACGAACCAATATACCAAGAAAGCATACAAATATATATATATATATATATATATATATATATATATATATATATATATATATATATATATATATATATATATATATATATATATACTTTTTTTTTACGTTCAAACCTGGTCGGGGCTGCTGCGAGCTCCGACGACATCGCAGCAGTCGCGCCAGAAAAAACCTAAAAGGCGGTTAACCGAAGCTACTCCTCCCGGCCGGTCGGTAAGTAGCTTCAGGTTCCTAAATCGTGTGCCCTAAGTATTCTAATTGAACCCAGAATGACTGCCTTTTGCATCCGGTCTATCAAGATCTGTGCCGAGTTCCTACAGGCCGGAATGATCTTCAAGTTTGAACGCAGCGAAGACCGAATTCCGCCCAAAACACCGATGATCAGAACCACTAATACGACCTTGTGGCCTGGGTATAGCGTGCGGAGCTCCAACAGGAGATCTTGATATTTTGTCCATTTTTCCTCCTCTTTCAAGACTATGTTCTTCTCTGCCGGAGCGGAGAATTCGATGACATACATAGTCTTGATTAGTTTATCGAGGAGGACAACGTCAGGCCTATTTGCTTGTATGGACCTGACAATCGGAAACGGATAATTCCAGAAGATCTGGCATTTTTCGTTTCCGACAACGGATTCAATATCTCCTGGCATGTAAGGCAGCACCGGCTCTTGGTCTATTCCGTACGAGTGCCTTAGATGGTAATACAGCACCCGTAGGGCCGCATTATGGCGATGAGTGTACGCCGAGGCCGCTTTTGCCGGACATGCCGACAGAAGGTGGAAAAGCGTCTCAGGCGCCTTTCGACAGGCCCTGCAGCTGACATCAGGAACCTGCACACCCATCACATTGCGGCGATAGACCAAGGTGTTAATTACGCCATCTTGGCAAGCTGCGGTAAATCCCTCAGTCTCGGATGTAAGCCCGGCTGACCTTAGGTAGCCGAAGGTCAGCCTAGTTGACAAGCCGAGCGTTTCGATGTTTCGATAGAAAACACCGTGTATCGGCTTGTCAACATGCCGCCTGAGGGTAAGATCTTGCTCCGCGGCATTTATCTGGGCTTTCAGGCAAGAAGGTAGGAGCTCGACGTTGCCCTCTAGTCGGCCTTCTCGACTGATCTGAAGTTCGAGACCAAGTTCTTCCGCAGCTTTTTGAGCTGCCTTAACGATAAATGCCCCCAGTCCGGCCAATTCGTGACTTTTAACAAGGCACAGGAGGGGGTCCGAGCTCCTAAGAACTTTACAAGCTATACTCAGAACCACACTTCGATGCAGACCCTCCAGACTGAGGAGTCCCCTACCTCCCCGATGACGTGGGAGATAAATGCGGGAAACGGACGATCTAGGATGCAAACTGTGATGGATATGCATCATTTTCCGGGTGTCTTTATCGAGTCTATGCAGCTCATCGACCGTCCATTTCACCACTCCAAAAGAGTGGAGCAGGACTGGAACGGCAAGCATATTTGTTGCAGACACCTTGTTCCCACTCGAAAGTTCGGAAGACCAAATCTTTCGAACAAGGTTTCTGTATTTGCCGCGGAGAGCCACCTTTACCTGGGAAGCGTCATAATTAGGACGCTGTTCAATTCCCAGGTATCAATAGGTCTCTCCAGCATCGAGGTGTTTAAAGATGCTTCCGTCGGCAAGCTGCATATTCTCGTACACTTCCGGAGATCGTCCTCTCCTCAAATAAAACACTGCGCATTTGTCCAATCCCAACTCCATGCCTACGGCTCGTGTATATTCCTGAACCACATTGAGAGATTGATGGAGATTCTTCTCCCCAGAGGCATACAGTTTCAAATCATCCACGTAAAATAAATGGGTGATCTGATGCCTCCGGTCGTTCGGTGGTCCAGAGTAATATCCACGAGTCCGTCTTAAAGCAATGGAGAGTGGCAGCAGTGAGATATTGAACAAGAGGGGACTCAAGGAGTCTCCTTGGAAAACTCCCCTCTTGAATGTTACCAACTCTGTCAAGACTCGTCGTGTGCCTCATGTGATGGCGAAACGGGTCTTCCAGAGTGGCAACAGATGTTCTATGCATCTCACTAGTGGGGTAGGTACCGCAAGGCATTGGAGCAAGTATAATAATAGCTCATGTGATGTTGAATCAAATGCCTTGCGGTAGTCAATCCAGGTCATGGAAAGGTTGCGCTTGTAGAGTATAGAGTCCTGAGTGATAGATCTATCTATCACCAGGTTCTCCCGGCAACCCTCCATCCCTTTCTTTGCCCCACGCTGCTCGCTGATGTTATTAACTACCGGACCGATCGATTTCAACAACCTAGCATACAAGATACGTGTAAATAACTTGTAGCAGGTGTTGAGACAAGTGATCGGTCGGTAGTTCTTGGGATCAGACAAGTCTCCACACTTTGGAAGTAGCACAGTGTACCCCTCGACAGCCCAGCTTGGAATATGCCGCTCCTCTTTGACCCATGAGTCAAAGACTCTGGCCAGACGGCGGTGAGTGGAAGGAAATTTCTTCTACCACCATATGTTAATGCCGTCAGGGCCGGGAGCAGCATAGTTTTTGGTACCGACAAGAGCTTGTCGGACCTCATCCTCGCTGACTGCCTCGCACACTTCTGTTTGCGGAAGTTGACGTTCAGCGCAAAACATTTGGAAGTGTGCTAGGGCTGGAGTGTCTGGGTGAATTGGACGCGGTGACTCATACACTCCTTTCCAGAACTGCTCAACCTCCTCCACAGTCGGTGGAGCAACAATTGTGGGCGGTGGAGATTCAAAAAGCCGAGACGGGCTATCGCGAAACAAGGAATTCTCCCTGATGCGTCTAACCCGTCTGGCCAGATTTCTCCTTACCACGCCCAGGACTCGAATCCTATCCGCACAATGTTGCTTGATGGTCTGCAACACTGTACGTTTTAGTGTGTGATGATGGCGGCGCAGTTGAGCGGCTATACGCCTAATTTTTGGCGTGAAAGCCCTGTCGCTAGAAATAAAATCCATCACTCAATGGATCCGAAACGCTTGCTGCCTCGCCGACTGAATTTTGGTCTCGACTTTGTGTAGGCGCCGTTCGGTTTCCTCGATCTGGTCGTGTGGTCTCTCACTCCGCACTTCCGGAACGAGTCGCTTTGCGGCACCATACACGGCCTCGTTGATTTCCCAGAGGTCGGCGAATTCCGGAAGCTCGTGGTTAATCAACGTGTCCAATTCTACCAGCTTGTGTGGTCGTACGGAGACCCTGATGTTGATTCGGGTTCTCCTAGTTCTAAGATCAACTTCGGTGTTCTGGAGCAGGCTTGCTCTACCAGATCTGTTGCGGCGCACCACAGGTTCGCTTCGTTCTTATAAAGCCGGTTCTCCGCAGGTAGAATACTTGATTCCGCAAGGTTTGTGCGTAAAAGTCACGGCATAGAGGATGCATGATGCACCAAAGTGCATGCAGCCGTGACATGTATCCCCTACGGGCCGGCTCGCAGCGCTCGAAGCAGTCCAGCAAGTCATCCCGAAGTTCATTAGTCCACTCAGAGCGTCCATGTACATTGCGGTGGTCGTCAACGTCGGGACCGTCCTCTTGAGCCCCACCCACCTGTCCCTGCTCCTCATCCGACGAGGAGCTGATGTGGGAGGCCAATCTTCTGCTGCCCGTAACAAAAGATGTACCCTCTGCTGGGTTGTTAGCCCAGCATCGGGACGGCATCGGTATTGAGTGAGGTTACCGAGCCGATTTAACCCCGACTTTTTATCGAGGTTGTCCCCTCTACTCTCGGATATGTGGTGGCGCTACTCACCAGTGAGCAAACCGAGATCTGCTCAACCCTGCATATATATATATATATATATATATATATATATATATATATATATATATATATATATATATATATATATATATATATATATATATATATATATATAAGAAATAAAGGATAAAATACAAAAATTAAAAACTGAAAAAAAAAACGATGGAATAACAGCTGAGCTTCCTAATGCATCGTTGGATCATAATACAGATTCACCACTAACTCATATAATACAGATATCCATAAACACCGGCTATTTTTCCCAAGTTTCTGAAAGAACTGCGATAAAACATTGTTCAAGGGAGGTGACGAGGCCGAATGCATCAACTATAGACCAATATCTCTGATAACAAATTTTTCAAAAATATTTGGAACCGTTATGAATAAAAGAACCACCTCATTCTGAAACCAATACAAAATACTATCTGACCTGCAGTTCCGTTTCCGGTAGGGTAAGTCGACTCAGGATCTGATTACCATGCTGACAAAAAATATTTACGATTCTTTAGATGCCAGTAAGCTTTATCTTGAAATTTTCATAGGCCTAGTCAAGGCATTTGATACCGTAAGTTGGGATAAATTATTGGAGGCAATGGAAGAGATGGAAATTAGAGGATTGAGTTTGAAATTAATAAAGAGCTTAACAGCTAACAGATCACAATGCGTAAACATTAATGAAATAGACAGTGACAAGACCGCGGGGGTCGAACTTTCTACTCCCTCAAAACGAGGTTTCAACCCCTCAGAGGCCCATTCTTATAAAAAAATTAGTTCAGAAAATTAATGAAAAAAGAGCCGAAAATGACCCCTAGTATGTTTTATGATTTGATGAATTTTAGAAAATGAATTTGATAATGAATCTGATGACGATTAAAATAACTATGAACTGAAAATTTTATATTTACAAAATTATATAAATGAATGAAAAAATGTATGATGATATAATAATAATAATAAATATATATAAACATATATATATATATATATATATATATATATATATATATATATGTATTTGTAGGTATGTTTTCTTGGTATATTGGTTCGTATATACACTGATAATGAAATAAAAACCCTGTTTTGACGCTTCGACAATGTTTATTGCCTTTATCAAAATTGTTAATTATATATATATATATATATATATAAACAAGTTTAAAGTTTCTTTGCCTAATTGGCCACTATCGTGTATGTAACTTAAGAGATATAGAATTAAATTTTCTGAATTATGAAGATAACTTAGATAATTTAACATAGGATTATGAAGATGAATAAACGTAAAAGATTGAAACATAGGCGGGATTCGAACCCACATTTCTGGATTTCTAGTCCAGGGTGTTTACCAATTACACCACTTTGGTCCTGTTAGATTTTTATATTTTTGTAAATATAAACCTCTGAAAGGATAGTAGATCATTGATGAACACAATGCGATTCGATGCCCTACCATAGATCAACTATTCACGCACATTCATCTGAAGTTCAGTCGTTTTTTGAAGTAAGGATTGTAGGTAAGTACTGCTATGGTTGGCAGTTACTTGACAGTTCTTATTCAAATGACAGCATCCCGGTTCTTATATATTTCAATAGAACTGACTGAGAATTGTTCTGGTTAATTATAAAAAGTTTAAAGTTTCTTTGCCTAATTGGCCACTATCGTGTATGTAACTTAAGAGATATAGAATTAAATTTTCTGAATTATGAAGATAACTTAGATAATTTAACATAGGATTATAAAGATGAATAAACGTAAAAGATTGAACCATAGGCGGGATTCGAATCGCATTGTGTTCATCAATGATCTACTATCCTTTCAGAGGTTTATATTTACAAAAATATAAAAATCTAACAGGACCGAAGTGGTGTAATTGGTAAACACCCTGGACTAGAAATCCAGAAATGTGGGTTCGAATCCCGCCTATGGTTCAATCTTTTACGTTTATTCATCTTTATAATCCTATGTTAAATTATCTAAGTTATCTTCATAATTCAGAAAATTCAATTCTATATCTCTTAAGTTACATACACGATAGTGGCCAATTAGACAAAAAAACTTTAAACTTGTTTATAATTAACCAGAACAATTCTCAGTCAGTTCTATTGAAATATATAAGAACCGGGATGCTGTCATTTGAATAAGAACTGTCAAGTAACTGCCAACCATAGCAGTACTAACCTACAATCCTTACTTCAAAAAACGACTGAACTTCAGATGAATGTGCGTGAATAGTTGATCTATGGTAGGGAATCGAATCGCATTGTGTTCATCAATGATCTACTATCCTTTCAGAGGTTTATATTTACAAAAATATAAAAATCTAACAGGACCGAAGTGGTGTAATTGGTAAACACCCTGGACTAGAAATCCAGAAATGTGGGTTCGAATCCCGCCTATGGTTCAATCTTTTACGTTTATTCATCTTTATAATCCTATGTTAAATTATCTAAGTTATCTTCATAATTCAGAAAATTTAATTCTACATCTCTTGAGTTATATATATATATATATATATATATATATATATATATATATATATATATATATATATATATATATATATATATATATAATTAATATTTAATTCTATATCTCTTAAGTTACATACACGATAGTGGCCAATTAGGCAAAGAAACTTTAAACTTGTTTATATATATATATATATAGTCGGGGCTGCTGCGAGCTCCGACGACATTGCAGCAGTCGCGCCAGAAATACCTAAAAGGTGGTTAACCTAAGCTACTCCTCCCCATCGGTCGGTAAGTAGGTTCAGGTTCCTAAATCGTGTGCCCTCAGTATTCTAATTGAACCCAGAATGACTGCATTTTGCATCCGGTCTATCAAGATCTGCGCCGAGTTCTTACAGGCCGGAATGATATTCAAGTTTGAACGCAGCGAAGACCGAACTCCGCCCAAAACATCGATGATATATATATATATATATATATATATATATATATATATATATATATATATATATATATATATATATATATATATATATATGTTTCTTCTTAGGTTCTCGCGGACGTAATGTGTAGAACTGGATTCTCGGGTATTGATCCGCGTTGTGTGGTTTCGGTCCTCAGAAGGACCAATTTCACGACGTTTCGGCAAAGTCGCATTTGCCATCTTCAGGTGATTCGACCGTAGAGTCTGGAAAATCTAGGCGAACTGACGCTTACTTGGAGGGACAGGTATTTATATCCCCCGTTATGTTTGACCTTTGGACTTTCGAACTATTTCACGCTTGGTTGATTTCTACGTGTTTGGCTCCGAGTGACACGTTTGGATGACGTCATTGCGACGCTGGAATCAGCCGGAAAGTTTCCGTGACCTGTTGCACGTGCACTGGATATCATGTTCTCTCTTGTTTTTGGTTTTATCTTCCGACTTTCTAAAGCGGGTTTCCATGTTGCTGGTAATCTTAGTCCGTCATCTCGTTTGTTAAGACTATGTGGACGTTTCTCGATCTCTATTGCCTCCCTGGTTATTCTGGTGTAGAAGTGTTCAATGTTGGCTAGAGTCTTTGTGCCGCTAAAGTTGATCATATGGCCAGTACTTCTTACATGTTCAGCTAGTGAAGACGTGGTTTCGTTTTTCGACACAGCGTTTGCATGTTCAGTCTTTCGCACATCAATGCGTCTGTTGGTCTGCCCGATGTATGTCTTTTCACAATTACCACATGGCACCTCGTACACTCCTTGGCATTCTAGAGGAATTCTGTCTTTTGGATTCCGAAGAACATTTTTGATTTTCCTATCTGTTGTGAAGG
Source organism: Endomychus coccineus (assembly GCA_958510875.1). Taxonomy (NCBI): domain Eukaryota; kingdom Metazoa; phylum Arthropoda; class Insecta; order Coleoptera; family Endomychidae; genus Endomychus; species Endomychus coccineus. Next base: position 202,085,961 of record OY294067.1, read on the forward strand.
TTGTTTTGATATCATGACGGCTCAGTATTTTGCAGATTTTGTCAGTTGTGCCTTTTATGTAAGGTAGAAAAGCGTTTCCCACTGGTTGAATGGCTATTCAAGAAAACAGATTCATAACTCTCAACGCAAAAATGAGAAGGATGTCAACAATGAAGATCAACCAGTGGGAAACGCTTTTCTACCTTACATAAAAGGCACAACTGACAAAATCTGCAAAATACTGAGCCGTCATGATATCAAAACAACCTTCACAACAGATAGGAAAATCAAAAATGTTCTTCGGAATCCAAAAGACAGAATTCCTCTAGAATGCCAAGGAGTGTACGAGGTGCCATGTGGTAATTGTGAAAAGACATACATCGGGCAGACCAACAGACGCATTGATGTGCGAAAGACTGAACATGCAAACGCTGTGTCGAAAAACGAAACCACGTCTTCACTAGCTGAACATGTAAGAAGTACTGGCCATATGATCAACTTTAGCGGCACAAAGACTCTAGCCAACATTGAACACTTCTACACCAGAATAACCAGGGAGGCAATAGAGATCGAGAAACGTCCACATAGTCTTAACAAACGAGATGACGGACTAAGATTACCAGCAACATGGAAACCCGCTTTAGAAAGTCGGAAGATAAAACCAAAAACAAGAGAGAACATGCTGATTCCAGCGTCACAATGACGTCATCCAAACGTGTCACTCGGAGCCAAACACGTAGAAATCAACCAAGCGTGAAATAGTTCGAAAGTCCAAAGGTCAAACATAACGGGGGATATAAATACCTGTCCCTCCAAGTAAGCGTCAGTTCGCCTAGATTTTCCAGACTCTACGGTCGAATCACCTGAAGATGGCAAATGCGACTTTGCCGAAACGTCGTGAAATTGGTCCTTCTGAGGACCGAAACCACACAACGCGGATCAATACCCGAGAATCCAGTTCTACATATATATATATATATATATATATATATATATATATATATATATATATTCTTTTATTGATATTCTTGAACCATTTGTAATATTTGTATGCTTTCTTGGTATATTGGTTCGTATATATACTGAAAATAAAATGAAATAAAAATTCTTTTTGACGTTTCGACATTTTTGAATCCACTTACATGTCGAATGTCTGTAGTAAACTGCTAAAAAATCTGAATGACGCAACTGACGCGGAGAACCCTTTTCAGACCTCTGATGAAATGCGAAAGTTAGGGGCCTATGATCTGTAAAGATAGTGAAATTGCGTCCCTCCAAAAGATATCGAAAATGCTTAACAGACAAATAAGAAGCCAGTAACTCTCTATCATAGGTGCTGTAACGTACTTCCGCAGAATTGAGTTTTCTAGAAAAAAAAGCTAGTGGTTTCCATTCATCACCTTGCAATTGATGGACGAATGCATCCATCAGCAAAATTCGACGCATCAACGTTTGAGGCTAAAGAGTCAGTAAGGGAAGACGAAGGGTGTGCCAATGAAGGAACTTCAGCCAACTTGTATTTACCCTGATTAAAAGCTTCCATAGTATTATTATCCCAAGTGATTAAACGTTAGTCTCGCTTATGTGAATCTTTAAAAAAAAATTAATAGTACTAACTGGGGTTCAACTGCGCCAGACATGAATCTTCTATAGAAATTGACCATGCCCAAGAAGCGCTTCAAATCACTTACTGTTTTGTGTAGCGAGCAATCTAGAACTGCTGAAACTTTTTCAGGGAGTGGTTTAATTCCAGCGCTGGAAATTCAGCAACCCAAAAAACGTATTTCATTTTTACCGAGGTGAGTTTTTTCTTTATTAATAACTAGACCATAATTCGCTAATCTCTGATATATATACATATATCTCTTTTCTCAACTGGAATCTGGTTATAAGCTCGCACAAGATCTATTGACGAGATTATTTTTTTTCCATATAGAGAGTTAGAAAAATCCTGGATGTGTGGAACTGAATATTTATCTGGAAGGGTTGCAGCATTGGGTCTACGATAATCACCACAAGGTCTCCAACTACCATCAGTCTTTGGAACCATGTGTAAAGGACTAGCCCAACTACCACTAGAAGGTCTACATATTCCTTTTTTTAGCATCACATCAAATTTTTTTTAGCTATCGCTAATCTATCAGAATTGACATCTAATAAGCGCTGATGTTTCAGATCAACAAGAAGATTGAAATGGACAAGAAAGTCAGCTCCGAGTATCGGCCTTGAAATATCAGCAACAGTGAAATCCCAAGTAAATTTTCTTTTCAAATCTAAGTCTAAATTAATGGTTTTATAACCGAATGTACAAATTGGCGAGCTATTTGCAGCAACCAATTGTAGATTGTCATTAGAAGATAATATGTGCACAGATTTACATTTAGGAATTATTGATACATCTGCTCCAGTATCAATTAAAAAACGTAGACCAAGTATTTTATCTAAAACTATCAGGCGGTTGAAATTTTAACATCCATCACCTGCCACCTCCAATGATGGATTATTCAGTTTTCCTGTAACTTGAAACTGCATGGCAGTTGACAATGGTGTGCCGCAGCTCCAAAAGTGTATGATACCAACAGAGCCTCTTGTTATCTCTGCTTTTAGAACGACTGAGATATCTTCCTTTAAAAAAATTTTGAAACTGGGTTCTTCCTCTTTGATGACGCAATTCTTCAACGGCAATGGTCAATTCTGAGATTTTTAATTTTAACTCGGTTAACTGATTTTGATCATTTGAAATTTTATTTACCTCACAGGGAATAGAATTTGTGATTGGCGATGATGATGCAACTTGACAGATCCTATCTGCCATTACACACAACCGACTGAGATCATCTGCACTAGCGGATAATATCAATTGTGCTTGGTGTGGTAGCCGTTGTAGCCACAAAGTTTTCAAACAACTATCAGTTACTCTATTTGTTGCCAAATTTCTCATTTCTCTGAGTAACTGAGACGGTTTTCGATCTCCCAACTGCATTTCATTCAAAAGTTTTTTTAATTTTTTTTCTTCTGATTCCACAAACTGCTCTTCTAATCTTGTCTTCAAGGTAAGATACATATCGGAAGCTGGGGGATTTGATATTATATCACTCACGTACTGTAAAATATCGCTTTCAATGGCAGCCACCACGGTGTGAAACTTGGTTGCGTGCGTCTTGACTAATGCCCGCAGTGATGAATTGTGATTCAATCTGGCTAAACCACAAGCTAGGGTTAGGCTTCCAAAAGGGCGGAAGTTTGACTGCCAACCTGGAATCTTCTTTCTTCCTTTGAGTGTTCTCCGTTTGATCCACTGTCGGGGTCACCAATGTAGTTTAATTCATATTAAGATGATTCAATAATTACACTACACAAAATATATTTAATTTTTATTGTCAAAAAGTTTATCATCCTTCAAATAACTAAACAACTAGTTTTTCTATCTGAATCATAGAAAACCAAAACTAAAAACAGCATCATGCATCTGTGCAAATATTATATAAAGCCACAATGCAAACGAATATGTAGAATAATGAAGTTTATGAAAGTAGATCTTTAATAAAGAATAGAAAAAGTAATAATACATACCTGGAAGTTTTTTTCATTTTATTCCCCGAAACTGCAAAGGAAATTACAGTTCTCAGGATTTTTCACTCCGGAGAAAGTTTTCCGAGAAAACCAACAGCCAAATCCTGATCAGTGACACAAAAAACCTACTAGGGGTAATCATTTTTGTAACGAAATTATATTTTATCATTCCCAAACCTCAGTTCCAAATTTCACATCTGGAGGGAGTTTTTCGAGAAAACTAACAGCGGAATCGTGATCAGCGACCCAAAAAACATACTAGGGGTCATTTTTGTGACAAAGTTATACTTTACTATTCATAACAGTCTCAGGAAAATCTAAAATTTTTCGAATTTTCCATCTGGCGAGACTTTTTTGGGGGAAATAACAGCGAAATCCTGATCAGCGACCTAAAAAACTTACCAGGGGTCATTTTTCCAACAAAATTATACTTTATTATTCATGAGCGTCTCAGGAAAATCTGAAATTTCCCGAATTTTCCATCTGGACAGAGTTTTTTGAGAAAAATAACAGGGGAATCGTGATCAGCGACCCAAAAAACCTACTAGAGGTAATTTGTTATGTTTTATTATTCACAAACCTAGGAAAAACCCCAAATTTTCCAAATTTCCTATCTGGAGGGAGTTTTCCGAGAAAACTAACCTCGGAATCGTGATCAGCAATACATAAAACATACCAGGGGTCATTTTCGGCTCTTAATCCATTAATTTTCTAAACTTTTGGATAGTTTTCATAAAAATGCTTCTCTGAGGGATTGTCACCCCATTTGGAGCTAGAAAGGTCGGACCTCGCAGTCTTGATGGTCATGAATGATACTACATATTTTTTTTATTATGGCCATTTTCCCGACTTATTGGCTGGACTATTTGTTCAATATATACATCAATGATTTGTTCTCTGTATCCACATTCTGTGAAATAATCGATTTCGCAGACTATACAATTTCAGTATACATAGATTCTTTCAATGAAAGTAGTGAAAGAAACAGCCGTAAATGAGTTCAAGTTAATAAAGACTCATTTATCATCTATTTCAATAAAAAAAGTGTGATCTCCATTATATAAACGAAAAATCTAGACCTTCATTCGGAATAATCTAATATTATTATTGATAAATCAAGCTATTCCATATCTATCCCATTCAAATGCATAAAACCCAGATTTGTTTAGGTAGCATACGTGTATGGGATCGTATCACCACGGTGTATCGAGATCTGTCACTGGGAGAGCATTGTCGTAATTCCCCTGAGGTGTGGTCAATTCAGTACACCCCCCCCCGCAGTAAAGCACATGGAATCTAAGGATGTTGCAGAAGTAGGAAGAATGTGAACACTTCCGTGCTTGGCATTCACTTTGAGTATCCACTGTCGAACATTGGTTGTCGAGGTATTCTGTTAGGAGGATCGAATATGAAAGAAAATCTTTCATGTCTTAGCAGTTGAATCACTTCGCAGGAATATTTCTAATATTCCACCCGGATCATATGCTCTCACTGATTGATAAATGACGAATCGATTTAGAACTAATGAAATCCGAACGCTGCATCAGAAGTAGCAGTTCAAGATGGTCTCTTCAATTTTGAGAATAACTGACAAACACCGATGCATTTCATAAGATTAAGTTTGCAAAACAGAGAATCAGATAACATGAACTAATTAATTACTTGTAATATCGGGATTAATTGAAATTTAGCGTTACTTGCAATTCTTCATATTTTTCGAGAGCAGCAGCTCAAACATAAAAGATTAGTTTTTTGTATCCTATAATGTTCATGCAAACAAATCCGATACCTTTTATATGACAGCTACGGTGATTAACAACGAGGGTGGGGAAAAATAGAATTTCGATTTTTATTTCCATAATTGAATTATGTCTTTGCTTATCTGAATTTTCAGTCAAAATGAATACGAAGGCTTTTGGAAACGGGATGTTTCCTGGCGCCTGGTCTGATATTCTTCCATGTACGAACCAGGGAGCCAGTTAGAGAATTACTCAAAGTTCCTAGGTTAACATCTCAGATTTAATTACATAAATAGGTAGGCGATTCCCATATGAACTGAATGGGCAAGTTTGAAGTGAGGTTCTCGATAGAGATCGTAGTGAAATACAGAGATAACTATAATAACACGATGTGTTCAGCAGTAACGAGATTTATGGGAGAATATGAGAATAAAATAAATATACGAAAACATGCTCACATATTATTCAGATTGAAATTCATTTCTAAATTGAACTTCAGTTGGAAAAACATTGAACAATTCGAGGGAAACTAGAAAAAGTGGACAAAAATTTTATAATAACTAGGAAGGGTTAATAGTGTTATGATTTCACTACGCTCACGTCGTCTTTCGTATGTGCCGATGAAGATAATTCAATAAAGAGCCTCAATCAGTCTAGTTGCGTTGTCTAGATACATTACTGGCCAACCAAATATCGTGCGCCGCAGTCTGTTTTGTTGCTCGAGCTCGATTCCACTAAATAGATACCAACAACCCGTATGAACCGATTTGAACAAAATTACAAATAGCTCGAAGTGAGAAGTGAATGTTCTGTTCAGGTGAATGCCACATACATTTGTCTCCATGCGCTTTATCTTGGAAGGGAATATACTATTATAGTAACCTACAAATCCATGAAAATGAACCAGTCGGCATCAAAAAAGGGAAGCGACTTTGGCACATAAAACTGACAAACTTCAGACATCTGTCAAACCTAGATCTCTGAATGGCCCTCCGTAATATATACCTGAGTGATCCGGTACATGCACTAATCGCCAACTTTGTGTTCACTATTTTTCTGTACAATCGGCCAGATAGTTCGCTCACCGTACAATATGTGAATCAAAGCAAATAGCTTCAAGTATTTCGAATGACCGCTTTGCTCAATAACACCAACCAGTAAATTTCGAGCATCAGAACTATATTCGGTTTCAATGTTGAGTAAATCGGATTCACCGTTGGTCCGCTAAGTAGGAACCCATAACATGCCGTATGAACTGAAATCAGGAAAGATGTCCTAGATCGACCAGTAACAACACAACCAAAAGTTCTGGACAGCTTTTTCACCTTCTTGAGCTCATCAGCAGAATACCGGTAAGCTGTGATGTCAATGATAGATCGTTCTAACGGAGTATGAATGTACCGATCGTCAGATTGTTAGAGAAACCAAGATTTTCTGACTCCATCTTGGAGTAGACGTTCCGTCTTTGCAATTCATAATGCACTGACTTGTAGATCTCTTGAACTCTGGTAATGTCTAACTAACAGCGGAATCGTGATCAGCGACCCAAAAAACATACTAGGGGTCATTTTTGTGACAAAGTTATACTTTACTATTCATAACAGTCTCAGGAAAATCTAAAATTTCTCGAATTTTCCATCTGGCGAGACTTTTTTGGGGAAAATAACAGCGAAATCCTGATCAGCGACCTAAAAAACTTACCAGGGGTCATTTTTCCAACAAAATTATACTTTATCATTCATAAGCGTCTCAGGAAAATCTTAAATTTCCCGAATTTCCCATCTGGACAGAGTTTTTTGAGAAAAATAACAGCGGAATCGTGATCAGCGACCCAAAAAACCTACTAGAGGTAATTTGTTATGTTTTATTATTCACAAACCTAGGAAAAACCCCAAATTTTCCAAATTTCCTATCTGGAGGGAGTTTTCCGAGAAAACTAACCTCGGAATCGTGATCAGCAATACATAAAACATACCAGGGGTCATTTTCGGCTCTTAATTCATTAATTTTCTAAACTTTTGGATAGTTTTCATAAAAATGCTTCTCTGAGGGATTGTCACCCCGTTTTTGGGGCTAGAAAGGTCGGACCTCGCAGTCTTGATGGTCATGAATGATACTACATATTTTTTTTATTATGGCCATTTTCCCGACTTATTGGCTGGACTATTTGTTCAATATATACATCAATGATTTGTTCTCTGTATCCACATTCTGTGAAATAATCGATTTCGCAGACTATACAATTTCAGTATACATAGATTCTTTCAATGAAAGTAGTGAAAGAAACAGCCGTAAATGAGTTCAAGTTAATAAAGACTCATTTATCATCTATTTCAATAAAAAAAGTGTGATCTCCTTTATATAAACGAAAAATCTAGACCTTCATTCGGAATACTCTAATATTATTATTGATAAATCAAGCTATTCCATATCTATCCCATTCAAATGCATAAAACCCAGATTTGTTTAGGTAGCATACGTGTATGGGATCGTATCACCACGGTGTATCGAGATCTGTCACTGGGAGAGCATTGTCGTAATTCCCCTGAGGTGTGGTCAATTCAGTACACCCCCCCCCCCCCCGCAGTAAAGCACATGGAATCTAAGGATGTTGCAGAAGTAGGAAGAATGTGAACACTTCCGTGCTTGGCATTCACTTTGAGTATCCACTGTCGAACATTGGTTGTCGAGGTATTCTGTTAGGAGGATCGAATATGAAAGAAAATCTTTCATGTCTTAGCAGTTGAATCACTTCGCAGGAATATTTCTAATATTCCACCCGGATCATATGCTCTCACTGATTGATAAATGACAAATCGATTTAGAACTAATGAAATCCGAACGCTGCATCAGAAGTAGCAGTTCAAGATGGTCTCTTCAATTTTGAGAATAACTGACAAACTCCGATGCATTTCATAAGATTAAGTTTGCAAAACAGAGAATCAGATAACATGAACTAATTAATTACTTGTAATATCGGGATTAATTGAAATTTAGCGTTACTTGCAATTCTTCATATTTTTCGAGAGCAGCAGCTCAAACATAAAAGATTAATTTTTTGTATCCTATAATGTTCATGCAAACAAATCCGATACCTTTTATATGACAGCTACGGTGATTAACAACGAGGGTGGGGAAAAATAGAATTTCGATTTTTATTTCCATAATTGAATTATGTCTTTGCTTATCTGAATTTTCAGTCAAAATGAATACGAAGGCTTCTCGAAACGGGATGTTTCCTGGCGCCTGGTCTGATATTCTTCCATGTACGAACCAGGGAGCCAGTTAGAGAATTACTCAAAGTTCCTAGGTTAACATCTCAGATTTAATTACATAAATAGGTAGGCGATTCCCATATGAACTGAACGGGCAAGTTTGAAGTGAGGTTCTCGATAGAGATCGTAGTGAAATACAGAGATAACTATAATAACACGATGTGTTCAGCAGTAACGAGATTTATTGGAGAATATAAGAATAAAATAAATATACGAAAACATGCTTACATATTATTCAGATTGCAATTCATTTCTAAATTGAACTTCAGTTGAAAAACATTGAACAATTCGAGGGAAACTAGAAAAAGTAGACAAAAATTTTATAATAACTAGGAAGGGTTAATAGTGTTATGATTTCACTACGCTCACGTCGTCTTTCGTATGTGCCGATGAAGATAATTCAATAAAGAGCCTCAATCAGTCTAGTTGCGTTGTCTAGATACATTACTGGCCAACCAAATATCGTGCGCCGCAGTCTGTTTTGTTGCTCGAGCTCGATTCCACTAAATAGATACCAACAACCCGTATGAACCGATTTGAACAAAATTACAAATAACTCGAAGTGAGAAGTGAATGTTCTGTTCAGGTGAATGCCACATACATTTGTCTCCATGCGCTTCATCTTGGAAGGGAATATACTATTATAGTAAGCTACAAATCCATGTAAATGAACCAGTCGGCATCAAAAAAGGGAAGCGGCTTTGGCACATAAAACTGACAAACTTCAGACATCTGTCAAACCTAGATCTCTGAACGGCCCTCCGTAATATATACCTGAGTGATCCGGTACATGCACTAATCGCCAACTTTGTGTTCACTATTTTTCTGTACAATCGGCCAGATAGTTCGCTCACCGTACAATATGTGAATCAAAGCAAATAGCTTCAAGTATTTCGAATGACCGCTTTGCTCAATAACACCAACCAGTAAATTTCGAGCATCAGAACTATATTCTGTTTCAATGTTGAGTAAATCGGATTCACCGTTGGACCGCTAAGTAGGAACCCATAACATGCCGTATGAACTGAAATCAGTTAAGATGTCCTAGATCGACCAGTAACAACACAACACACAACAAAAGTTCTGGACAGCTTTTTCACCTTCTTGAGCTCATCAGCAGAATACCGGTAAGCTGTGATGTCAATGATAGATCGTTCTAACGGAGTATGAATGTACCGATCGTCAGATTGTTAGAGAAACCAAGATTTTCTGACTCCATCTTGGAGTAGACGTTCCGTCTTTGCAATTCATAATGCACTGACTTGTAGATCTCTTATACTCTGGTAATGTCTGGCACTTGATCGCCAGATGATGCCTATTATAATAATAGCTAGCATGAGATTTGGTTAATATTACTTTGAATCGATGACAGTCTAGTAACTAACATTTATCGTCACTGTCTTACAATGTATATAACATTGCACATATTCTCTTATTGGTACATCCACTTGTAGGTAGATGACAGAAAATCTTGGTTCGTATAACAGTCTGTAAGACGCTATAAGAACACCTAGGATAGAACAGTCTAACAGCTAAATCACAACCTAGACGTTCCGCTGGCTGATCTAGATTGTTGTTTTTACTGGAGAAACCTTACCTTCTCGTTATAGCTTACATGAGAATTTAGTCAATATTATTTGAATAGATATAATAATATATAATAGCAATGATCATAAACTCGAGTAAAATAACTATTAAAAGTTTAATTTTCACTAATCTACTAATTAAATGTAACTATGGGGCTACTAACACCGTGACTTTTTCAAAATTACTTTGTACATCGTAGCTTCTTCAAACAAATGAAAAAAACTTCTCATAATCATTCGAAGAAGCTGTAGTTGCATTCATTCATAAAATTTGTTGAAATAAAACTTTTCATTTGTTCTATTTGAGTTTAGAATGGATTGCCATCACAAAATGACTGATTCTTTTCAATAATTATCATTCCATTGTTAAAAAGAATAAACCTACTGGTTCCGAAACAGATTTGTTCTCGTTAGCAAACCTTGTGCATTCCAATCATCAAATTCTTCTCTTATTCATGTACATCAATGATTATCGCTAGACTGATTTTGAATCAATGTAAGCAACAGACCGATTGTTTTGTCAGAAATAATTTCATTAAATTATGTCTGTCTACTAAAATTAATTTTCAATATTATATTGGGAATACAATATTAACTGTCAAATCGGAAATCAAAGATCTTGGAGTAATTTTCGACTCTAAACTGACATTTACTAAACATATTGTTACAGTTGCCAATAACACATATAGAGTGTTAGGTTTCTTAATCAGATCTTCCAAAGACTTTTCAACAGCTACAATTAAAGTACTGTATTGCTCTTTAGTGCGTTCAGTGCTTGAATATGCTTCTACTGTGTGGTCCCCATTTTATGCATGTCACATTAATGTACTTGAAAGGGTACAAAATAAATTTTTAAGTTATGCTGCATATAAAATGGGATGCAACTTTTTGTACTATAGTCGTACCTTTACAGCCCAATTAATGCAATTGCCAACCTTGGAGTGCCGTAGATTGTATGCTGATCTGTGTTTGCTACATAACCTTATAAATGATCAATTAGATTCTGCCTACCTTCTGAGTCTCATCAACCTGAACTGCTCTGTGCACAGAACTAGATGCTCCGAAGTATTTTACTGCTCATTGCATCTAAACAATCATGGCTATAATTCGCCAATTACACGTCTACTTAGAAGTGGTAATAAGTATGCGAATGTAGTGAACGTTTTTGATTCAACATTCAAAAATTTTAAGAATAAAACTAAATTGCATGTTACCTTATTATCTTGAACTTTATCTTGAACTTTATTTAGAACTGATACGGTTATTTAAAATTTCATTAACCTTGTTACACTGCATATTATGTTTATCATTTTATAAATTTTTAGGAATCTTATTGTTATACTCCATTCAGTTTGTTAATCTTTAAGTTTGATTTGATTTGATTTTTGCTTATTTTAATTTCTTTTTATAATTTTTAGGTATGATTTTAATGCACAATGGACAATTTACTTCATTTACTTTATTACTATGTTTTAGTATCTTTTATAAGCACATAAGCTTGATTTTTGTGACATTGGGGGTCTCCCGTTAATAAGTAAATAAATAAATAACTAAATTCACATTTTTTTATTGAAATTAACTTGAGTCTTATTATCAGAAAAACTTCTCAGCAGTTCCACAAATTTCTTTCTTCCCTGAACGAAAACATTCTTTCCAAGTGATACTGTTTTCATTTGTTTCACTACAAAGTCTGAAACGTAGGCTACCATAATTATATGTTGGACGTAATCCGTTAATGCACAAGAATAAGAACTAAGAGAATGGCAATTGTCTATTTCTTCCTTCATTCTTCACAAAAGAAAGTTTGACTGCTCCATTGACTCAATACCCTCGCCATTATCAACATGATTATTTCTTCATTATTGCAAAATGAATTCGAAATATTGGAAATCTACTGTATATAGTGCTTCGATTTGCGAATAAAAAATTAATCGTTCAATCAGCATCTTCCGAGTGGTTTTAATTCAAAATCTTCCTTCTCAAAGAAACATGGTTCTCTGAGTTAAACTTTTAATGCCTAATCGAGATAATTATTATTCTCTCAAGGCTCCGTCTTAGGAACACTTAAATCGCTAGTATAGAATTTATTTTTAAAATGTCCACTGAAATATCAATGCAGCTTTCTTACGGCTATGATTATCACATACCCATGTGAGATTATATCTTCTACTCTATCTCGCTTTTCTTAAAAAAAAAAAATTCTTAGATTTGTTATTTTAGTATGAGTTAATTATAATTGTCATGATCGGATATTTATTTGATTTCTTTCCCTCCATCAAATTTATGAAAATGAAAAATCGAATAAAAACGATAGTTAACAATAAAAAGTTCAGGTTAAGTATCAAAATTTGTCAACATCCACGAAATATAAATTAGAATAATAATCGTTAACATTTCCAAAATCTAAAAACTATCAGTAACTAAACAGGTTTTTGAATATTCCATAGTATTATTTTCATTCAGAATCGAACATTCGAGAAGCTTACCAGATTTATATTTACACCGTCTCAAAACTAATTCACATAAAAGATTCTATCAGAATTTGTCAAAAGATTTCATTCACAGATACATAATTCAATTTCAGTTATTGAGGTACTTCATTTATGAGTATACCTTTCTGTTGATTATAATAACTCAAATCTGGAACGGAAAATTATTTTGACCAGTCGTAAATACCAAGGTTAACTATAGCTTATGCTGTGATTTAATTTTGGAATATCTTACCTGATAATGTATAGCTGCTCAAATATTGGTCGGAATTCGTCCAAACTGCAATAAATAAATTTAATTAAAGGATGATGGACATCACGAGGTGAAGGGATAACAAGCAGGGGAATGATATAACTGATATTTCCCTACATTTCTAGATATTTCAAGTCGTCACAGCTTACCTCATATATATGTGGGCTTATTATCAAATTGATGTACTCAGAATGGATTGAATCTAGCTAATTGAATACCCAAGATATTCTATGATTTTATAAATCAGAATAACTAGTGATTATTCCATCAATTAGCTATTCTATGATTCACATTTCAACTTTCGCTGTCAGAAATGTACTATTGTCAGAAAATTCTTCTCTTTTTAGGCTGAATTAAATAGACAATACAAAGTGGTAATTCATAATAGGATCTGAATTTAGTTAAATTTGAATCAGATAATTATAAAGTTCTGAAAGAAAGGAAACAATTACATCATTACCACAATTATTTCTCTCAATTTGTATACTTTCTAATATGAAACGTTTATCATTATTCTTTTCAATATCCGAAATTTTTGTATTCTTGTAGTCAATTGAAGTTTTATGTCTTCTGTATATTGTCTGAGTGCAGTAGATGAATTCTTCGTATATTCATGTTCATTCAACCTTTTATCGAGGTATTAGGAAGATTGGCCAATGTATACATTTTCTCAATTTCTACAAGGGATGAAATATAGAGGATAGGTTATCTTTCTGAAAAGTATGTCGCAATTTATTTTAGTGAAAAGACTTTTCTGGCTTAACTAACTTTTATGACATATATGTAGATCATAAAATTTCACTAAAATACTTAATTTTCCAGTAATACCATAACTAGTATTGGTTTCACAAGAGGAGTTATAAAATTTATGAATTTTGTTCCAAGTTACATAATTGGAAGAATAGGATAACCATTATTCATTGATGTTTCTTTTGTTTTTCAATAAATATAATTCTTAGTTCAAGAGAACTTAGTTCAGTTCAATAGCTCTATGTATCAGATTTATAATAACATCCTTTTCATATCTTTAGGTATATCAGAATTCAAATTGGTATATCTTCCCGACCAAATAGGTTTGGTTCACCATTTAGTTAGAATTTTGCTATCATTTGGTTTTCATAATGAAGTTGAATCTAGAAAAAGGAATTCCATCATTATTTTCAGTTCCAATTGTGAGTTGTATGTAATTCATGGTGAACAGGATTGAAATAAGTCAAAAATTCATAGCATTTATTCATTGTAATGGCAGCGATACAATTCTGAATTGATTGTGTAGCTAATTCTAGAGGATATTTCTATATAAAGATATGGTGATAAGCAAAGCAAAACCAAGACCAATACTGCTTGCACATATGGTCTTGGTCTTGGTCTTGCAAACAAATGTGTTTCTTGATCTTGGTCTTGCATGTTTAGTTTTAGTATTCGTCTTGCGGAAAGAGATTTGCAAGTCTTGCTTCTTCACAATGATCGAACTGACCTAGTGTAGCCGCACCCAGAAGTATCTTGGTGCGACTGCAACACCACTTGGCACATTCTACCATAAGTTGGTAAATAGTCTCCTCTCCTGTACTGTCATCGTGACAGGATAGACTCTCCGAGAGGGAGAGCTTACAGTCGCCTTTGAGGACGCCCGTATGGTCAGCTAGACATGTTTTTTTATCAGAGAAGTTTGGAGATAGTTCCTTCATTAATCATTTCTAATAAGATGATTAATATTTCATAGGCTTGAACCAAATAAAAAGAAACAATAAAACTATAAAACAAGGAACGATGTCAGTTAAAAACATATATCCGGAATAACATTTTGTTTCCGAAATATGTATTGTAAAAATTTCAGTTTTCATATTTTTTTCAATTATGTCCTAGATATTGAAAAGTATCAAATTGAAATTAAGTATGCTTATTCATGCTCAAAGAGTCAGCAACTTATCCTTTGTCAATACTTACGTCTACACAACAGGTTCATATATTTTTGGTGACCGTAAGATCGTATACCTTCAAACTTTTTTGTGCGCAGTCCCTGCCCTCCAGTATCATCTGAGAATAATGTGAGTACAATAATTGGAGTTTTATTGAGGTTCCGAGAGATCAGATTCTGAAAATAGTAAGATAATATAGATCCAACCAGAGCAAACAATCCTCAAATATGTTTGTTGTTAAGAAATAGAGTTAATAATCCCCGATGTACTAACTTCAGAAAACGAATCTGAATCATTGTCTTACTTTATTCATGTATTAATGTATTAATCAAAGCTTTATCCAAGAATTTGAAAAGGTGAACAATTATTTTTACGATGCTTGGAATCCCTTGAATGAGATGGAGCTACCTTATCCATAGATTTTATTTACCCTGAACAATGAAACGATACTCCATTTGAATATTATAAGAAGATACAAATTGTCATCTGCATTTGAAAATTTTAGTTATAGTGTTAATGATGAACTTAATAATCACTTCCGAAAAGTTTCCCTGAAAATACGAGTTGAAAGATACATTAGGTTCTCTCATGAAATCCAAAGATCCCACTGATTTGGAAACCGCATTGAATTTGATCGATAATACTTATCAGAAAGAGAAAAACCACCCAAAATCTTTTTAAAATGTTCAAATTCAATTCACATCAGAATTTCATTGGACAGCGAAACAATAATCACCCAAAACGTATTATCAACATATTCATTAAAAAATCTTGGCTTCCGGATAGATTCCGCGTCACAATAGCACTACTTGATGCCGACGTTCCGCCAACCATCACAAGTGGCATCTTCGGGGCAGGCTTGAGTCTCAAACTGAAACTGATTGTACTGGTTTCTGTGGCTGTATTCATTGTAGGAAAAATCTTTCATACTACACAGTTCACTGCCTTCATTCCGTTGTACAGTCATGTGCGAAGTGAAATTTCAGAGAATGGGGTTTCGAATGTTGAGAAGGTAATATCCTGAGTCACAGGTCAGATTATTTTGATGTTTCAGTATTTCTATAGCTTCAAGGATTTTTCGCTAATGAGAGTGTGACGCTCGAGCTAGGATTTTAGTACTTTTGGAAAGGATTCGATGATAAGTTTCAAACTTGTATTCCGCAAGTGCAGATCTACTGGTGTCACGAAGGCTTGTAAAGCGCTCAAGTTTTTTCACACAGGTAGCTAATGTACGACCTGTTTCACCAATGTAGACTTTACCGCAAAAAACAAGGAATGCTATGACCACCTTCTGAGTGGAGAGGAGGAAGAGGATCTTTAATAGGTAAGACTGAGATTGTTTTGGAAATGTGGAAAACCGAGTAGAAATATTATGTTTTTTAAGAATTTTGGAAATTCGATCTGTTATATTTTCAATATATGTAAGATATGCAGTGCATGAAGTAGGCGGGGGAGTTTGTGGGTCAGGTTGATTTGAAATTTTAGGCAAAGTGTATTTTTTTATGGCTTTTTGAATGTTGTAATGGGAGATATTATTTGATAATAAGACAGATGAATCATCTTTTAATTCTGATTTTGATGATTGGGGTTGAGATAAGTTGACAGCTCTGTGGAACAAGAAGTTCATGACAAACTGCTTTTGAGCAGGATGGTGGTGGGAAAGAAAATTGAGGTATCTATCGGTGTGAGTGGGTTGTCGATAGACAGAATGTCCTAAAGTACCGTCCAACGAACTCGGATATACTAGAGTTAGTCAGTCTATTCGTAACTAGGAAATTTTGTATTGCCAACATGACGTGTAGAAATCCAGTACGGATAGAGGAATAGTACCCCACGGCATAGGCGTGTATTGTATAGGGTATTTTAAACAGATTTCCAGGGTAACCCACGCCACGGGCGTACTATTTATAAAGCAGTAAGGTACGCTTTTTTTTAAACTATTGAAACATCAAAAATAAAAACTTTATAACCAATATTAACAGTGTAGCTGTAGACATAGAAGAATGTTAATGACAAATGTGGGTTTCTTCCATGTTTTACAGAAAAAGACTGGTATTTTGGCAATTAAACTGATTCACTTACTGAGTTACTGACCACATTTGTATAATAGCAATTTGTAAGGTCGTTTCTTCTTTTGGTGATTGCCATTCACCGATTTATGTGTGCGTGCAAGTAACTATATTGAAGCGCAGACTATGAGATGCTTATTACTTTGTTCATCTACATCTGGGCAATTAAGTATATTTTTATATATTCTTAACCAGTGAAAAACATTTGTTTCTATCGAGGACATTATTAGATCACAATTATTTAATTTATATTGCAATACAATAATAGTTTCACTTTTTTCACCACTACATCAACCTATAATTTGGTTTCAAATCATATCTGTATAAGTATATTCATACAAAATCCATTGTTGGGCCCTATGTGGAAAATTTCATGAACAAAAACTTCCGAAAGATGTTTAACATGATTATATACTTTTATTCTATTCTGTCTACTGATATTAAAGTACAGTAGGTATATCGCCACTACAGCATTTTTGCTTTTATTTCATCCGTATTGTCAGGAAGCATTTGCAATACTCGGACTATGAGGTGGGAGCAAAATATGCGTTGATTTTCTTGATTTCACGATGTGAGATGGTATATAACTAACAATATGAATGGGGAACATACAAGTAAGAAAAGTTGTAATAAAATTGTAAACGTTTTATTTAAATAAAAAATTGTCAATTTATTTATGTGAGAAAGTATATTGTATATTGTTGAAAAGTTTCCTTGCGGAAAATATAATTCTGAAAATGTTGACGTATTAATAATAAATATTAACAATTTATTGTTCCTGTAAATTCTAGTAAATCATTAGTACATTCTTCAAAACATGTTTTAGGGGGATATCTAATCTATGATATTAAAAAGATAAATACATAATTTAATCAATCTGTTGCCCTTCCTTGGTATTACAAGCAACCTCTTCAACGACAACATTTAAGTATTTATAATTTTCAATGAAAAAAGAACCATTTTAATACATTATAACAAAGATATCAGAGCATATGAAATTAGATTTCAACTAAAACTAAAAGCAGTATCCGATTCTGGTGATTTGCTAGATACAGTTTTTGGGGAAGGCTGCAGTGGCTGTTGAAATGTAGTAGTAATTGAAGCGGAAACTGTTCAACTAAGGGCTCCTCATTACTACTAACCATGATATCCTCATTATCTGGAGCAAACCAAACGCTGCTTTTGGTCATAGATGTTGATGCATATTCACTTTCTGAAAGTTTTGCTCTAAAATAAATAAAACCATATATTAGTAAAACTGCTATGCTCTTAATTAAACATTTTACCTTTTAGGTGCTGAAACATCAATATTCTCTTTGTCGTCTTCATCATGTCTGAAACAGTTTGCAATTATTACTACCATGTTTCATCCCAACATATCTAACTTTCAAATAAATGTCACTTTTCTTGACAGTAGGTACACGATTAGCGGCGGCGAATTACGAGTGCCAATATCGGAGATCTCTCTATTCAATCTTTATTTCTCCACACGATTGCTGGGAAGCTAGATGACAGTATGGTGGGAGAGAGACATGTTGGCGATACTCAAAAATGACTTTAGCTTATTCTAGTATATCCGAGTTCGTTGGTACCGTCAGTCTGTCGAGTAACTAATACATCTAGTAACGGAAGTGAACCTTCCGATTCAACTTTCAT
Organism: Endomychus coccineus; assembly: GCA_958510875.1. NCBI lineage: Eukaryota > Metazoa > Arthropoda > Insecta > Coleoptera > Endomychidae > Endomychus > Endomychus coccineus. The sequence goes on from OY294067.1 coordinate 202,104,499, forward strand.
GGTGGAAAGGATATTGGGATGTAACGAATTTGAATGATTGAAGAATGGAACAAGATTTTCGCGAGCATGTTGCGTGATTACAGAAGGGTCGTCGACATATCTTAACCAACATTTCGGCTTGAGAACAGATGTGTCAATAGTATCTTGCTTAAAAAATTCCATACCGATATTAGCTATGACCGGAGAAAGTGAGAAGCCCATGACAGCTCCCAAGGTCTGCTCATAAACTTGCCATCGTACAGAAAATAAGTGGGAGGTAGACAAAAACCAATCAACGATAGTGAGTCTATTGAAATGTTCTTGACAGGTAACTGTTGAGAAATTATGGAAAGTGTGTCTGGAATGGGAACATTGGCAAAGCGTGATCCAACGTCGAAGTTGACGAACAAATCGTCGTGGTTAACTTTTAGCTTTCGGAGTTTTCCTACAAAATGGAAGGAATTCAGGATAAAACTGTTAAAATAACCTACAAGAGGTTTGAGAATAGATGACAGATACCGAGAGCTTATAACTATAGGATCCAATAGTGCTGACAATTGGTCTCAGGGGAACTGGGGGCTTACGAGTTATAGGCAAATCATATAAACGAAGGCTTCTTGAGCCATTAAGGACGAGAAATGTCTTATCTGCATCAGGAAGGGAAGAATGACGGATAATTTGTGAAATTGAACGTTCTATAGAGGGGGTGGGATCTTTTTGTAAGAGTTTATAGGAATTAGTTTATAGATGTTGCAGGACTTTGTTATCATAATCTGAGCGATTCATTACAACAATGGAGTTTCCTTTATCAGCTTTCATAATAGCTAAATCAGGATCTGAGTCTATTAAGAGCTTGCATTGGAGATTTAGGAAATTTTGATTTAGGATTGTTTTAATGACGAAGGCATTTAGCAGTTTCAAAATATGTTTCATATGCTGCAAGATGAGAAACCTTATGTAAGGATGCTTCTACAGCAGAAATAATGAGAAAATGAAATTAGAACCTTTAGATAGAGCTGATTGTTCGGCTTCTCAGAAACTGTATGTGAAAATGAATTAACCACAGTATTTGAAAGAGATCTGGAAGGTGGGTAGTGAGGGCGTTGGGACGCAAAATGTTTATTGAATTTATGGAATTGAGGGTACGAATTTGATCGGCTTGATCTTAAGTAATTCGGTCGAAAACCAACCAATCAGCTGCTGAAAGGGTATTTGAAAGTTCAAGGTGAAGTCCGAAGGGAGTTTTATAGTTGCAAATAATCTCGCGTTCAGTATTCTTAATTCGTTCCCGAATCAAAGCTAAACAAGCGCGTTTGAATATGTTTTCGGATGAATGTGAATTTATGTGATGGGATATTTTAAGGAAATTGGGAATTAAATTATGATCAACAACAAGGAAAAGTGAGATAACAAAGTAAACTCATCAGTTTGATGCGAAGATTTCCCAGGGTTCTGAATTTCTTCTTGATTTCCTCTTCGTAGAGGTTGGATATCTTGAATAGTAGATTTCTGCGGATAGCTAACCTTGAAAAATCGTATTAGAGTGAAGTTAGCCACACTTTTCCGGCCACACTTTTCTAGCCACAGTTTCTGACGAGGAGTATGGTCCGCGGTGTTGCCATATCAGTTATTTTTACGAATAAGCTCATTATCAGTTTTCTTGGGTAACTTGAAGTCAGAGGGATATTAATAATTCAAGGGAGAGTGATATATTCATATTGACTTAGCTCGATAATATGGAATTAACCAAAATATCCCGAGTTGACCGGAAGGATAGGTACGGACATGGGACTGATTGATTGTAGCTCAGTGACAGAAAAAAGTAATAACTTATGTTTCTTCGCTTCCAGTATTGTACCAAAAATTTCCGATTAACGAAAAATATTCCGTATACCACAAATTTAATTTAGGTTTCTACGTTTCCAGTATTGTACCAAAAATTTCCGATTACCGAAAAATATTTCGAGTACCAAAAATTTGAAAACGCCATTCGATAAAGGACATCCGAAAAAGTATATATACAGGGTCAAATCAATTTGTGTGGCCGGAAAAGTGTTGAAAAACTTAGAAATAAATTTTTATTCCATCAGTAAACTACCCGAAATATTCCGAGTACCAAAAATTTGGAAACGCCATTCGATAGAGGACATTCGAAAAAGTTCATATACAGGGTCAAATCAATTTGTGTGGCCGGTAAAGTGTTGAAGAACTTAGAAATAAATTGATTTGTACCTGTATATATACTTTTTCGGATTTCCTTTATCGAATGGCGTTTTCAAATTTTTGGTACTCGAGATATTTCGGGTAGTTTACTGATGGAATAAAAATTTATTTCTAAGTTTTTCAACACTTTTCCGGCCACACAAATTGATTTGACCCTTTATATATACTTTTTCGGATGTCCTTTATCGAACGGCGTTTTCAAATTTTTGGTACTCGAAATATTTCGGGTAGTTTACTGATGGAATAAAAATTTATTTCTAAGTTTTTCAACACTTTTCCGGCCACACAAATTGATTTGACCCTCTATATATACTTTTTCGGATGTCCTTTAGCGAATGGTGTTTTCAAATTTTTGGTACTCGGAATATTTCGGGTAGTTTATGATGGAATAAAATTTTATTTCTAAGTTTTTCAACACTTTTCCGGCCACACAAATTGATTTGACCCTGTATATATACTTTTTCGGATGTCCTTCATCGAATGGTGTTTTCAAATTCTTGGTACTCGGAATATTTCGGGTAGTTTATGATGGAATAAAAATTTATTTCTAAGGTTTTCAACACTTTTCCGGCCACACAAATTGATTTGACCCTGTATATATACTATTTCGGATGTCGTTTAGTCAATGGTGTTTTCAAATTTTTGGTACTCGGAATATTTCGGGTAGTTTATGATGGAATAAAAATTCATTCCCAAGTTTTTCAACACTTTTCCGGCCACACAAATTGATTTGACCCTGTATATATACTTTTTCGGATGTCCTTTATCGAATGGCGTTTTCAAATTTTTGGTACTCGGAATATTTCGGGTAGTTTATGATGAAATAAAAATTTATTTCCAAGTTTTTCAACACTTTACCGGCCACACAAATTGATTTGACCCTGTATATGAACTTTTTCGAGTGTCCTCTATCGAATGGAGTTTCCAAATTTTTGGTACTCGGAATATTTCGGGTAGTTTACTGATGGAATAAAAATTTATTTCTAAGTTTACAACACTTTTCCGGCCACACAAATTGATTTGAACCTGTATATATACTTTTTCGGATGTCCTTTATTGAATGGCGTTTTCAAATTTTTGGTACTCGGGATATTTCGGGTAGTTTATGTTGTAATAAAAATTTATTCCTAAGTTTTTAAACACTTTTCCGGCCACACAAATTGGTTTGACCCTGTATATATACTTTTTCGGATGTCCTTTATTGAATGGCGTTTTCAAATTCTTGGTTCTCGGAATATTTCGGGTAGTTTACTGATGGAATAAAAATTTATTTCTAAGTTTTTCAACACTTTTCCGGCCACACAAATTGATTTGACCCTGTATATATACTTTTTGGGATTTCCTTTATCGAATGGCGTTTTCAAATTTTTGGTACTCGGGATATTTCGGGTAGTTTACTGATGGAATAAAAATTTATTTCCAAGTTTTTTAAGACTTTTCCGGCCACACAAATTGATCTGACCCTGTATATATACTTTTTCGGATGTCCTTTATTGAATGGCGTTTTCAAATTTTTGGTACTCGGGATATTTCGGGTAGTTTATGTTGTAATAAAAATTTATTCCTAAGTGTTTAAACACTTTTCCGGCCACACAAATTGGTTTGACCCTGTATATATACTTCTTCGGATGTCCTTCATTGAATGGCGTTTTCAAATTCTTGGTTCTCGGAATATTTCGGGTAATTTACTGATGGAATAAAAATTTATTTCTAAGTTTTTCAACACTTTTCCGGCCACACAAATTGATTTGACCCTGTATATATACTTTTTCGGATTTCCTTTATCGAATGGCGTTTTCAAATTTTTGGTACTCGGGATATTTCGGGTAGTTTACTGATGGAATAAAAATTTATTTCTAAGTTTTTTAAGACTTTTCCGGCCACACAAATTGATTTGACCCTGTACATATACTTTTTCGGATGTCCTTTATTGAATGGCGTTTTCAAACTTTTGGTACTCGGGATATTTCGGGTAGTTTACTGATGGAATAAAAATTTATTTCTAAGTTTTTCAACACTTTTCCGGCCACACAAATTGATTTGACCCTGTATATATACTTTTTCGGATGTCCTTTATTGAATGGCGTTTTCGAATTTTTGGTACTCGGGATATTTCGGGTAGTTTACTGATGGAATAAAAATTTATTTCTAAGTTTTTCAACACTTTTCCGGCCACACAAATTGATTTGTACCTGTATATATACTATTTCGGATGTCCTTTATCGAATGGCGTTTTCAAATTTTTGGTACTCGAGATATTTCGGGTAGTTTACTGATGGAATAAAAATTTATTTCTAAGTTTTTCAACACTTTTCCGGCCACACAAATAGATTTGACCCTGTATATATACTATTTCGGATGTCCTTTATTGAATGGTGTTTTCAAATTTTTGGTACTCGGAATATTTCGGGTAGTTTACTGATGGAATAAAAATTTATTTCTAAGTTTTTTAAGACTTTTCCGGTCACACAAATTGATTTGACCCTGTATATATACTTTTTCGGATGTCCTTTATTGAATGACGTTTTCAAATTTTTGGTACTCGGGATATTTCGGGTAGTTTACTGATGGAATAAAAATTTATTTCTAAGTTTTTCAACACTTTTCCGGCCACACAAATTGATTTGTACCTGTATATATACTTTTTCGGATGCCTTTATCGAATGGCGTTTTCAAATTTTTGTACTCGAGATATTTCGGGTAGTTTACTGATGGAATAAAAATTTATTTCTAAGTTTTTTAAGACTTTTCCGGTCACACAAATTGATTTGACCCTGTATATATACTTTTTCGGATGTCCTTTATTGAATGGCGTTTTCAAATTTTTGGTACTCGGGATATTTCGGGTAGTTTACTGATGGAATAAAAATTTATTTCTAAGTTTTTCAACACTTTTCCGGCCACACAAATTGATTTGTACCTGTATATATACTTTTTCGGATGCCTTTATCGAATGGCGTTTTCAAATTTTTGGTACTCGAGATATTTCGGGTAGTTTACTGATGGAATAAAAATTTATTTCTAAGTTTTTCAACACTTTTCCGGCCACACAAATTGATTTGTACCTGTATATATACTTTTTCGGATGCCTTTATCGAATGGCGTTTCCAAATTTTTGGTACTCGAGATATTTCGGGTAGTTTACTGATGGAATAAAAATTTATTTCTAAGTTTTTTAAGACTTTTCCGGTCACACAAATTGATTTGACCCTGTATATATACTTTTTCGGATGTCCTTTATTGAATGGCGTTTTCAAATTTTTGGTACTCGGGATATTTCGGGTAGTTTACTGATGGAATAAAAATTTATTTCTAAGTTTTTCAACACTTTTCCGGCCACACAAATTGATTTGTACCTGTATATATACTTTTTCGGATGCCTTTATCGAATGGCGTTTTCAAATTTTTGGTACTCGAGATATTTCGGGTAGTTTACTGATGGAATAAAAATTTATTTCTAAGTTTTTTAAGACTTTTCCGGTCACACAAATTGATTTGACCCTGTATATATACTTTTTCGGATGTCCTTTATTGAATGGCGTTTTCAAATTTTTGGTATCTGGATATTTCGGGTAGTTTACTGATGGAATAAAAATTTATTTCTAAGTTTTTCAACACTTTTCCGGCCACACAAATTGATTTGTACCTGTATATATACTTTTTCGGATGCCTTTATCGAATGGCGTTTTCAAATTTTTGGTACTCGAGATATTTCGGGTAGTTTACTGATGGAATAAAAATTTATTTCTAAGTTTTTCAACACTTTTCCGGCCACACAAATTGATTTGACCCTGTATATATACTTTTTCGGATGTCCTTTATTGAATGGCGTTTTCAAATTTTCGGTACTCGGGATATTTCGGGTAGTTTACTGATGGAATAAAAATTTATTTCTAAGTTTTTCAACACTTTTCCGGCCACACAAATTGATTTGACCCTGTATATATACTTTTTCGGATTTCCTTCATCGAATGGCGTTTTCAAATTTCTGGTACTCGGGATATTTCGGGTAGTTTACTGATGGAATAAAAATTTATTTCTAAGTTTTTCAACACTTTTCCGGCCACACAAATTGATTTGACCCTGTATATATACTATTTCGGATGTCCTTTATTGAATGGTGTTTTCAAATTTTTGGTACTCGGAATATTTCGGGTAGTTTACTGATGGAATAAAAATTTATTTCTAAGTTTTTTAAGACTTTTCCGGTCACACAAATTGATTTGACCCTGTATATATACTTTTTCGGATGTCCTTTATTGAATGGCGTTTTCAAATTTTTGGTACTCGGGATATTTCGGGTAGTTTACTGATGGAATAAAAATTTATTTCTAAGTTTTTTAAGACTTTTCCGGTCACACAAATTGATTTGACCCTGTATATATACTTTTTCGGATGTCCTTTATTGAATGGCGTTTTCAAATTTTTGGTACTCGAGATATTTCGGGTAGTTTACTGATGGAATAAAAATTTATTTCTAAGTTTTTCAACACTTTTCCGGCCACACAAATTGATTTGACCCTGTATATATACTTTTTCGGATGTCCTTTATCGAATGGCGTTTTCAAATTTTTGGTACTCGAAATATTTCGGGTAGTTTACTGATGGAATAAAAATTTATTTCTAAGTTTTTCAACACTTTTCCGGCCACACAAATTGATTTGTACCTGTATATATACTTTTTCGGATGCCTTTATCGAATGGCGTTTTCAAATTTTTGGTACTCGAGATATTTCGGGTAGTTTACTGATGGAATAAAAATTTATTTCTAAGTTTTTCAACACTTTTCCGGCCACACAAATTGATTTGACTCTGTATATATACTATTTCGGATGTCCTTTATTGAATGGTGTTTTCAAATTTTTGGTACTCGGAATATTTCGGGTAGTTTACTGATGGAATAAAAATTTATTTCTAAGTTTTTTAAGACTTTTCCGGTCACACAAATTGATTTGACCCTGTATATATACTTTTTCGGATGTCCTTTATTGAATGGCGTTTTCAAATTTTTGGTACTCGGGATATTTCGGGTAGTTTACTGATGGAATAAAAATTTATTTCTAAGTTTTTCAACACTTTTCCGGCCACACAAATTGATTTGTACCTGTATATATACTTTTTCGGATGCCTTTATCGAATGGCGTTTTCAAATTTTTGGTACTCGAGATATTTCGGGTAGTTTACTGATGGAATAAAAATTTATTTCTAAGTTTTTCAACACTTTTCCGGCCACACAAATTGATTTGACCCTGTATATATACTTTTTCGGATGTCCTTTATTGAATGGCGTTTTCAAATTTTTGGTACTCGGGATATTTCGGGTAGTTTACTGATGGAATAAAAATTTATTTCTAAGTTTTTTAAGACTTTTCCGGTCACACAAATTGATTTGACCCTGTATATATACTTTTTCGGATGTCCTTTATTGAATGGCGTTTTCAAATTTTTGGTATCTGGATATTTCGGGTAGTTTACTGATGGAATAAAAATTTATTTCTAAGTTTTTCAACACTTTTCCGGCCACACAAATTGATTTGTACCTGTATATATACTTTTTCGGATGCCTTTATCGAATGACGTTTTCAAATTTTTGGTACTCGAGATATTTCGGGTAGTTTACTGATGGAATAAAAATTTATTTCTAAGTTTTTCAACACTTTTCCGGCCACACAAATTGATTTGACCCTGTATATGAATTTTTTCGAATGTCCTCTATCGAATGGCGTTTTCAAATTTTTGGTACTCGGAATATTTCGGGTAGTTTACTGATGGAATAAAAATTTATTTCTAAGTTTTTCAACACTTTACCGGCCACACAAATTGATTTGACCCTGTATATGAACTTTTTCAAATGTCCTCTATCGAATGGCGTTTTCAAATTTTTGGTACTCGGAATATTTCGGGTAGTTCACTGATGGAATAAAAATTTATTCCTAAGTTTTTCAACACTTTTCCGGCCACACAAATTGATTTGACCCTGTATATATACTTTTTCGGATGTCCTTTATCGAATGGCGTTTTCAAATTTTTGGTACTCGAAATATTTCGGGTAGTTTACTGATGGAATAAAAATTTATTTCTAAGTTTTTCAACACTTTTCCGGCCACACAAATTGATTTGTACCTGTATATATACTTTTTCGGATGCCTTTATCGAATGGCGTTTTCAAATTTTTGGTACTCGAGATATTTCGGGTAGTTTACTGATGGAATAAAAATTTATTTCTAAGTTTTTCAACACTTTTCCGGCCACACAAATTGATTTGACCCTGTATATATACTATTTCGGATGTCCTTTATTGAATGGTGTTTTCAAATTTTTGGTACTCGGAATATTTCGGGTAGTTTACTGATGGAATAAAAATTTATTTCTAAGTTTTTTAAGACTATTCCGGTCACACAAATTGATTTGACCCTGTATATATACTTTTTCGGATGTCCTTTATTGAATGGCGTTTTCAAATTTTTGGTACTCGGGATATTTCGGGTAGTTTACTGATGGAATAAAAATTTATTTCTAAGTTTTTCAGCACTTTTCCGGCCACACAAATTGATTTGTACCTGTATATATACTTTTTCGGATGCCTTTATCGAATGGCGTTTTCAAATTTTTGGTACTCGAGATATTTCGGGTAGTTTACTGATGGAATAAAAATTTATTTCTAAGTTTTTCAACACTTTTCCGGCCACACAAATTGATTTGACCCTGTATATATACTTTTTCGGATGTCCTTTATTGAATGGCGTTTTCAAATTTTTGGTACTCGGGATATTTCGGGTAGTTTACTGATGGAATAAAAATTTATTTCTAAGTTTTTTAAGACTTTTCCGGTCACACAAATTGATTTGACCCTGTATATATACTTTTTCGGATGTCCTTTATTGAATGGCGTTTTCAAATTTTTGGTATCTGGATATTTCGGGTAGTTTACTGATGGAATAAAAATTTATTTCTAAGTTTTTCAACACTTTTCCGGCCACACAAATTGATTTGTACCTGTATATATACTTTTTCGGATGCCTTTATCGAATGGCGTTTTCAAATTTCTGGTACTCGAGATATTTCGGGTAGTTTACTGATGGAATAAAAATTTATTTCTAAGTTTTTCAACACTTTTCCGGCCACACAAATTGATTTGACCCTGTATATATACTTTTTCGGATGTCCTTTATTGAATGGCGTTTCCAAATTTTTGGTACTCGGGATATTTCGGGTAGTTTACTGATGGAATAAAAATTTATTTCTAAGTTTTTCAACACTTTACCGGCCACACAAATTGATTTGACCCTGTATATGAACTTTTTCAAATGTCCTCTATCGAATGGCGTTTTCAAATTTTTGGTACTCGGAATATTTCGGGTAGTTTACTGATGGAATAAAAATTTATTTCTAAGTTTTCAACACTTTACCGACCACACAAATTGATTTGACCCTGTATATGAACTTTTTCAAATGTCCTCTATCGAATGGCGTTTTCAAATTTTTGGTACTCGGAATATTTCGGGTAGTTCACTGATGGAATAAAAATTTATTCCTAAGTTTTTCAACACTTTTCCGGCCACACAAATTGATTTGACCCTGTATATATACTTTTTCGGATGTCCTTTATTGAATGGCGTTTTCAAATTTTTGGTACTCGGGATATTTCGGGTAGTTTACTGATGGAATAAAAATTTATTTCTAAGTTTTTCAACACTTTTCCGGCCACACAAATTGATTTGACCCTGTATATATACTTTTTCGGATTTCCTTCATCGAATGGCGTTTTCAAATTTCTGGTACTCAGGATATTTCGGGTAGTTTACTGATGGAATAAAAATTTATTTCTAAGTTTTTTAAGACTTTTCCGGTCACACAAATTGATTTGACCCTGTATATATACTTTTTCGGATGTCCTTTATTGAATGGCGTTTTCAAATTTTTGGTACTCGGGATATTTCGGGTAGTTTACTGATGGAATAAAAATTTATTTCTAAGTTTTTCAACACTTTTCCGGCCACACAAATTGATTTGTACCTGTATATATACTTTTTCGGATGCCTTTATCGAATGGCGTTTTCAAATTTTTGGTACTCGAGATATTTCGGGTAGTTTACTGATGGAATAAAAATTTATTTCTAAGTTTTTCAACACTTTTCCGGCCACACAAATTGATTTGACCCTGTATATATACTTTTTCGGATGTCCTTTATTGAATGGCGTTTTCAAATTTTTGGTACTCGGGATATTTCGGGTAGTTTACTGATGGAATAAAAATTTATTTCTAAGTTTTTCAACACTTTTCCGGCCACACAAATTGATTTGTACCTGTATATATACTTTTTCGGATGCCTTTATCGAATGGCGTTTTCAAATTTTTGGTACTCGAGATATTTCGGGTAGTTTACTGATGGAATAAAAATTTATTTCTAAGTTTTTTAAGACTTTTCCGGTCACACAAATTGATTTGACCCTGTATATATACTTTTTCGGATGTCCTTTATTGAATGGCGTTTTCAAATTTTTGGTACTCGGGATATTTCGGGTAGTTTACTGATGGAATAAAAATTTATTTCTAAGTTTTTCAACACTTTTCCGGCCACACAAATTGATTTGTACCTGTATATATACTTTTTCGGATGCCTTTATCGAATGGCGTTTTCAAATTTTTGGTACTCGAGATATTTCGGGTAGTTTACTGATGGAATAAAAATTTATTTCTAAGTTTTTTAAGACTTTTCCGGTCACACAAATTGATTTGACCCTGTATATATACTTTTTCGGATGTCCTTTATTGAATGGCGTTTTCAAATTTTTGGTATCTGGATATTTCGGGTAGTTTACTGATGGAATAAAAATTTATTTCTAAGTTTTTCAACACTTTTCCGGCCACACAAATTGATTTGTACCTGTATATATACTTTTTCGGATGCCTTTATCGAATGGCGTTTTCAAATTTTTGGTACTCGAGATATTTCGGGTAGTTTACTGATGGAATAAAAATTTATTTCTAAGTTTTTCAACACTTTTCCGGCCACACAAATTGATTTGACCCTGTATATGAATTTTTTCGAATGTCCTCTATCGAATGGCGTTTTCAAATTTTTGGTACTCGGAATATTTCGGGTAGTTTACTGATGGAATAAAAATTTATTTCTAAGTTTTTCAACACTTTACCGGCCACACAAATTGATTTGACCCTGTATATGAACTTTTTCAAATGTCCTCTATCGAATGGCGTTTTCAAATTTTTGGTACTCGGAATATTTCGGGTAGTTCACTGATGGAATAAAAATTTATTCCTAAGTTTTTCAACACTTTTCCGGCCACACAAATTGATTTGACCCTGTATATATACTTTTTCGGATGTCCTTTATCGAATGGCGTTTTCAAATTTTTGGTACTCGAAATATTTCGGGTAGTTTACTGATGGAATAAAAATTTATTTCTAAGTTTTTCAACACTTTTCCGGCCACACAAATTGATTTGTACCTGTATATATACTTTTTCGGATGCCTTTATCGAATGGCGTTTTCAAATTTTTGGTACTCGAGATATTTCGGGTAGTTTACTGATGGAATAAAAATTTATTTCTAAGTTTTTCAACACTTTTCCGGCCACACAAATTGATTTGACCCTGTATATATACTATTTCGGATGTTCTTTATTGAATGGTGTTTTCAAATTTTTGGTACTCGGAATATTTCGGGTAGTTTACTGATGGAATAAAAATTTATTTCTAAGTTTTTTAAGACTTTTCCGGTCACACAAATTGATTTGACCCTGTATATATACTTTTTCGGATGTCCTTTATTGAATGGCGTTTTCAAATTTTTGGTACTCGGGATATTTCGGGTAGTTTACCGATGGAATAAAAATTTATTTCTAAGTTTTTCAACACTTTTCCGGCCACACAAATTGATTTGTACCTGTATATATACTTTTTCGGATGCCTTTATCGAATGGCGTTTTCAAATTTTTGGTACTCGAGATATTTCGGGTAGTTTACTGATGGAATAAAAATTTATTTCTAAGTTTTTCAACACTTTTCCGGCCACACAAATTGATTTGACCCTGTATATATACTTTTTCGGATGTCCTTTATTGAATGGCGTTTTCAAATTTTTGGTACTCGGGATATTTCGGGTAGTTTACTGATGGAATAAAAATTTATTTCTAAGTTTTTCAACACTTTTCCGGCCACACAAATTGATTTGTACCTGTATATATACTTTTTCGGATGCCTTTATCGAATGGCGTTTTCAAATTTTTGGTACTCGAGATATTTCGGGTAGTTTACTGATGGAATAAAAATTTATTTCTAAGTTTTTTAAGACTTTTCCGGTCACACAAATTGATTTGACCCTGTATATATACTTTTTCGGATGTCCTTTATTGAATGGCGTTTTCAAATTTTTGGTACTCGGGATATTTCGGGTAGTTTACTGATGGAATAAAAATTTATTTCTAAGTTTTTCAACACTTTTCCGGCCACACAAATTGATTTGTACCTGTATATATACTTTTTCGGATGCCTTTATCGAATGGCGTTTTCAAATTTTTGGTACTCGAGATATTTCGGGTAGTTTACTGATGGAATAAAAATTTATTTCTAAGTTTTTTAAGACTTTTCCGGTCACACAAATTGATTTGACCCTGTATATATACTTTTTCGGATGTCCTTTATTGAATGGCGTTTTCAAATTTTTGGTATCTGGATATTTTGGGGTAGTTTACTGATGGAATAAAAATTTATTTCTAAGTTTTTCAACACTTTTCCTGCCACACAAATTGATTTGTACCTGTATATATACTTTTTCGGATGCCTTTATCGAATGGCGTTTTCAAATTTTTGTACTCGAGATATTTCGGGTAGTTTACTGATGGAATAAAAATTTATTTCTAAGTTTTTCAACACTTTTCCGGCCACACAAATTGATTTGACCCTGTATATGAATTTTTTCGAATGTCCTCTATCGAATGGCGTTTTCAAATTTTTGGTACTCGGAATATTTCGGGTAGTTTACTGATGGAATAAAAATTTATTTCTAAGTTTTTCAACACTTTACCGGCCACACAAATTGATTTGACCCTGTATATGAACTTTTTCAAATGTCCTCTATCGAATGGCGTTTTCAAATTTTTGGTACTCGGAATATTTCGGGTAGTTCACTGATGGAATAAAAATTTATTCCTAAGTTTTTCAACACTTTTCCGGCCACACAAATTGATTTGACCCTGTATATATACTTTTTCGGATGTCCTTTATCGAATGGCGTTTTCAAATTTTTGGTACTCGAAATATTTCGGGTAGTTTACTGATGGAATAAAAATTTATTTCTAAGTTTTTCAACACTTTTCCGGCCACACAAATTGATTTGTACCTGTATATATACTTTTTCGGATGCCTTTATCGAATGGCGTTTTCAAATTTTTGGTACTCGAGATATTTCGGGTAGTTTACTGATGGAATAAAAATTTATTTCTAAGTTTTTCAACACTTTTCCGGCCACACAAATTGATTTGACCCTGTATATATACTATTTCGGATGTTCTTTATTGAATGGTGTTTTCAAATTTTTGGTACTCGGAATATTTCGGGTAGTTTACTGATGGAATAAAAATTTATTTCTAAGTTTTTTAAGACTTTTCCGGTCACACAAATTGATTTGACCCTGTATATATACTTTTTCGGATGTCCTTTATTGAATGGCGTTTTCAAATTTTTGGTACTCGGGATATTTCGGGTAGTTTACCGATGGAATAAAAATTTATTTCTAAGTTTTTCAACACTTTTCCGGCCACACAAATTGATTTGTACCTGTATATATACTTTTTCGGATGCCTTTATCGAATGGCGTTTTCAAATTTTTGGTACTCGAGATATTTCGGGTAGTTTACTGATGGAATAAAAATTTATTTCTAAGTTTTTTAAGACTTTTCCGGTCACACAAATTGATTTGACCCTGTATATATACTTTTTCGGATGTCCTTTATTGAATGGCGTTTTCAAATTTTTGGTACTTGGGATATTTCGGGTAGTTTACTGATGGAATAAAAATTTATTTCTAAGTTTTTCAACACTTTTCCGGCCACACAAATTGATTTGTACCTGTATATATACTTTTTCGGATGCCTTTATCGAATGGCGTTTTCAAATTTTTGGTACTCGAGATATTTCGGGTAGTTTACTGATGGAATAAAAATTTATTTCTAAGTTTTTCAACACTTTTCCGGCCACACAAATTGATTTGACCCTGTATATATACTTTTTCGGATGTCCTTTATTGAATGGCGTTTTCAAATTTTTGGTACTCGGGATATTTCGGGTAGTTTACTGATGGAATAAAAATTTATTTCTAAGTTTTTCAACACTTTTCCGGCCACACAAATTGATTTGACCCTGTATATATACTTTTTCGGATTTCCTTCATCGAATGGCGTTTTCAAATTTCTGGTACTCGGGATATTTCGGGTAGTTTACTGATGGAATAAAAATTTATTTCTAAGTTTTTTAAGACTTTTCCGGTCACACAAATTGATTTGACCCTGTATATATACTTTTTCGGATGTCCTTTATTGAATGGCGTTTTCAAATTTTTGGTACTCGGGATATTTCGGGTAGTTTACTGATGGAATAAAAATTTATTTCTAAGTTTTTCAACACTTTTCCGGCCACACAAATTGATTTGTACCTGTATATATACTTTTTCGGATGCCTTTATCGAATGGCGTTTTCAAATTTTTGGTACTCGAGATATTTCGGGTAGTTTACTGATGGAATAAAAATTTATTTCTAAGTTTTTCAACACTTTTCCGGCCACACAAATTGATTTGACCCTGTATATATACTTTTTCGGATGTCCTTTATTGAATGGCGTTTTCAAATTTTTGGTACTCGGGATATTTCGGGTAGTTTACTGATGGAATAAAAATTTATTTCTAAGTTTTTCAACACTTTTCCGGCCACACAAATTGATTTGTACCTGTATATATACTTTTTCGGATGCCTTTATCGAATGGCGTTTTCAAATTTTTGGTACTCGAGATATTTCGGGTAGTTTACTGATGGAATAAAAATTTATTTCTAAGTTTTTTAAGACTTTTCCGGTCACACAAATTGATTTGACCCTGTATATATACTTTTTCGGATGTCCTTTATTGAATGGCGTTTTCAAATTTTTGGTACTCGGGATATTTCGGGTAGTTTACTGATGGAATAAAAATTTATTTCTAAGTTTTTCAACACTTTTCCGGCCACACAAATTGATTTGTACCTGTATATATACTTTTTCGGATGCCTTTATCGAATGGCGTTTTCAAATTTTTGGTACTCGAGATATTTCGGGTAGTTTACTGATGGAATAAAAATTTATTTCTAAGTTTTTTAAGACTTTTCCGGTCACACAAATTGATTTGACCCTGTATATATACTTTTTCGGATGTCCTTTATTGAATGGCGTTTTCAAATTTTTGGTATCTGGATATTTCGGGTAGTTTACTGATGGAATAAAAATTTATTTCTAAGTTTTTCAACACTTTTCCGGCCACACAAATTGATTTGTACCTGTATATATACTTTTTCGGATGCCTTTATCGAATGGCGTTTTCAAATTTTTGGTACTCGAGATATTTCGGGTAGTTTACTGATGGAATAAAAATTTATTTCTAAGTTTTTCAACACTTTTCCGGCCACACAAATTGATTTGACCCTGTATATGAATTTTTTCGAATGTCCTCTATCGAATGGCGTTTTCAAATTTTTGGTACTCGGAATATTTCGGGTAGTTTACTGATGGAATAAAAATTTATTTCTAAGTTTTTCAACACTTTACCGGCCACACAAATTGATTTGACCCTGTATATGAACTTTTTCAAATGTCCTCTATCGAATGGCGTTTTCAAATTTTTGGTACTCGGAATATTTCGGGTAGTTCACTGATGGAATAAAAATTTATTCCTAAGTTTTTCAACACTTTTCCGGCCACACAAATTGATTTGACCCTGTATATATACTTTTTCGGATGTCCTTTATCGAATGGCGTTTTCAAATTTTTGGTACTCGAAATATTTCGGGTAGTTTACTGATGGAATAAAAATTTATTTCTAAGTTTTTCAACACTTTTCCGGCCACACAAATTGATTTGTACCTGTATATATACTTTTTCGGATGCCTTTATCGAATGGCGTTTTCAAATTTTTGGTACTCGAGATATTTCGGGTAGTTTACTGATGGAATAAAAATTTATTTCTAAGTTTTTTAAGACTTTTCCGGTCACACAAATTGATTTGACCCTGTATATATACTTTTTCGGATGTCCTTTATTGAATGGCGTTTTCAAATTTTTGGTACTCGGGATATTTCGGGTAGTTTACTGATGGAATAAAAATTTATTTCTAAGTTTTTCAACACTTTTCCGGCCACACAAATTGATTTGTACCTGTATATATACTTTTTCGGATGCCTTTATCGAATGGCGTTTTCAAATTTTTGGTACTCGAGATATTTCGGGTAGTTTACTGATGGAATAAAAATTTATTTCTAAGTTTTTCAACACTTTTCCGGCCACACAAATTGATTTGACCCTGTATATATACTTTTTCGGATGTCCTTTATTGAATGGCGTTTTCAAATTTTTGGTACTCGGGATATTTCGGGTAGTTTACTGATGGAATAAAAATTTATTTCTAAGTTTTTCAACACTTTTCCGGCCACACAAATTGATTTGACCCTGTATATATACTTTTTCGGATTTCCTTCATCGAATGGCGTTTTCAAATTTCTGGTACTCGGGATATTTCGGGTAGTTTACTGATGGAATAAAAATTTATTTCTAAGTTTTTTAAGACTTTTCCGGTCACACAAATTGATTTGACCCTGTATATATACTTTTTCGGATGTCCTTTATTGAATGGCGTTTTCAAATTTTTGGTACTCGGGATATTTCGGGTAGTTTACTGATGGAATAAAAATTTATTTCTAAGTTTTTCAACACTTTCCCGGCCACACAAATTGATTTGTACCTGTATATATACTTTTTCGTATGCCTTTATCGAATGGCGTTTTCAAATTTTTGGTACTCGAGATATTTCGGGTAGTTTACTGATGGAATAAAAATTTATTTCTAAGTTTTTCAACACTTTTCCGGCCACACAAATTGATTTGACCCTGTATATATACTTTTTCGGATGTCCTTTATTGAATGGCGTTTTCAAATTTTTGGTACTCGGGATATTTCGGGTAGTTTACTGATGGAATAAAAATTTATTTCTAAGTTTTTCAACACTTTTCCGGCCACACAAATTGATTTGACCCTGTATATATACTTTTTCGGATTTCCTTCATCGAATGGCGTTTTCAAATTTCTGGTACTCGGGATATTTCGGGTAGTTTACTGATGGAATAAAAATTTATTTCTAAGTTTTTTAAGACTTTTCCGGCCACACAAATTGATTTGACCCTGTACATATACTTTTTCGGATGTCCTTTATTGAATGGCGTTTTCAAATTTTTGGTACTCGGGATATTTCGGGTAGTTTACTGATGGAATAAAAATTTATTTCTAAGTTTTTCAACACTTTTCCGGCCACACAAATTGATTTGTACCTGTATATATACTTTTTCGGATGCCTTTATCGAATGGCGTTTTCAAATTTTTGGTACTCGAGATATTTCGGGTAGTTTACTGATGGAATAAAAATTTATTTCTAAGTTTTTCAACACTTTTCCGGCCACACAAATTGATTTGACCCTGTATATATACTTTTTCGGATGTCCTTTATTGAATGGCGTTTTCAAATTTTTGGTACTCGGGATATTTCGGGTAGTTTACTGATGGAATAAAAATTTATTTCTAAGTTTTTCAACACTTTTCCGGCCACACAAATTGATTTGTACCTGTATATATACTTTTTCGGATGCCTTTATCGAATGGCGTTTTCAAATTTTTGGTACTCGAGATATTTCGGGTAGTTTACTGATGGAATAAAAATTTATCTCTAAGTTTTTCAACACTTTTCCGGCCACACAAATTGATTTGACCCTGTATATGAACTTTTTCAAATGTCCTCTATCGAATGGCGTTTTCAAATTTTTGGTACTCGGAATATTTCGGGTAGTTTACTGATGGAATAAAAATTTATTTCTAAGTTTTTCAACACTTTACCGGCCACACAAATTGATTTGACCCTGTATATGAACTTTTTCAAATGTCCTCTATCGAATGGCGTTTTCAAATTTTTGGTACTCGGAATATTTCGGGTAGTTCACTGATGGAATAAAAATTTATTCCTAAGTTTTTCAACACTTTTCCGGCCACACAAATTGATTTGACCCTGTATATATACTTTTTCGGATGTCCTTTATCGAATGGCGTTTTCAAATTTTTGGTACTCGAAATATTTTTCGGTAATCGGAAATTTTTGGTGCAATACTGAAAGCGTAGAAACATAAGTTATTACTTTTTCCTGTCACTGAGCTACAATCAATCAGTCCCATGTCCGTACCTATCCTTCCGGTCAACTCGGGATATTTTGGTTAATTCCATATTATCCAGCTAAGTCAATATGAATATATCACTTTTCCTTGAATTATTAATATCCCTCTGACTTCAAGTTACCCAAGAAAACTGATAATGAGCTTATTCGTAAAAATAATTTATATGGCAACACCGCGGACCATACTCCTCGTCAGAAACTTTGGCTAGAAAAGTGTGGCCAGAAAAGTGTGGCTAACTTCACTCTAATAAAAATCGTGGCGTTCGATAGAATTCCGCGTCACAATAGCACGACTTGATGCCGACGTTCCGCCAATCATTACAGGTGGCATCTTCTGGGCAGGTTTGAGCCTTGAACTGGAACTGATTCTACTGGTTTCTTTAGCCGTATTCATTGTAGGGAAAATTGCTCCACGCTATAGTTCACTGCCTTTGATCCGGTGATTTACATCGTTCTGGCACCTGACCCTGCCATTGTGGGATTGTGTGAGAAGTGGAATTTTTGAGGATGGGCTTCGTAATGTTGGGTAGGTAACATTCTGAGTAACGGCTCGGATTATTTGAATGTTTCAGGATTTTTATAGCTTCAAGGATTTTTCGCTGATAGAAGAGTGGGGTTCGGGGTAATATTTAAGTATTTTCGGGAAGGATTTGATGAATATTGTCAAACTTGTGTTACGCGAGTGCAGATCTGCTGGTGTCATGAAGCCTTGTACAGCTCTCATGTTCTTCCACACGACTAGCTACTGTACGACCTGTTTCACCACTGCGGACTTCCAGAAATTTCAGGTAAAAATTGATTCGACATAGAAGCTGTCGAGCAAATCGTCCGGGTACTCAAGGACATTGTGTCTAACAGAAACCCACTCACACCGATAGATACCTAAATGATCTTTCTCACCACCACCCTGCCCAATAGTAATCTGTCATAAGCTCCTTGGTTCACAGAGCTGTCAACTTATCTCAACCTCAATCCTTAAAATTAAATTAAAACATCTTTCATCCATATTATTATCAAATAATTTCTCCCATCACAACATTCAAAAAGCCATGAAGTAATACACTCTGCCTAAAATTTTAAGACAACCTGAGCATCAAGCCCCATCCCCCCGCCTGCCTTATACACTGCCTATCTTCCATATATTGAAAATATAACAGACCGAATGAACATAAAACTTCTACTTGGTTTCCCACACTTACGAAACTATCTCAGTTTTATAAACCTATCAAAGATCCTCTCCACTCAGAAAGTGCCTATAGCATTCCCTGTTCTTTCGGAAAAGTCCTCATTGGTGAAACTGATTGTACAGTAGCTTCTAGTGTAAAAGAATATAAACGCTGTACAAGGCTTCATGACAGCAGTAGATATGCACTTGCGGAACACAAGTTTGACACTTATCATCACATCCTTCTCAAAAATACTAAAATCCTAGCCCGAGCCTCACACTTCTATCAGTGAAGATACCTTGAAGCTATAGTAATCCTAAAACATCCTAATAATTCGAACCGTGACTCAGGATATCATCTTCCCAATATTGGGAAGCCCATCCTCGCAAATTCCACTTCGCTAATGATCACTCATCGCTAGGGTCAGGTGCTTGAACGGAGTCAACCACCGGAATGAAGGCATTGAACTGTATAGTGTGAAGGATTTTTCTCTACAATAAATACGGCTACAGAAACCAGTAGAATCAGTTCCAGTTCGAGCCTCAAGCCTGCCCTGAAGATGCCATCTGTAATGATTGGCGAAACGTAGGCATCAAGTCGTGCTATTATGACGCGGAATCCATCCGAAAGTCAAGATTTTTCAAGATTAGCTATCCGCGGAAGTCTACTATTCAAGATGTTCATAAAATTAGAATTACACCTAAGTATGAGTACATCTACTAACAACACCTTTCCTACCAACCTTAGGCTATCGTACCCACAACCAAAATTTCATGCTGAAGAGCTCTTTAATGTAAATGATGAACACTGTGAGAATACAAAAGGCTCACACATCGAATTAAATTATGACAATAATCCACTAGACTCTACTGAATCTAACGAAGGAGATTATACTCCGTACAATATTACTTATTGAAGCAAAGTGCCTCGTAAATGATACAAAACTAATAGACCTCATGAATTCAAATACGTCCGAGTTATTTTCGCAAAACTACGTCTCAGTAGTGCCATATAGGCACAAATTATATAGACTCTTCAAGATTCCGTACCGAGCACTTGAATAATGAAGAGAAAACTGCTCTCACGCAAGTTCTGATAATATATTCTTGCATTTTCATACAGGACGACCAAAAAGTTACATTCACTGATCATATTAAACATAATGTACCAAAAAAGGACGAAACAACAGCCTATACTGTATCTTACAAATAACTGGAAGTAAATTGTGGTCCTCAATGAGCTGAGCTGCCTTCTTTAAGCTGGTTGACACATTTTCTTTGCTTCGACGGTTCCAAGACTGCTGCCGGAGAACTTGAATTCTTCGATAACGCGATAACCTACTTTCAGATATATTCTCAACATTGGGGTTTGGTATAGTGGTTAACATTTCATCTAACAGGAAATGGAAATGGAATTGGTCCAGAGACAATGGCGGTATCGAAGTCTCAGGGCGATAGCTATCGAGGAAGCTGAGCCAAGACCGTCTGTGCGCGATGAAGAATCGCACCCTGCCAGAGGTGGCCCTGCTATTTACTGAACATAGGGGATCTAGACCAGGAAGTCGATAGACATCTCTCATGCTCAGGTGTTAAGATACCGTGCCTTCGGCAGAGTGATCTGGGTTACAGGCCGCAAACGGTTCCTACAAAAACTGGGCTGAATGTCGGGTGTATCAGGCCATACATCCTTATGGGGCTCTACGGATGGTGATTGACTTTCCCCAATACTCGTGAGAATCCTATGGATCCTGAAACTTCAAGACAAAAAACTCAAGAGGGTTCCTCCCAGGGGTCCTCTTACCCCTCTTCTCCTTCTCCTCAACCAGAGGGCTCCTCAGAAGTCTCCAGTCCTCCCCTTCTCACAGGAAGGGCCTTCCTCACTTCCCAATCCCACCTCGGGTGGCTCCCTATAGGGGACAACTGAATCCAGTTTCGAGACCGGAGAACTGACCACCCTGATGCATAGGGTAGAAGTTAATCGACCTAACAAGTGTGGGTCGGCAAAAAAGCGGCGCAGGAGGGCGCGTTATAAGCAGGAGGCTGCGGCGGCTTCGGTCTCCATGATTTCATTGCCGGAGACCAGTCTTCCTAAATCGTCTCAGTTTCAGGGGTATTCGGGCTCCTCCAAGAGGTCCCTGGTGCCCCTTCACCAAGCAAGGTCCAATTGGGCAGATCCGGAGAGGCGAGGGCTTTAAAACGCACCCGCTCCCCCGACTCTACCCCGCAAGACCCGAAGCGCGTGCGCAAACGCCCAAATCCCTCGAAGACTGAGGGTAGTTGCTACGCACAAGTAGCTTCGACCTAGATGGAGAGCGTTCTGCAGATTGTCGTCTTTAGAGAGGGCAATCTGGCAAAAGGTTTTACTCCAGCCGACATCGTGGAGTTCAATGACGCCGTGTGGGACGTGATCTTCTCCATGCCGAGCAGATTACTCACCACATTTTCCGCTCCACCAGGATTTGGTACCGGTGTCTGCTAACAACAGAAACGGATCCTCAATGGCCTGGAAAAACAGAACCAGAGGCTTCCCTCTTCCAAGTGGGGAGTACTCGGAAGGAAGGGGGAACCCCTGGGTCTTAGACTTGTCGTATGGCTGGATGAGCGGTTTGTCAACTCCCTCAAGGAGATGGACTTCCAGCCTTACATCAAGGCTACCAGGGCTCAGGTAGCCCTTCTGGGTCCTGGGGGAAAACAAGGCGGACCGGAAGATGTATCACCAAACGCCGGTCCTCTGGAGGAGGAGGCAGTCGAAATGGGGCTACCCAGAGACGTCCCATGAGACAGTTACTTCCCCAAGAATTGAGATTTGTAGATGTTTTGCTGCCACTATGTCAGTAAAATCTCTACAAATCAACCTCCAGCACAGTAAGTCTTCAACTGCTGTGCTGTGTGAAAAGCTCATTGAGCAAAAAACTGATGTGTCGCTGATTCAAAAACCATAGACTGACCAAGGTCAAGTCAGGGGCATGACCCAAACCAGGGGAACATCACATTAATGTACAATTGTAGACCGTCCTAGGGCCTGCATATTCACTAAATACGTGCATGTGACCCTCATGCCAGGATTTCTTTCCAGAGACCTGGAAGCAGTCAGGTTAAGGTATAACACTGGGAACTTAGAGAGGGAGATGGTAGTACGGTCTGCCTATTTCATTTACGAGTCTCAACATATTCCTCCTGTCGAGGTGGCGGAATTATGTTGACACTGTGAGGAGCAGGAGATTTCGCTTCTCCTGGGGTGCGACGCCAATGCTCACCACACAATGTGAGGGAGCAGTAATGTCAATCCTAGGGGGAGGCATTGCTAGAGTTTCTCAGCTCCACACAGTTTGAGATCCTCAATAGAGGGTCAATATCAATTCATTTCACTCCCAGTAGGCAGGAGGTTATTGATCTGACCCTTTGCTCTATGACAATAGAGTCTCAGGTTTCGAAATGGGAAGTGTCTATTCGATGTTGAATCTACTACAAATGGGGTTCAAAGTTACAGGAATTCAAGGACCACCAACTGAGGCCTCTATAAAGAGGAGCTAGGTGGTAGGCTCCTTATGCTTCCGACCCATCGCGGAGAAGGAAGGGCGGAGATAGAGGCTGCAGTTTCGGGTCTTAACTCTGTAATCATAGAACCACCGCTATGGGAGGCTGTCCACAGGAAGGTATCTCATCTCCGCTTCTGTGGTGCCTTGTAGTCGATGGACTCTTGGAGGAACTGGAAGAGGCTGGGTTTTATGCCCAAGCCTATGCCGATGACTTGGCCGGCGTCACCTTTAGGCGGCTTTTCGGGCTGCGTTTTGGGACACTGTGCGAGCTGCTAGACACGTTGCTCAGCATAGTGAACGGCTAGTGTAGCACGGAGGGGCTGAGGATAAATCTTGACAAGACGGAAGTTGTTCTGTTCACAAGGAAACGCAAGCTGGGCACACTACCCGAGATTATTTTTCTCTGGCAAGGTCCTGCATTTAAAAATTCGGTGAAGCTTCTGGGGGTAATCCTAGACTCTGAATTGACCTGGCGCGAACATCTCGAATATCGATTGAGGAAGGTCTCTGCGTCATTTTGGACATGCAGAAGACCTTTTAGCAGAACATGGGGATTACAGCCAAAGATTCTTTATTGAATCTATACTGCTGTGATCAGGCCCTTGGTTACCTACGCGGAGGTAGTGTGATGTCAGAAACGAGGACTGGTATTTCCCAGCGCCCCCTTGATCTTCTACAACGGCTTGCATTCGTCGGCATAATGAGCAGCATGATGTCGGCACCGACGAGAGCCCTTGAAGCTCTCTCTGGATTACCACCTCTACACTTATACATTGAAACTGAGGCCATGAGAACGGCGTATAGGTTGAAGGGCCTTGGCCACTGGACCAAAACGCACCACTCTCGTGGACACTCATCGATTTCAAGTGAGGCTATCTCTAAATGTCCCATACTAGAAATGAAGCAATATAGCATGATTCCTGCTATATGTCTCACTTCTCCCGAAATCCTCGTCCCGGATAGAGGAGATTGAAACAACGATACCCTCTCCCTACTGTCACCTGACGGGCTCGTATGGTTCACAGATGCGTCCAAGGTAGGTCAGGCTTCTGGGGTGAGTGTACCTATAAAGGCCAAGGATCACTATCTCAGTGACTCTAGGCACTTACTGCACGGTTTTTCGGGCGGAGGTCTACGCAATACTGACTTGTGCCATAGAAAACCTGCGAAGAAACTATGTAAATAGGCGCATATATATTTGCACAGACAGCCGGTCGGCTCTGGGAGCTCTCAAATTACACAGAGTCATATCAATTCTCAAAGAATGCAGGGATACACTGACTGAACTAACCAGTAGAAATAAAGTTCAACTCATCCGGGTCCCCGGACACAGTGGAGTTGCAGGGAACGAAATGACCGACTCTCTGTCCAAGCGGGGGTCGTCTAACGCCCCTATCGGGCCGGAGCCAATGGTCGCCTTATCAAACTGCGTAGGGTGTGTCGCCCTCCTGGGCCAACTGAATAAAAAGTGGTCCAAATTGTGGTGAGATTCACCATACATGAGGCAGGTCAAGCTCTTCATCAAAGAGCCTGCGCCTAGGCTCTCAAAGAAACTCCTTTCTCTGAACAGAAAGATGACTGGAATCCCCACACTATGGGCATCACAGATGACCCAATATGTAGGAAATGCAGAAAGGTGGAAGAAACTGCCTCTCACATCCTGTTGGGATGCCCAGCATTAGCTTCCCTCAGGTATCGACACTTCGGAGGATTAAAACTGCTCCCAGAAGAACTTATGATGGAAGCCAGCATCAGCAATATTCTGGGTTTCTGGCGGGCCACAAACTTGCTAGAATCATCATGACACACAATGGGCCCTACTAAGTGAGCCCTCTTCCTTTTTGCGATGATGATGAACATGAAATGAGCCGGGGTTATAGGTGAAAAATCATTTGGATCGGTTAATAATGGAAAAAGGGGTCTATAACTCAATATAGCTTCAATCTGCACTAGCAAAGAATTATAGGATTTTTTGGAGAAAAACGGCGAAATTTCAAGCAATTTCGAACAATACTTATGGCAATGTTTCGTCGAAAAATAGGCCAAAGTGTTTCTTGAACGGTGGTTAATAAAAGTTGAGGATCGGCATGAAACAGACTAAAATGTTCACTGACAAAAATCATTTTTCTTATGCGATGATGTGGAGGAAGCAAAATAGGATATTTTCGTCAAATTTGAAATTTAAATCAACTCGAAAGTCTGCCAACTTTTATTGAGCACTTTCCATCGTTAAATTGTGCTGATGTAGAACATGAATCCTTTGATAACGCGATAACCTATTTGCAGGTATATTCCCAACATCGGGATCTAGTGTGGTGGTTATATTTTACTCAACAGGAAATGAGGCGGGGTTAGAGGTGAAAAATCATTTGGATCGGTTGATAAGGGAAACAGAAGTTTGGAATTCAAGATGGCTTCAATTTGCACTAGCAAAGGATTATAGGAATTTTTGTAGGAAAACGGCAACATTTCAAGCTATTTCGAACAACACTTTTGGAAATATTTGTCCAAAAATAGGCCAAAATTTGTCCCGTACGGTGGTTAATAAAAGTTGAGGATCGGCATGAAACAGACGAGAATGTTCACTGACAAAAATCATTTTTCTTATGCAATGATGTGGAGGAAGCAAAATGGGATATTTCCGTCAAATTTGAAATTAGAATTACTCTGCTAACTCTTATCCTTTTCATCAATAAATTGATTCCATTTCAGACTCTGCTGACATTGTTACCTTGTTTCAGGTTGATATAATCACGTGGAAAACATTCCATTTGAGTTGCAAAAGATTCCAAAATGCATTCTTGCACTCATATCTTTGAACAATTATTTTTGAAGCGAAATATATAAGCGTCCACACGATTCAATTGGGAAAGGCTGAAATATCTTTCAAAAAGATGAAAATATTCTGTGTTGATTATAAGAAAAGTGCATTTCGACTCACGCATTTCGGGCACAATATTGCTGACTGACTCAATTTTTGGCAATTTTGATTAGTTTCCTTTCAGCCAATTTGGACCAAACCACCACAAAGTCTTGTTAATTATTTTATTTGGATGAACACACCTAGTTGTTGAATCAGCAAGATTTTCTTTGCAACGGACATGTCTCAAATCTGAATTGTTCACCAAATTTTACAAATCTGCTACACACAAAAGTTTTCAGTATGTGAGGGCTGATATTCATCAATCCGAGAACTATCGTGAAGTCTCTCCAAACGATACATCATTTGAACTCGATATTCAAAGAGGTATTAACCTTATTGATCAATCTAGATAATATGCACCACATAGCTCTAATCGTGGTAAGCCTAATGTTTTTATTGGACCTACCTTAGACTCTGCGCGAAGCAGATAGACAAACACTCTACTATCTGTATTAATGCTAAATCCCTCATCTTTTTACGCCTATGTGATTGTCACCGCTGAATTTCTCCATTGACTTTTTGACATCTTTAAACGTAAGCACTGTTTGTTTGTACGGTTTTTCGTGACGTTCAGTGCTCTTGCTCGCTCTTCAGATTCACCTAGCACTTTTGGTGATCTATATAGAGGCAGAGATATTATAGATCTACCATCTGCATCACGCTGCTTGTTCTCACCAAAGAATTTTTCACAAATCATCTCTTCATTGAAAAATCTCTTGATACACGCACATTCTTCAATTCCCCAACATTCGCATAATTGATATCGTAAATCAAAATATATACCTAAGTGACATTTGACATATTTTGTTCTAAAATTGTCCCTCATTAAACCCGAAATGATCCACTCAAATCGTGTTTTTTGTAGAATACGTTTTCCCGACACATGAAACTTTCCCAAATGGATCACCAATCAAAATATCAATTTTTTCTGGTTTATTGAATTCAGGATCAGCTGGTTTTATATTTTTGAGAATGTCTGAGGAATTTTCATTCAACTCGATATTTGGGAGGGTACTAGTTTTGCTGGGAAGCACCAGAGAAGAAACTTCTGAGTTGAGACCTCCATATATTGAGTGAACATGCGAATCGCATTCAAATTGTATATCAGAAACTGCCATATTCAGACCAGATATGGTAATATTGACATTTGTTTTGCAAATTTGTAAGGTATTTGAGAATCTCTTTGAGATGAAACTTGATTGACTACCGCAATCCAGCAAAGCATGTGCTTTATGAGCGTTTTTGAATCTGTCTACAATTTCAATGTATGCCGCAGAGAGAAACACATCGCTCGATTCAATTGTCATTGATGATAATGCTACTGTTACCTCAGTTACGTTAGTATCAGTCCGACTTGATTGAGTTGATGCATCAAAATGCAATAGAGGAATATGACGCCTAAGACATCGCTTGCAAGGATCAAATGAGCATGTGTTCCGAAATGGCCTTCTTCCAGGAAATTCATGCATAATAGTGATTTTTTAACGAATGCAATTCTATCATTTATAGAAATTATTGAATTGGTGTTCTTTTTTACAATAGACACACTTGAAGTTTGAGAAATGAAATCCCTTCATAATGTTATTCATAGATGCACGATCCCCTGTTTGATTTGCTTCAGCGTAATCTCTTCCTTAATTTTTTGCTTCAAGGGTTTCGAGCATATCAGCCCTTCCTTCCAAAAATTCTTCCAGATCTCCCCACTTTGTAACATTCTCATTACTAATTCGATATTGCTCCCACTCCCTGGATGTGGCTTTATCCAATTTTAATGATATGAAATAGATAATTAAAGTATTCAATCTATGAGTAGGTTTTTTGACCCACGTGAAAGAACTCAAATGTTTTGAAATCGTGTCAGTCATATCGGCTTAGTATGTATTCAATATCAAATGGAGCCAGACTATGAATATGCCCCAATAACTTATTATTATTATATCTATCATACAACGCATCCCATGCTATTGGATTATTAGGATCAGACACCACCTTGTAGAGAAGCTCTGAGATGTGGCATTTTCGAATATTATGTATTTTACTATTTGTGTGTATAAGAAGTTCGAATGTATCCTTAAATTGAAACCAGTTATTCATTATGTCGTCAAAAGTTGACGAATTCATCACGAGAATCTTCACACCTTTCATTAGATTACGTATATTTGGAATTTTGGATAACACCTGCTTTGATGATGGCAGATCACATCTCTTTATTATTTGCGCTTGACATTTTTGCAATTGAGATTGCAGAGTGAACGAATTTTCAAATATAGCATGGTCATCATACTGACCCTGTATTTCATTATACGCAACCAATAATTCTAAAGACGTTTGTAAATTATCATATTCACTTATGATGTTATTAGCTCCAGGAATACGCTCTTCCAAATTGAATAGGCCAATTGCATTCGGGGGATAACCCCATGTACTCTTGACATATTCCGAATAATGTGTCAATATTGACTTTATAGAACACCTATGCTTAATTGAAGTCTTTTTGTCCTCCTCTGACATATTGAAAATGAAATGTATCTAGGTAACTAAATCAAATGATAATTCAACCAGTACATGAAGAGGAATAAATTTGAGATATGGGTGTATTAAAGGAAAAAAAAAAAGAATGGCATACGTCTCTTTACGTTCTATCTTGATATCCGCTTTACTAGTTCAATTCCATAAGACCTTGTGATTGAGCTTGCGGCTGCAAATGGTTCACTACGCCTTTCGATATCTTGTACGAATTTTACGATTACTTTTATAACCGGCCTTATATATCCGGCTGGAAGGACCACATTTTTGAAAACAATGGATTTACTTGCTTTGAATTGTGATTGATACCCTTTTTATCTACTTTTTTAAATATTTCGTTTTTGATAGTTCTTCTCGGCAGTATCTCTTCTGTTTTTTTACATAATAGTTTGTTGAACAACAATGAACTCACTCGGAAAAAGCATTACAAATATCACGTAACCCTACATCTGAGCAGACTCAAAATAATTGTCGATTGTCGTGAATATGATTGTTATATTGGTAAGATGAAGCCTAAATTATCTTCATTTTGAACCGTTCAGATAACATACATAACCGTTATGTATGGAGCTATGGAGCTCAGGAAAGAAGCGTACTATCTTCTGAGAATTGATAAGCAAAAGTTTAAAGATGTCATTCTCAGTACGGCTAGGACTAGCTAGATTATAATAATTGATATTCGTGTCCATGCAACTCGTTACTAGAAGTGAGAGTATCCGATTTGAGTAATATTTCATACTTGATTTGATGTATCCCCCTGCTGTTTTATATCGAAATAGGTGGAAATAAATACTCTTACGTACAAAGTTACCTGTTCCTGTACAAATCAAATCAGAGAAACTCAATTATATGGATAACAAATATATATTTTTGTCATATCTGATCCTGAATTTCATGTAGATACCTAGTTTCATGGTGCTACCTACAATTATAAGGCATGGTGGAAAGAAATGATTCAGACCAACCAAAATATATTCTTCAGCAGTCCGTGAGAAGTAGCCGTAATAACATAAGATGGAGGGTAGATTTACAGTTAAGACATCAAATACATCACGAACGTGGAACATTTACTCTGTTTCCACATTGAAGATCCCTAATGTAAAGTTCGTCGAAATGAATCGTGTGTTTTAACTTCAGAAGAAATTAAGAACACTTTTCATCCGACTCTATCACATTTTTATAGCAGTGTACAGCATATAGAATGGGATTAGGAATACCCTCAAATTTAATTGATAATAATGACGTATTAGTGAAGGTGAAAGGATTCCACGTCTGTTTGTGAATTATTATCGAATTGTTATAATAAGTGAAGTCCCCGCACAAATGGTATGGTAATATTGTTTTCTCATGTTAATATACTTCTCCTGTAAATATTTCTTTCATGAGGGAACAAAGATATTTCATGTGAGAGGAAATCCAAATAGTACTGACATATTGAGTTGTTACTCATAATATCGGAAATTCAATAACGAACAACTTCATTTCCGGAGATTTTAGCCTTCCTGACATTAACTGAACGGTATCTCAAATTTCTCCATGTGTTGTTTCATCATCGTTATTCACCGAACTAGTTCAGAATCCTTATATTCACCAACTAGTAAATCCACCCACTAGATTGGTTCTCGACCTGATTCTCTCAAAGGACCCAAATCTACACTCAGGCCTTCAATAAAATCACCTGGTATTGGTATATCTGATCATGTTGAAAGCCCAGTATGCCAGAGATGGTCCAACGGAAAATCATAAACTCAAATAGTGTATATAACTCTACATCAATAGTCAATTGGCTCGCTCTTTTTATAGAGAGGAATATTAATGAACAATGAACAACATTCTCTAATATGCAAAATTATATACGGAATCGACTCCAACTGCACAAGCAGAAGTTCTACTGAAACTCCTCTTCAATCATAGATAGAGGACGAATCGTTAAAGCTGATTGAATATTTAAAGTTTCTCCGGGATCGCTGTAAACGCTTAAAACACTAAACGATTACTCAACACATAGGGAATATAAGGTTTTTGGTTCACCAGGTTGAACAGTGACAACACGTTCTATAGGGTCAGGCAGCTGTTCCGTCCTCATTGACGTGAAGTCACTGATCAACTAACTTCGAAAGTGACTTTAATAAATCACCTGCAAAGTGTTTGGCAAACCAAAAGTTCCAACACCATCTGCCAGAAAGCAGGGACATCGTTTCTTTGTACATTGACCTTCTTACACGAGATGTGTTCGTATTTTCCTCTATACATAGGAAATATGCTGATTTGCTCACTTGTGATCTAGAACAATCCAAAAGAAATTACGAAGAAAGAATTGCATCATGTCAGTAAAGAAAATTTTATTTAAAATCGAGAGTGAGAATTCCAATTCTCACCTAACCAAACGAATTCCTTTGTGAGAACTAGCGATAGACTGCCGGAATATTAGCTCTGAAGTTTATTTCCTGTTACTCTAGAGAACAAGATATTCTTTATATACTGCAGATCTGATCGCCTGGGACCGTCAATAGACTCAGAGACTTTATGTTTGAAACCGAAACTTTTGAAGATCATCCAGTTGATTTGTCTGCTATTTGTGCCCCTGAGTTAGACAGTATTTCTTCGGAGAGTTTCGTCAATCTTTGCTTCCTTCTAATGATAGAAGATGGAAGCTCCTTCCGCAAATCACTGTTTATTAGAAGTTTATAGATAGGATTCAGAATATTTAAGAAGGAAACAAACTAGACTCAGACAATTACCGACCAATTAGTCATGATTCGATCGCTACCAAAATTTTGGAAGTCATTATTGCGAAACTAAACTACTCATTGGAAAGTTGGTTTTGTACCGTAAGCAACCTAATTCAATACGTTAACGATTGCATAATAGCAATTGATCGTGAACAATCACAGACATCATCTATCTAGATTTTGCCGAAGCCTTTAATCGGGTTCCTGATTTACGCCTCCTCGCAAAACTTGAACACGTTGGAATACGTAGCAACCTTCCATTATGTATATCCGCATTCCCTCACCGACACATCAGAATTGGCGAATGCCTTCCTCTCATTAACCATATCTTGAGAGGAGTTCTCCAGGGGTCCCTCACTCATTTCGGTATTCTACCTCACTTATCATACTAAGGCAAAATGCTCATCTTTTGCCTATGATATAAACCTATATCCGGATTCTATCACCAGTCATGTCCAATTACGAAGCGATCGGAACATAATTGATGAATGGTGTTCAAAATGGTTTCCCCTAAACGTGAATGAATGTATTGTCATAAACATTCATCCTCCAGCTACCAGTACCTTTTTGGCGGATAGCTTCTGAAATGAAAATGGAACTGATATGGCCTTGGTGTACTTGTAACCCGTGATCTACTATCCTGGTCCCCTCACATCTTCTTCATGTGTAAAGAGGGGATACTTCTATCTTCTATCTATCTGTTGTCTCGAGTTTTCACTGAGTCATCAATTATCGAAACTCTACGTTACCTATGTCAGTCCTGTATTCAGAGTACGCTGGTTTTGTTTGAAGAGTTGACTATGGCAGGGACACAACGTTACTTGAATCTCTACATCGCCTGGCCACGCGACTCCCATGATGGATAAATTACAGAGGCCCTCTTATCTAGACAGGCTCAATTTACTCAATATCTCCTCATTTGAAGAAAAAATACTTCGTGGTGATCAAATTATTAATTTTATTATTTTACAAAATCTATTCGAAGATGACTTCAGGCCAATCCTCACTATAAACGGGGATGATCGCTTACGTGGTTAAAGAGGAGATTTATAAATTCAAGCTCAGGCTACACTCCTCAAACAGAATTTTCCAGAGAAATGAGCTTCCATCGCGTGTTGTTTGTGTGTGTCTCTGTGAATGGTTTCAGATTCAGTTTGATTTGTACTGAACTGTGAATGTACTTACATATTTTTCAAAATCATTGAGCATCTCTTACACTTGATATTATATAATGTTTTCTTGAACTTCATCTGATTAATTCCTCAGTCCTTTCCATTCATGTAATAATAATAATATTGAAACTTGATCATAATATCAGCTCACATTGTTGTTTGGAGCAGGATCCGAACAACAGAGCCCCTGATGGAGAAACTCCCTAAGAATGGCTAATAATGGACATTGACAGAATCAATAATCAAATATATCACCTAATATAATCTATAATCCAGTCAAGCTCATGTGAAACTGATTTACATGATGTAGTGGATGATATTAGAAGTGTATCTGACAGAGAAATTTATTGCTTAAGACTCCGGGATTATTCGGATGCTTTCGGTAATCCAAATCAGGAAATTCTCATGGGCATAATGTATCACTTCTACCTCCGCTGCTTGAAAAAACGTTCTGATGGAATAAATGCACACTTTTTCCTCGGAATTAATCGTATAGCTTCATTATTAACAAATCGGGTTGATGGAATAGGGGCACAGCGTAATTATAAGAAATACCTCACATACCAATTTCACCTGACGAATCCTACCGGAGCTATATTTAGATTTGGAACCAATTTCCACTACTTTTTATCTCGTAATTCACGATTCACCAATTTTCCTGTTCATATAACTCAAATGATCAAATAATTATTTTGTATGAAGACTTCGGCATCTTCATGCTGTCAAATATTCCAGGAATAAAATAATTTGAGTGCTTACTAAAATTTCTAAGGCTCAACTGAATAGATATTGAATGATTAATGATGATTGTTGACCCAGGTATGAATTATATATGGATTGTCGAAAAATAGGTGGCACTTACACATAAGCTTATTATTCTCTTCTTTACGTATGTATCGGTCTCTCGATCATCGTCAGGAGACGTATCAATATCTGAAACGGGATTTCTTAAGACTAATTATATCATTACAAAGCCGTGTTATCGTTAGAATTTCGATGACTTATGTTTCTGTCCGTTTCGGAGACGTGAGCATTCCTAATTGAAGCTGATGCGATAAGGAAGCTTTGTTATGATACAATTAGTCTTAAGTTATCCCGTTTTGGACTATAAAAATTCCATAACTGTATATGGCTCATATTCACAAATAAAATTATATATATATATATATATATATATATATATATATATATATATATATATATATATATATATATATATGTAGAACTGGATTCTCGGACGGTCGAATCACCTGAAGATGGCAAATGCGACTTTGCCGAAACGTCGTGAAATTGGTCCTTTTGAGGACCGAAACCACACAACGCGGATCAATACCCGAGAATCCAGTTCTACACTCTACACATTACGTCCGCGAGAGACATATATATATATATATATATATATATATATATATATATATATATATATATATATATATATATATATATATATATATATATATATATATATACATATATATGTTTCTTCTTAGGTTCTCGCGGACGTAATGTGTAGAACTGGATTCTCGGGTATTGATCCGCGTTGTGTGGTTTCGGTCCTCAAAAGGACCAATTTCACGACGTTTCGGCAAAGTCGCATTTGCCATCTTCAGGTGATTCGACCGTAGAGTCTGGAAAATCTAGGCGAACTTCGCCTAGATTTTCCAGACTCTACGGTCGAATCACCTGAAGATGGCAAATGCGACTTTGCCGAAACGTCGTGAAATTGGTCCTTTTGAGGACCGAAACCACACAACGCGGATCAATACCCGAGAATCCAGTTCTACATACATATATATATATATATATATATTTGTATGTTTTCTTGGTATATTGGTTCGTATAGATACTGATAATGAAATAAAAATTCTGTTTTGACGTTTCGACAATGTTTATTGCCTTTATCAAAATTGTTAATTGAATAAGTGTTTCCATGTAATTTAGAAAAGAATAGATGATTTCGATTAATGAAATGCGTCTGCAGCCGACTTGTGTTTTAGGATCCAATTAAAACTGCAGAAAACATTGGATCGGTTGTGTGTGAAAGAGTAATGTATGGCTAACTACAATTTGAAATAGATTGAATTTGATTAAATACAAGACATTCCAATATTGTACAATTATGAATATCTATGAATTATTGTATGAATTAGTTATTCTATGATGAGCATTTCAGATCTATCATAACTATTCAAGTTTAAGATAATTCTATGGAATTTAACCTCAAAATTGTTACTCTATAGTGTCATAGTTAAATAATACTTCATCTTTTTTAGGTTGAATTTTAAATAGACAAATGGAAAGTGGCACTTCAAATTAATGAAATTTTGTTAAATTTGAATTAGATTATTGAACAGTTTCGAAAGATTGGAATCTATTTTGTCATTTACACAATTGTTCTTTTTAATTTGAATAGATTCTAATATCAAACGTTTGTTGTCGTTTGTTTCAATATTTAAAATTTTTGTATTGTTGTAGTCGAAAGTATGGTTAGTGTCTTTCACATGTTTATTGAGCGCAGTTGATGAATTTTTGGTATATTTGTGACCATTTAATCATTTTTCGAGGTATTGTGAAGATTGGCCAATATATACCTTTTCGCAATCTTTGCAATGGATGGAATAAACCGTATGGGTTATTTTTTTGAAAGGTACGCTGCTTTTTAATTTTGTAAAGAGACTTTTCTGATTTAAATAACTCTTATGACATATATGTAGGTCATAAGGTTTCACTATATTACAAATTTTCTCTGAAAGTCCACCAATATATGGTAGTGATATGTAATGCCTATCATTAGTTTTCTCATTATTGGTATTGATTTCACCAAATGAGTTATAAAATTTATGAATTTTGTCTTTAGTTATCGAATTTACTAAATCAATGGGATAACCATTTCTTATTAAAGTTTCTTTTGTTTTTGTAATAGATATAGTTCTCAGTTCAGGAGAACTTAGTCGAATAGCTCTTTCTATTAGATTTATAATAACATTTTTCTTATATTTTTTAGGTATATTAGAATTGAAATTAGTATACCTTCCTGACCAAGTAGGTTTGGTATACCATTTTGTTAGAATTCTGTTATCATTTGATTTTCTTACTAAAGTTAAATCTAAAAAATTTATTTCATTATGATTTTCTAATTCAATCGTGAATTGTAACTTATGGTGAAAGGAATTGAAAGAATTCAAAAATTCATTACATTTGTTTTCAGGGATTGCAGCAATACAATCATCAACATATCTTTTGAAGAAGGCTATATTATAATTTGGTTGAGATATTACTTTTTCTTCAAGGAATTCCATTACTATTTGGGCTATGATACTTGATATTGGAGAGCTCATTGCACAACCATCTAATTGTTTATAACAATCATCTTTATATTGTAAAAAATTAGCGGTGAATGTATATTCTATAGCTGTTAAGAACTCATTCATAGGTAAATTTGTATACAGTTTTATTTCATCCCATTTATTTTGAATTATTTGTTTAGCTAATTCTAAAGGGATATTTGTATATAAAGATGTGACATCTAGTGATACTAAGATATAGTTTTTAGGTATCGTAATTTTGTTAATGAATTCCTTGAAATCCCAAGAATCTTTGATGTAAAACTCATTTTTTTAAGCTATGTTTTTTAGTATGTTGGATAAGTATTCAGCCATTTCATAAAAAGGTGATTGAATGCTGCATACTACAGGTCGCATCGGTATATTAGGTTTATGAATTTTGGGTAAACCATATATTTTTGGAGGATGAGCATTATGTATCGTTAATTGTCTATGAATGTATCTTGAAATATATTTCTTTTCAAACCATTTTCTTACTAAGTTATTATTTTTAGTTTAGTAAATATTAGTTGGGTTGTTATTTAGTTTCTTATATACTTCAGGATCATTCAACATTGTAGACATTTTATCCTCATATTCATTTGTGTCCATGATAACAGTTTTATTACCTTTATCTGCTTTCAGATAGTGATTTGTTATCATGGACACAAATGAATATGAGGATAAAATGTCTACAATGTTGAATGATCCTGAAGTATATAAGAAACTAAATAACAACTCAACTAATATTTACCAAACTAAAAATAATAACTTAGTGAAAAAATGGTTTGAAAAGAAATATATTTCAAAATACATTCATAGACAATTAACGATACATAATGCTCATCCTCCAAAAATATATGGTTTACCCAAAATTCATAAACCTAATATACCGATGCGACCTGTAGTATGCAGCATTCAATCACCTTCTTATGAAATGGCTAAATACTTATCCAACATACTAAAAAACATAGCTTACAAAAATGAGTTTTACATCAAAGATTCTTGGGATTTCAAGGAATTCATTAACAAAATTACGATACCTAAAAACTATATCTCAGTATCACTAGATGTCACATCTTTATATACAAATATCCCTTTGGAATTAGCTAAACAAATAATTCAAAATAAATGGGATGAAATAAAACTATATACAAATTTACCTATGAATGAGTTCTTAACAGCTATAGAATATACATTCACCGCTAATTTTTTACAATATAAAGATGATTGTTATAAACAATTAGATGGTTGTGCAATGGGCTCTCCAATATCAAGTATCATAGCCCAAATAGTAATGGAATTCCTTGAAGAAAAAGTAATATCTCAACTAAATTATAATATAGCCTTCTTCAAAAGATATGTTGATGATTGTATTGCTGCAATCCCTGAAAACAAATGTAATGAATTTTTGAATTTTTTCATTTCCTTTCACCATAAGTTACAATTCACGATTGAATTAGAAAATCATAATGAAATAAATTTTTTAGATTTAACTTTAGTAAGAAAATCAAATGATAACAAAATTCCAACAAAATGGTATACCAAACCTACTTGGTCAGGAAGGTATACTAATTTCAATTCTAATATACCTAAAAAATATGAGAAAAATGTTATTATGAATCTAATAGATAGAGCTATTCGACTAAGTTCTCCTGAACTGAGAACTATATCTATTACAAAAACAAAAGAAACTTTAATAAGAAATGGTTATCCCATTGATTTAGTAAATTCGATAACTAAAGACAAAATTCATAAATTTTATAACCCATCTGGTGAAATCAATACCAATAATGAGAAATCAAATAATAAGCATTACATATCACTACCATATATTGGTGGACTTTCAGAGAAAATTTGTAATATAGTGAAACCTTATGACCTACATATATGTCATAAGAGTTATTTAAATCAGAGAAGTCTCTTTACAAAATTAAAAAGCAGCGTACCTTCCAAAAAAATAACCCATACTGTTTATTCCATCCCTTGCAAAGATTGCGAAAAGGTATATATTGGCCAATACATATATATATATATATATATATTTGTATGTTTTCTTGGTATATTGGTTCGTATAGATACTGATAATGAAATAAAATTCTGTTTTGACGTTTCGACAATGTTTATTGCCTTTATCAAAATTGTTAATTGAATAAGTGTTTCCATGTAATTTAGAAAAGAATAGATGATTTCGATTAATGAAATGCGTCTGCAGCCGACTTGTGTTTTAGGATCCAATTAAAACTGCAGAAAACATTGGATCGGTTGTGTGTGAAAGAGTAATGTATGGCTAACTACAATTTGAAATAGATTGAATTTGATTAAATACAAGACATTCCAATATTGTACAATTATAAATATCTATGAATTATTGTATGAATTAGTTATTCTATGATGAGCATTTCAGATCTATCATAACTATTCAAGTTTAAGATAATTCTATGGAATT
>OY294067.1:202143205-202337050 GCA_958510875.1 Endomychus coccineus
AACCCATCTGGTGAAATCAATACCAATAATGAGAAATCAAATAATAAGCATTACATATCACTACCATATATTGGTGGACTTTCAGAGAAAATTTGTAATATAGTGAAACCTTATGACCTACATATATGTCATAAGAGTTATTTAAATCAGAGAAGTCTCTTTACAAAATTAAAAAGCAGCGTACCTTCCAAAAAAATAACCCATACTGTTTATTCCATCCCTTGCAAAGATTGCGAAAAGGTATATATTGGCCAATACATATATATATATATATATATATTTGTATGTTTTCTTGGTATATTGGTTCGTATAGATACTGATAATGAAATAAAAATTCTGTTTTGACGTTTCGACAATGTTTATTGCCTTTATCAAAATTGTTAATTGAATAAGTGTTTCCATGTAATTTAGAAAAGAATAGATGATTTCGATTAATGAAATGCGTCTGCAGCCGACTTGTGTTTTAGGATCCAATTAAAACTGCAGAAAACATTGGATCGGTTGTGTGTGAAAGAGTAATGTATGGCTAACTACAATTTGAAATAGATTGAATTTGATTAAATACAAGACATTCCAATATTGTACAATTATAAATATCTATGAATTATTGTATGAATTAGTTATTCTATGATGAGCATTTCAGATCTATCATAACTATTCAAGTTTAAGATAATTCTATGGAATTTAACCTCAAAATTGTTACTCTATAGTGTCATAGTTAAATAATACTTCATCTTTTTTAGGTTGAATTTTAAATAGACAAATGGAAAGTGGCACTTCAAATTAATGAAATTTTGTTAAATTTGAATTAGATTATTGAACAGTTTCGAAAGATTGGAATCTATTTTGTCATTTACACAATTGTTCTTTTTAATTGAATAGATTCTAATATCAAACGTTTGTTGTCGTTTGTTTCAATATTTAAAATTTTTGTATTGTTGTAGTCGAAAGTATGGTTAGTGTCTTTCACATGTTTATTGAGCGCAGTTGATGAATTTTTGGTATATTTGTGACCATTTAATCATTTTTCGAGGTATTGTGAAGATTGGCCAATATATACCTTTTCGCAATCTTTGCAATGGATGGAATAAACCGTATGGGTTATTTTTTTGAAAGGTACGCTGCTTTTTAATTTTGTAAAGAGACTTTTCTGATTTAAATAACTCTTATGACATATATGTAGGTCATAAGGTTTCACTATATTACAAATTTTCTCTGAAAGTCCACCAATATATGGTAGTGATATGTAATGCCTATCATTAGTTTTCTCATTATTGGTATTGATTTCACCAAATGAGTTATAAAATTTATGAATTTTGTCTTTAGTTATCGAATTTACTAAATCAATGGGATAACCATTTCTTATTAAAGTTTCTTTTGTTTTTGTAATAGATATAGTTCTCAGTTCAGGAGAACTTAGTCGAATAGCTCTTTCTATTAGATTTATAATAACATTTTTCTTATATTTTTTAGGTATATTAGAATTGAAATTAGTATACCTTCCTGACCAAGTAGGTTTGGTATACCATTTTGTTAGAATTCTGTTATCATTTGATTTTCTTACTAAAGTTAAATCTAAAAAATTTATTTCATTATGATTTTCTAATTCAATCGTGAATTGTAACTTATGGTGAAAGGAATTGAAAGAATTCAAAAATTCATTACATTTGTTTTCAGGGATTGCAGCAATACAATCATCAACATATCTTTTGAAGAAGGCTATATTATAATTTAGTTGAGATATTACTTTTTCTTCAAGGAATTCCATTACTATTTGGGCTATGATACTTGATATTGGAGAGCTCATTGCACAACCATCTAATTGTTTATAACAATCATCTTTATATTGTAAAAAATTAGCGGTGAATGTATATTCTATAGCTGTTAAGAACTCATTCATAGGTAAATTTGTATACAGTTTTATTTCATCCCATTTATTTTGAATTATTTGTTTAGCTAATTCTAAAGGGATATTTGTATATAAAGATGTGACATCTAGTGATACTAAGATATAGTTTTTAGGTATCGTAATTTTGTTAATGAATTCCTTGAAATCCCAAGAATCTTTGATGTAAAACTCATTTTTGTAAGCTATGTTTTTTAGTATGTTGGATAAGTATTCAGCCATTTCATAAAAAGGTGATTGAATGCTGCATACTACAGGTCGCATCGGTATATTAGGTTTATGAATTTTGGGTAAACCATATATTTTTGGAGGATGAGCATTATGTATCGTTAATTGTCTATGAATGTATCTTGAAATATATTTCTTTTCAAACCATTTTTTTACTAAGTTATTATTTTTAGTTTAGTAAATATTAGTTGGGTTGTTATTTAGTTTCTTATATACTTCAGGATCATTCAACATTGTAGACATTTTATCCTCATATTCATTTGTGTCCATGATAACAGTTTTATTACCTTTATCTGCTTTCAGATAGTGATTTGTTATCATGGACACAAATGAATATGAGGATAAAATGTCTACAATGTTGAATGATCCTGAAGTATATAAGAAACTAAATAACAACTCAACTAATATTTACCAAACTAAAAATAATAACTTAGTGAAAAAATGGTTTGAAAAGAAATATATTTCAAAATACATTCATAGACAATTAACGATACATAATGCTCATCCTCCAAAAATATATGGTTTACCCAAAATTCATAAACCTAATATACCGATGCGACCTGTAGTATGCAGCATTCAATCACCTTCTTATGAAATGGCTAAATACTTATCCAACATACTAAAAAACATAGCTTACAAAAATGAGTTTTACATCAAAGATTCTTGGGATTTCAAGGAATTCATTAACAAAATTACGATACCTAAAAACTATATCTCAGTATCACTAGATGTCACATCTTTATATACAAATATCCCTTTGGAATTAGCTAAACAAATAATTCAAAATAAATGGGATGAAATAAAACTATATACAAATTTACCTATGAATGAGTTCTTAACAGCTATAGAATATACATTCACCGCTAATTTTTTACAATATAAAGAT
This sequence comes from Endomychus coccineus, assembly GCA_958510875.1. Classification (NCBI taxonomy): domain Eukaryota; kingdom Metazoa; phylum Arthropoda; class Insecta; order Coleoptera; family Endomychidae; genus Endomychus; species Endomychus coccineus. The sequence continues at coordinate 202,146,226 of OY294067.1, forward strand.
GATTGTTATAAACAATTAGATGGTTGTGCAATGGGCTCTCCAATATCAAGTATCATAGCCCAAATAGTAATGGAATTCCTTGAAGAAAAAGTAATATCTCAACTAAATTATAATATAGCCTTCTTCAAAAGATATGTTGATGATTGTATTGCTGCAATCCCTGAAAACAAATGTAATGAATTTTTGAATTTTTTCATTTCCTTTCACCATAAGTTACAATTCACGATTGAATTAGAAAATCATAATGAAATAAATTTTTTAGATTTAACTTTAGTAAGAAAATCAAATGATAACAAAATTCCAACAAAATGGTATACCAAACCTACTTGGTCAGGAAGGTATACTAATTTCAATTCTAATATACCTAAAAAATATGAGAAAAATGTTATTATGAATCTAATAGATAGAGCTATTCGACTAAGTTCTCCTGAACTGAGAACTATATCTATTACAAAAACAAAAGAAACTTTAATAAGAAATGGTTATCCCATTGATTTAGTAAATTCGATAACTAAAGACAAAATTCATAAATTTTATAACCCATCTGGTGAAATCAATACCAATAATGAGAAATCAAATAATAAGCATTACATATCACTACCATATATTGGTGGACTTTCAGAGAAAATTTGTAATATAGTGAAACCTTATGACCTACATATATGTCATGAGAGTTATTTAAATCAGAGAAGTCTCTTTACAAAATTAAAAAGCAGCGTACCTTCCAAAAAAATAACCCATACTGTTTATTCCATCCCTTGCAAAGATTGCGAAAAGGTATATATTGGCCAATCTTCACAATACCTCAAAAAAAGATTAAATGGCCACAAATATACCAAAAATTCATCAACTGCGCTCAATAAACATTTGAAAGACACTAACCATACTTTCGACTACAACAATACAAAAATTTTAAATATTGAAACAAACGACAACAAACGTTTGATATTAGAATCTATTCAAATTAAAAAGAACAATTGTGTAAATGACAAAATAGATTCCAATCTTTCGAAACTGTACAATAATCTAATTCAAACTTAACAAAATTTTATTAATTTGAAGTGCCACTTTCCATTTGTCTATTTAAAATTCAACCTAAAAAAGATGAAGTATTATTTAACTATGACACTATAGAGTAACAATTTTGAGGTTAAATTCCATAGAATTATCTTAAACTTGAATAGTTATAATAGATCTGAAATGCTTATCATAGAATAACTAATTCATACAATAATTCATAGATATTTATAATTGTACAATATTGGAATGTCTTGTATTTAATCAAATTCAATCTATTTCAAATTGTAGTTAGCCATACATTACTCTTTCACACACAACCGATCCAATGTTTTCTGCAGTTTTAATTGGATCTTAAAACACAACTCGGCTGCAGACGCATTTCATTAATCGAAATCATCTATTCTTTTCTAAATTACATGGAAACACTAATTCAATTAACAATTTTGATAAAGGCAATAAACATTGTCGAAACGTCAAAACAGAATTTTTATTTCATTATCAGTATATATACGAACCAATATACCAAGAAAACATACAAATATTACAAATGGTTCAAGAATATCAAGAAAAGAATATATATACATATATATATATATGTATATATATATATATATATATATATATATATATATATATATATATATATATATATATATATATATATATATATATATATATATAGATATATATATATACATATATATATACATATATATATATATATATATATATAACTTAAGAGATATAGAATTAAATTTTCTGAATTATGAAGATAACTTAGATAATTTAACATAGGATTATAAAGATGAATAAACGTAAAAGATTGAACCATAGGTGGGATTCGAACCCACATTTCTGGATTTCTAGTCCAGGGTGTTTACCAATTACACCACTTCGGTCCTATTAGATTTTTATATTTTTTGTAAATATAAACCTCTGAAAGGATAGTAGATCATTGATAAACACAATGCGATTCGATGCCCTACCATAGATCAACTATTCACGCATATTCATCTAAAGTTCAGTCGTTTTTTTGAAGTAAGGATTGTAGGTTAGTACTGCTATGGTTGGCAGTTACTTGACAGTTCTTATGATAGTGGCCAATTAGGCAAAGAAACTTTAAACTTGTTTATAATTAACCAGAACAATTCTCAGTCAGTTCTATTGAAATATATAAGAACCAGGATGCTGTCATTTGAATAAGAACTGTCAAGTAACTGCCAACCATAGCAGTACTAACCTACAATCCTTACTTCAAAAAACGACTGAACTTTAGATGAATATGCGTGAATAGTTGATCTATGGTAGGGCATCGAATCGCATTGTGTTTATCAATGATCTACTATCCTTTCAGAGGTTTATATTTACAAAAAATATAAAAATCTAATAGGACCGAAGTGGTGTAATTGGTAAACACCCTGGACTAGAAATCCAGAAATGTGGGTTCGAATCCCACCTATGGTTCAATCTTTTACGTTTATTCATCTTTATAATCCTATGTTAAATTATCTAAGTTATCTTCATAATTCAGAAAATTTAATTCTATATCTCTTAAGTTACATACACGATAGTGGCCAATTAGGCAAAGAAACTTTAAACTTGTTTATATATATATATATATATATATATATATATATATATATATATATATATATATATATATATATATATGTATATATGGGTTGTTCCATTACTTTTGTACAATTTCAAAAACTTGAGTCCTCAGAATGACGTTAAATTTCAGAACATGAAAGTATGAAACGAAAAAATGGTATTCCCAAAATATTAGCCCTCTAGGAACATTGTAACCTTCCTGGGGCCCTTGAAAGGGCCAAAACATGGCTGAAAAAAGCCTATTTTTGGTAGATTGTTTTCTCAGCCTTGAAAACAGGTATCGACACATACATGGCAACAAAAAATCCGTCATTTCATGTATTTTCATCTGTGGATTTTGCATTTTGAGTTACCTTGTTAATACGTCGGTGTGGACCGCTTATATTGTGAATACAATTTCATGAAATTCGACCTGACTTCAAAGGGGCGCCGAATTGCGGAATGACAACATAATCAGATTCACTATGGCTCAAATTTTTTGCCTCTTAATATTCTTTCTGGAACTCTCAAATAATTCATGATCATTGCAGTAGATATGAAGAAATAGCACTACAAATTAGGCCATTTTTGACAAAAAACGTGAAAATTGACATTTTTAACCGGTCGTAAAATTTTTCTATCAGTATGAAATGACTTGAAGTTGTAGCGAAATATTCTTTAAGCATGTACAAACAAACTCTGAAAATTTTGATATGGAACTCGGAGTTTAAAGCAGCCACTATGAGGAGCAAAAATAAAAAAAATTGTTTCTGTATCACACATTGAATTCATGGTTTTTTAAGGTTTTGGGCAAGAACTATGCATTTCAAATGATCGAAGCTCATAAGCAGAAAATTTTCTGTCAAAAAAAATAGTTTTTTTCTAATTCTGCCCAGTTTTGTCGCTAGAGGGCGCCAGAGAAAAACTACGTGTTTGCTTGAAAGATAACGATAATTCATAATTCAAATTGTTCAATGAGTGGAACAAGAAAAATTCGTGATAGAAAGTACCATGTATATATATATATATGTATATATGGGTGGTTCCATTACTTTTGTTTAATTTTAAAAAACTTGAACTCTCAGAATGGCTCCAAATTTTAGAACATGGAAGTATCAACCGAAAAAGGAGAATTCCCAAGATTTTAGCCTTCTCGGCTCATTGTGACCCTCCTGGGAACCTCAAAAGGGCCAAAACAGGGCTGAATAAAGCCTATTTTTGATAGATTGTTTTCTTAGCATTGGAAACAGGTATCGACACATACATGCCAGCAAGCCTTGTTTATACATCGGTGTAGACCGCTTATATTGTGTATACAATTTCATGAAATTCGGCTTGACTTTAAAGTAGTGCAGAATTACGAAATCACAACTTAATTAAATTCACGATGACTCAAATTTTCTGCCTTTCAATTCCCTTTCTGGAACTCTAACACATTCCATGATCATTTCAGTAGATTTGAAGATATAGCCCTACAAAGTTGGCCATTTTTGACAAAAAACTTAAAAATTGACATTTTACACCAGGCGTGAAATTTTTCCATCATAATAGAAAGTCTTTGAAATTGTAGTCAAATATTCTTCAAACATGTACAAACCATCTCTGTGAATTTGGATATGAAACTCGGAGTTTAAAGCAGCCATTATGAGGCACAAAAATTAAAAAAATACGTTTCTGTATCACACATTACATGCCTGGTTTTTGTAAAGTTTTGAGCGAGATCTATACATTTTTGAAATCAATTTCAAACAGTCATATACTTGACTACAGAGATAAACTGGAAACTTTGACATAGTTAGTCTTACTTTGCTTCTTTGACACTAACTAAATGCATAATTGCTGGTGATCCTGGAAGTCATACGATTTGCGTATGTGCAGAACACGAGAATATCAAATTGAAGTTGAGTACTTATAATAATAGACTAAAATATCGAGATTTGCTGGAAATTGCTGTGTGCGATACAAATAGTAAAAAGTATATGTTACACGAATATGACAATTGTCCAGGTATAGCCAAAATTGAAGAAGTTGCTGAACGTAATACTGCATATGCAAATGAAAACAAAAATTGGCTCGAACAAGGAAGTAGAGACTGTCACAATATCTACAGAAAAGTTCAAAAACTATTCGTTTAGCGATTTATGGAATCTCACATCCACCATTATATAGCAGATATGCAGAAAAATCACTTGAATCATTGTAAAGAACATCTACGAATGGATATTTGTACTAGTGAGATGGATTTTCCAGAAAATTACTCATTCATTATACAAAACTTAGTACAGGCATTTTATTATAATAACTCCCAGGCAACAATCCATCCGATGATAATGCCTGGGAGTTTTAATACTTGTACTAGTGAGATGGATTTTCCAGAGAATAACTCATTCATTATACAAAACTTAGTACAGGCATCTCATTATAATAACTCCCAGGCATCACTCCATCCGATGATAATGCCTAGGAGCTATCATGAAAAAAATGCCTGTAGCGAGTTTTGTATGATGAATGAGTAATTCTCTGGAAAATCCATCTCATTAGTACAAGTATTCATTTGTAGATGTTCTTTACAATGACTCAAGTAATTTTTCTGCATATCTGATATATAATAGTGAAAAGTGAGATTCCATGAATCGTTAAATAAATAATTTTCGAATTCTCCTGTAGATACTGTGACAGTATGCAGATATGCTCTACTTCCCTGTTTGATTCAATTCTTGTACGATACAGTTTCATTCGTATATGTAGTATTACGTTCAGCAACTTCTTTAATTTTGGCTATACCAGGACAATTGTCACATTCGTGTAACATACTTTTTACTACTTGTATCGCATACAGCAATTTCTAGCAAATCTAGATATTTCAGCCAATTGTTATAAGTACTCAATTTCAATTTGATATTCTTGTGTTCTGCACATACGCAAATGGTATGACTTCCAGAATCACCAGCAAATATGCATTTAGTTGTTTTCAAAGAAGGAAAATAAGAAAACTATGTAGTCAAAGATGAAATTGTTGAACATATCCATGTAGATTATGGGCAAGTATGTGATTGTTTGAAATTCAGGAAAAAAATGTATAGTTCTTGCTTAAGCCCTTAAAAAACCATGCATGTAATGTATGATGCAGAAACGATTTTTTTAATTTTTGGGTCTTATAATGACTGCTTTAAACTCCGAGTTCCATACTCAAATTCACAGAGTTTGTTTTACATGTTTGAAGAATATTTCTCTACAATTTCAAGATATTTTATCATGATAGAAAAATGTCATGCCTGGTTAAAAATGTCAGTTTTCACGATTTTTGTCAAAAATGGCCAACTTTGTAGTGCTATATCTTTAAATCTACTGGAATGATCATGAATTATTTCAGAGCACAAGAAAGAATATTAAAAGTCAAAAAATTTGAGCTATAGTGAATCTGATTATGTTGCGATTTCGCAATTCGACGCCCCTTTGAAGTCAGGTCGAATTTCATGAAATTGTATACACAATATAAGCGGTCTACACCGATGTATTAACAAGGTAACTCAAAATACGAAATTCCCAGATGAAAACACATAGAATGACGAATTATTTTCCGCCATGTTTGTGTCGATACCTGTTTCCAAGGCTGAGAAAACAATCTACCAAAAATAGGCTTTTTTCAGCCTTGTTTTGGCCCTTTCGGGGGCCCCAGGAGGATTACAATGGGCCTAGAGGGCTGAAATTTTGGGAATACCATTTTTTTGGTTGATACTTCCATGTTCAAAGATTTGGCGCCATTCTGAGAACTCAAGTTTTTGGAAATTGTACAAAAGTAATGGAACTACCCATATATATATATACATATATATATATATATATATATATATATATATATATATATATATATATATATATATATATATATACATCCACGTATACATTGGGAGCCCCTCTAATATACTTCTGGAGCCCACCAGAGAGAGACGAAATATATTAGTTTAGATTGAAGTATATTTGAAGAATGTAGTGATGTACTTACTATGGATTAGTTACAACACTTTTTCAGAGATTTCACTATGATATATATAATAGTCCCTCTCAAATGGCAATACCTAGTGAACCGTTCATGTATATTTTCTGTACATTTTATCGACTATGTGAGCCCCAAAATGTATATTATTTTCATGTTGCGGTGGATACTAGACTTTGCAATGTTGCCACCTAGCTTATGAGTGTTTAATGGAAGAGTTTGTATCATTCACATGAATAAACGACTCAATACAACGAAATAAGGCAGATTACGCAAATCTATAATTCCTAGGATCAAAGAAATGGTAATAACAAAACAAAAATTTTGACAATATAGCTTTATTTCTATGAAACAAACCAAATATAAACATGAAATTCGAACAAATTTTTCGGATGTAGAATCTTTTTAAAAGAATGTTTTTAGAAAAATTTCTGAAATAATAAGGAATTTTTTAACTGAAATAAAAAACTTATTTTTCTCAACATTATTCATATACTTATTTTAGTGAACAACAGAAAAGTCTAATATTTCTGTAACTTTTTTGAATAATTATTTTGTATAAAAACTTTTATTTTCAACCAGTCTTTGTTGAAATAGGGGTCGACTATGGCTCATTTGATGGAAATTTTTATTCTCTATTCAACCGCTTAGGAATTTAATTATATGAAAGAATAACTACTTTGTTTTTATACCACTTTTATTAATAATAACGTGAAAACGTAACTATAGTTTCAACACCGAAGTGCCATTATCAAACAATTAGAAAATTATGAAGAAATCAATGAAACAGTTCAAATATAAATAGAGTAGAATAAAGTAGGGTTGAGATTAAGGGATCAATGGAAATTCCAAAAACAGGTAGATCATAGGAAAGTACAATATTACATAGTAAACATAGCAACAATTCGTGAATTAGTGTGATTTAGTATAATTTAATATTCTAAGAATTATTTAAAGAGCGGTTTGAAAGACAGTACAGTATTACATAGTAAGCAAGGTAACAATTTGTGAATTAGTGTGATCATAATTTGATATCCTAAGATTTATTTTAAGAGCGGTTTGAAAGACATGAAAAGATCACTTTGCCATAGGTCTAAATGATCATTGAGGCACATCCTGACAATTAAATTCCTTTGTATCATTTATTAACCAACTTCACCCAAGAATTGAATTCACGTTAGAAACAGAAGAAGATAGATCAATAAACTTTTTGGATTTAACACTAATACGTGACCATAATAAAATAAACTTCAATATCTACAGGAAACCCACTTGTACAGACATCGCTATTCCGAACTCATCGTTTAGTCCTCGTATTCATAAATTAGCAGCATATCACTCAATGATCCATAGAGCATTTTCGTTATCATTGTAAATAGAACACCTCACTATTGAGTTGGACACGATCAAGCGAATAGGTATCAATAATGGTTTTCCGGTAGATCAAATAATTGAACTAATAAATCGCAAACAACAACAATTAACTTCCTATAAAATTTATCCGCGTATAAAACACATAGGTGTTACCACCAAATTCATCTCTTTGACATATTTCGGTACAGTAAGCAAACATATTGCTAACATTTTATCACGCCATAGTTTTAAAATCAGTTTCAAACCTCAAAATAAACTTTGCCATCTTATATACAACGCCGCAGACATAACCAATAAACATAGAAAACCTGGAGTTTATAAGATGATTTGCCCAGATTGTGATGATTTTCATATAGGTAGAACTTGTCGTAATTTCAAATTAAGATACGAAGAACATTTTCGCTCGTATAGACTCAGCAAAACAGACTCAACCTTTGCTAATAATTTTTTACAAACTTTTCATAATTTCCCTAATTTAGATAGCCTAATCATTTTACATAACCAAACCAGAGGTTTTAAATTCAGTACATTAGGTTCAATAGAGTTTCATAAAGGTATCAAAAATTGTAATAAAAATATTCTCAATAATCAGTTAGACCTATATCAAACTGATCTTTTCATGTGTCTTTCAAACCGCTCTCAAAATAATTCTTAGAATATTAAATTAGAATCACACTAATTCACAAATTGTTACCTTGTTTACTATGTAATACTGTACTGTCTTTCAAACCGCTCTTTAAATAATTCTTAGAATATTAAATTATAATCACACTAATTCACAAATTGTTGCTAGGTTTACTATGTAATACTGTACTTTCCTAGGATCTACATGTTTTTCGAATTTCCGTTGATCCCTTAATCTCAACCCTACTTCACTCTACTCTATTTATAGGGCATCTACGACTAGCGCGCAGCTCATTAAAAATAATCCCCTTTTTATACCACTAGCGCGCGGGGTCGGTAAACGACCAGCGCGCGAGTTTCCTGCCGTAAACCTGCACCCGAAACCTTCTTTCATGTGATCAAAACAAAATTAAAATGCACTTTTTTTGCAAATAAATTTTTTTGATTCATCAAATAATAATAAAAAGAGGATCTTATCCTTTTTTGATTGTTTTTCCTAACTTGAACCAAACTCATAATATACATTAGTATTCAATATAAGCATAGACATGGTACGGCAGATAGGTTCTTTTCTGTTTTTTTGGGGGGTTATTTAGGTAATTATAGACAATTGATTTGTTTAAAAAAAAGCCCATCATCATGATATGCTATGCAATCAATTATTATTTGAACTTATTCTCTCAATTTTCCGTCAACATTTTCTTATTTTATTCAGATTTAATTTTAATTTATCTATTCTAATTTTCAACCATGTTAAGTGCAAAATGGAAAGGGTTACGTGTGATCGATAACTATAGATCCAGAAAAGACCGTGCAATTAATGCAGGCCAACGTAGGAGGTATGTATATATAAGTTGCAATGTCGCCGTCGAATCATTCACACAAGAAGATCCGAATTTCCAGCCATTCCAAGTGATTCCAACGATCTATATGGACGGCTCATTTGAGTATTGTGTCCAACATTTCCAGCAAACTTTTTATCACCCATGGGGTGAAAAACAACAATAAATACCGCTGTTGTTTTGTTTGTCAAAAACAACGTACGACATTTTATTTCAATCAATAATTGATAAATGTTGGGAATATCCGTGGATATTTTTTCCATACAAGGTTATTGAGGATTTTGAATAGGCAATTCAAGATCAGTTGAGATCACGTTGGCCTGGGTTGATAAACCATGGCTGTTTATTCCACCTCACCCAGGCGTGGTTCAGGAAAATTCATGAATTTGGACTCGTTCGAGAATACAAGAATGACCAATCTGTAATTGGAATGTGGCTCAGATGGACATTTGGCATATCTTTTCTACGTCCAGACGAGGTACAAAAAACCTTTCATATCATGGAACCGTACGTTGGTTATTTGTCACAATAGGAAAGATTTGACGGTTATTTGAAGACAAATCACATGTATAACGACGCAAAATATTCACCACAGATACACATATACACAGGAAAGTCCTTCTGTTATATTCATAATGAAATGATATGTATAATAGTGATACTGATGTTTCATTTCAAATAGGCAAAAATATAATTTTTACGTTCAACTGGGATTAGTAAACACAACCCTAGAAATAACCTCTCCGATTATAATAATAATAATAACAATAATAATAAAAATATTTATTCGAGTGTTATAATACTTTGACATACAGTAATATATAAGATATACTACATAATATATACCACCCTGCAATAGATACTGAGTATCTGAGCGCAGGCCTGAAAATGGAAATTAAAAGATACAAAAGAAAAATTGTTGAATAAAAGTGGATTCATTCCACTTATATACTTATTAAATCCGTTAGTTGTTGATAAAATCGAATATTTGTTTCCAGTCCATGAGTATAAGTTAAATTCTGAGACACCATTACAATAATTACGAATACTATTACGAGAACATGGTAAGAGTATTGTTAGAAATGAATCTAAGAGGATATTCCATAGTTTCGAACATCTTTGATATAATAAATTGAATTTGGACTTAACTTCTATTAACACATGAAGAGGATAATACCCAATCAAAAAATCAAATTACTGTTCCAATCATCTGATAAATTTTCTGATTTGGAGTAGAGCACAACCATTCTCTAATCAATTCTCTTATTTTTGAAGTTTTGTCAACATTCAGCAATTTTAAATCTCCTGGGAGGATGTTAAAAACTCAACTAATATATGTAAATGTGCTTCGTTCAATTTTTTTATATACTTTAGGTAGTTTCAACCTCATATTTTTTTTTCATTGCTGCATTGTGTTCTAAAATGTTGAGTAATTTGAAATTGCTGACTTCCCCATAAAATATTTTCGAATGTTAAGAATGTGTTTTTCCGTGTATAATCAATCGGGTCGGAAATATTTTCATTTGTTATATTTTATTTGTACCATTCTCTTTGTATATTATAGATTGTAATGTACTATTGTAGGTTCTTATCCAAGCTATGATATGTTGTGACTGACCAAAATAGTCCGTAATGAATCATTATAAGTTGGTGCTCATTTAATACGAAGCGTAATTTATAAAATCAATGTGGTGAAGTCGCAATTTATCCTAGAGCAGTAAATATTGTGTGTTTGAATTATACAATTTTCTTGTGAGCTATTAGCGTAACTTGCATAGGTAACAAAAAATTTTTTCTTACCTACGTTAAGTGTCAAGTGATTTCTTGAGAACCAATCTGCCAACTGAATCATATAATCTTTAGTAACCTGATTACCCTAGACCAAGAACACCTATTGCCAAATCATTCGCGAAGGCCATTATCTCCCTCTCATTTAGCACATTAAATATATCTTTCTTATGTGGAATGAACTGAAGTGGACCTAGGATTGTTCCTTGGGGGACTCCACATCTCGAAATTCGTGCAGAGCTAACACATTCATCAATTTCATCACTTGTCTTCTAGTAGCAAGTAGCTTTCCTCATTTACCCCCAAAGTACAATCCTAGCTTACAAAGAAGTATCTATATCATGATTGACCGTATCAAATGCCTTTCCAGATCCAGCAAAACAGTTATACATAGTAGTGCACTATCTGTGCAGTTGTGAATTCAATCAGTTATTTCTGAAATTGCAGATTCAAATATTTTTGCAAAATTCCAATTATGGAAATAGGTCTATAGATGGTAGGATTTACTTCCACTTTTTTTGGAGCAATCGGGGAATATTCCTTTTTAGATACTTTTATCAATTATAAAGACTATTATCAAAAAAATATTAAAGCAGTATAATCTGATAAATACATCCATATTCATCAAAAATAGGTAAGCTGCGATACACATATATTCGAAATATTCAGAAAATTTATTTCTGATAACTACAATGTATGGAAATCTCAAAGAAATAGATTCGAATCTACATTATATTATTCCAAGCAAAAATTATGTTCCCTGATGATTACATCCTAATGAAAGTGTTTTTGGGGAGGTGTAATATGAAAAATAAACAACCGATAACTGTATACAAAATACTTTAGATAGAAGTGAAGCGAATGGTCATCTCGCTATGATTGATTTGCGAAGGAGCAATCAAATTTTTGAAATTTGTTCTCCAAATTTATCTTTGGTTTGTTTTTAGTTCTGCTACAAACGTTCTCAGTTTGAGTAAGATAGAACTAAATGAGTATAAAAGTTTGGATGTTTAACGTGTGTAAGTATCGAATAAGTAATATTCAATCACCTGATGTGTTCATCAGGAGGAACTGTTTTATGTTGAGACAAACTTCAATGTGTTTCTCCCATAATGTTACTACTAAGAACACACTTAGTCACTGCATGAATATTCGAGACTTCATTGTAAGCTGACCGAATCTATGTTCATATAATAGTTTCTTAAAGTCAGTTTCTGAATCATTTCAAGCCGCAAATAAGGTTTCTTTGTTTTACCCACTCAACACTCAAATGCAACAAACATTTGCTATTCGACTGTTCCAAATAAACGCCGAAGCAATAAGTGCACTTCGTACGTTGCATATTTACCTTCATGTCACAATTAGATGAAGATAGCTCAGACAAATATATGTCATCCTTTCCTCATACTAAGAACTTTCGTCAATAAAGACAAGAAACATTGTTCATGTGTTCTTCAAACATCAACATACATAGGCTATTAGGTCAGTGCATAAATATAGGTAGGGAGAAGGGTGCATTATGCGAATTAATGTAAGAAGATGTTGATGAAAATTGATAATACCAAAGCCTTATTTGCTAATATATGGAAGAATATCAGATTTCTGACTCTAAGGGTATGTACAAAATATTCGGGAGTTATTAAAACATTTCAAATCTTAATGGCCTTATGGTTGGAATCAAATGTGCTTCACTTATTTAAAATCTGAGAAACTTTAGGGGGACTTGGTAGTTCGGTATAATATAGATACAAATAAAATGATGTTTAAAGTTAGGCGTATGGTATACCACTCCGCTCTCCTACAGGTCATATTTTGTATCTGATGAGACTATACGGGATGGGTAGTGTTCCATCCCTGCCTAAAAAGAGAAGTATACGATTGAAAGGTAAATTCCTGTCAATCTTAGCATTCCAGAAGTCAAGTAAATACCTACTTAATTTTACAGTATATTAGTCATTGGTTCTTTGTTGAAGAAACCAATCAAGAAGCGGGTGTGGAACGACAATCTTCATTTATAATTCCAAAACATAACAGTAGTACTTAATATTAGTTGTTAATTAAGTAGTATAAGGTCAGTGCATAAATATAGGTAGGGAGAAGGGTGCATTATGCGAATTAATGTAAGAAGATGTTGATGAAAATTGATAATACCAAAGCCTTATTTGCTAATATATGAAAGAATATCAGATTTCTGACTCTAAGGGTATGTACAAAATATTCGGGAGTTATTAAAACATTTCAAATCTTAATGGCCTTATGGTTGGAATCAAATGTGCTTCACTTATTTAGAATCTGAGAAACTTTAGGGGGACTTGGTAGTTCGATATAATATAGATACAAATAAAATGATGTTTAAAGTTAGGCGTATGGTATACCACTCCGCTCTCCTACAGGTCATATTTTGTATCTGATGAGACTATACGGGATGGGTAGTGTTCCATCCCTGCCTAAAAAGAGAAGTATACGATTGAAAGGTAAATTCCTGTCAATCTTAGCATTCCAGAAGTCAAGTAAATACCTACTTAATTTTACAGTATATTAGTCATTGGTTCTTTGTTGAAGAAACCAATCAAGAAGCGGGTGTGGAACGACAATCTTCATTTATAATTCCAAAACATAACAGTAGTACTTAATATTAGTTGTTAATTAAGTAGTATAAGAAATAGAAAATAAGATTTTGGATGAGGAAAATAATGCTTTTAAGCCTCAGGAACTGATCATCATACTTGTAATATAAAAAGAATCTTGTAATCAAGTATTCTGGTTGAATTTTATACATTCAATTGTTTCTGGGGTACTTATTCATCTGAAAATACCACATACCTAAGAATATTTGATTGATAAATGAAACATTGAAATTAAAAAAAATTTCATTTCAAAATATCTTTATTCTTACGCTACTGATTCTTAAATAATAAAGTTATGATATTTATGCCTTTTTATATCGAAAAATAATAATTCCAGATAAACTGAAATTGAATTCTTTTAATAATTGTAGACAAACATTCAACCAATTGGCTCGCAATTTGTCATTCAGTGTCCTCTAATAAAATAAGCATTGATTACTCGCAGTTTTAAGTTATGCAAAAGCGTATTAACTTGTTCAAAGCAAAATTATTGATATGATCCTTACTCAAATTTTAATGACCTAGCGGTAAGGATACAATGGATCAACTGTAGTTTTAAGCTTTGTGTTCTGTCAAATTGTCTGTCTAGGGCCAAACGAGTGTTACAACATGTATTTTAATCTATTCGATTATGAGGTTTTTGTCTTCCGGATGTATTCCGTGTCTCAATAGCTCGACTTGATACAGACGTTTCGCAAACCATTACAAGTGACATCTTCAGGGCAGGCTTGAGGCTTGAACTGAAACTGATTCTTCCGGTTTCTTTTGCGATATTCATTGTGGGACAAAACCTCCACGCTACACAGTTCACTGCCTTTATTCCGGTGGACTCCGTTCTGGCACCTGACTCTGCCAGTGTGATCATGTGCGGAGTGAAATCTTCGCGGATGAGCTTTCAAATATTGGGAAGGTGATATGCTGAGTCACGGTTTGAATCATCTGGATATTTCAGGATTTATATCGTTCCAAGTAGAAAGGCCATCATATGGTACACTGATGGCTCCAAAATAACAGAGGGAACTGAAATCGGAGTATATGAACCTGGAACCAAATACACTGAAGGGTTAGGTAAATTCCCGAGCATTTTCCAAACGGTGATTTACGCTATAGGAAAAAGTGTTCAGTTCAATACAGGAATAAAATACTGGTGTACTGAAGCCTTGAACAGTGTACCAGTAGATATGTACTTGTGGAACATAAGTTTGACAATAATCTTCAAAACTTTTTCGATAATACTGAAATCCTAACCCTAGTCTCAAGCTTCTTGAAGCGATAGAAATCCTAAAACATCGGGATAATCTGAAACGTGACTCAAGATATTACCTTCCCAACATTTGGAAACCAATCCTCGAAAATTCCACTCAGCACATGACCGTACAACGGCAGGCAGTTGATCACCGAAATACAGGTAGGGAACTGTGTAGTATGAAAGTTTTTCTTACAATAAATTTCGCTACAGAAATCAGAAGAATCAGTGTCAGTCCAAGCCTCAAGCCTGCCCTGATGGTACCATCAATATTATTTGGCGAAACGTCGGCATCAAATCGTTCTATTTTGACGCGGAATCTATCTGGTGGCCAAGAATGTCCAAGATTATCTATTCGCGGAAGTCTACTATTCAAGTTATTCGATTAGGTATTACTTCTCGTTATTTTGAATATGAAGAGTATTGGAGCATTTTCTGTCTTGGAAAAAATTTGCGAAATAATAATGAATTAGTAATCAGACAATAAGTAACAAAAGGGGCAGGAAATCGTATGAAAACAATGCATGTAAACGGAACAATGAATCTGAATCAACAGTAACGAACCGGTTTTTTAATATAACCCATGAATGCAATTCCAAAATTATAATTTTTCATATGCAAAAACATTCTATAGGACTGTCGTATTTGCGAATAAATAGATTTTTCACCAAAATTTATTCATATTTTGACACAATTTACAACATTTTAATTAAAAGGAAAAGTATTTAGCATGAGGAAAAAACTGGTATGAAAGTGGCAAATGATATTAACCGAAAGTATTAATCTCCTCGTTCTTATCAATGTCTGTTCAGCTACTAATACTGTTTTATCTTGGTACTGTAGCATTAGAACAGAGATCTCGAATATTATCAGGCTGGGTATGGAAGCTAACATACCACTTACCTACAAATCAACGTCATCTGGTGAACGATGATTCAATCAGATCTGTTCTGGGGCCGTCGCTTCGGAACAAACAGCATACCGTCAAAGGCATGGTAACTCATGTCTGGGGACCAGAGCAAAACATGTTGAAGCCAGAAATATGTGCTATGAAACAATATTTCAAAAGAGGCATATAATCCGGAAATGAGCTTATCGAATGCCTGAATGGCTCCCGTTAGTTTGGACTTTCGCCAAAGCAATTGGTAGAAATTTACCTTCCTGTTCAATACCTCCCTGACTAAAGATGATGACACAATGGCTACTACACGGAAATGAAAAGCCAATCTTTTTGTTGAAATGTTTGAAACAAATTCCACTTTGGATCCACAAGGGAAGGACCTCCCTAATATTGCTGCAATCGATAGACGCCAGAAGGCCAGCATACAATTAGGCGTATCCTGCTAGATCTCAATACCAAAAAGTCTATGAGGTCAGACGGAATTTCACCTGTCGTTCTCAAGGAATGTAACCTGAATTGACACTAGTTTTCTGCGGAACTTAGTGAGTCCAACCAATTTCAAAAAAAGAGAGACGACTTGTCCCAATAATCATAGATCAATTTCAATATTAGCTGTGATCTCTTGAGTGATAGAGAAGGCAATCAACTTCGAGCTCATCCAATACCTAGAGACCTTCAAATAGTGGATGACTGGCAATATGGCTTTGGTCAACAAAGATCAACAGGAGATGTATGGCAGAAATTTATTGATGAACATGGGGAATCTTTAGCTGTACCATTGTATATCTCCGAAGCATTTAACCGAGTCAGACACCAGAGCCTTCTTGAAAAAATTCCATCATATGGTTAGCTGCCTGAAATTTGTCGTTAACTATAGAGTTTTCTTTCAGATGATCAATCCATGTGGTGGTTGACGGAGTATCTTCCGGTACGATGGCTGTCAACGCTGGTGTTCCACAGTGATCTGCCGTGTCATCGACTTTGCTTCTGCTCCATATAAATAATCGGCTGGATGTGACCACCTGTTCCGTCTATAGCTTTGCAGATGATGGTACATTTCATACAGTTTCCTCATCTAGAGCCCCTATACCAGCCATATACAGAGACAGGTTGACGCAATTGATGGAGATCTATACAGGGTGTCCTCGAACTGCGTGGCAAAAATGAAACCGAATATTCTTTGATTCGAAAAAAATTTGATGAGCCTTTTTACTTTTGCCTCAAGTGTCTTGATTAGCCGGTAGAGGGCTTCAAAGTTGCATAAATAATTTTGTTTTTTCGGTATAACTTGAGAACGTGACGAAGGACTTTTACAATATTTGGCAGATGAGTTACTGTCAATAATAGCCGTTTTTGAGAGCGGAGCATAGAGCCTTAGAGACCATAGAAATGGCTCAAACTTGAGAATGTAACGGGAAAAGTGTCCAGAACTTTTTTGTGGTCAATGTAATTCACTCGATATTTTGTATGTAGATAGTTTATCTAATTTGAAAACTTTTCTTACTCTTAGAAAATTTTGATAAAATCAACGGATTAGCTTGAAAAAAATAATTTTCGAGTCTCTGCAATTTTTGCTTACTAATTTTACTTGATTAAAATACCTTAGTTGCCTTTGCTTTTCTAATGTCATTTTGGCATTTGGAGAATTCATTCTCAAAACTGTCAGTTTTTACTTTGCTTTCCGTAAAAATTTTATAAAATTATGGCTCAAAATTTCACTAACACTGAAATGGTTAATATCTCGGTAAAACACTGTAACGAACAGGTCGTTACGTGATTATATAGAACTATTTATTAAATGGATTAGATTTCTTTTCGTTAGTAGTCATGGAACTGATTAATTAAAGACATCTGCTAGTCAATGATATCGATTTCTGAAACTACATCTCATGTCATGAGATGTCACTAAATATCGCGGAGTGGGAATGTAGGATAGCGGAAATCGAAGAGACCCCATTGTGTTGTTAATCTTTCATAGGGTAAGTCGAGTATTTCATATTCTTTGCACACATTCTTAATTTTTTGAACTTCTGAAATATGATGCACACCGGGCTACAGATAATTTGATTTAGTTTGTTATTCAACGCCTGGATGTAAAGTACCCGCGTGTGGTTATATTTCAGAGGAATTTCTCGACTTGCTCTAATAAATAACACAATCACATTTGCATCTAGCATGAACCCAGGTTTATCTTTCCAATCACTACCGGGATTGTTTTAGTCACTGTCTAGAATTACTCTGACGAGTCGTGAGCAGCTGTTGCAGTCGATATTTAATTTTCACCTTTACTTTAACCTGTAATTTGAGCACATGTTAGTTGCGCGATCCTGAAGATCGCCATTTTGTTAACCTAGTACTTGATACATAGGATGGTCTTATTAGACCCACGTGCCGTAAAGGTTGTTAATGGTGAATTAACCTAATTACTGCTTATTAGGTATAAGTATATATTTTTGACACTGTCACGCCGTTAGGGAGTGATCACAGTTTACAGTATCAATCCACGTGTATAATTCTTTTCAAGCAAACCAGAATTTTATGCTATCCAGCAAATTTTCAACAGTTCAAATAATATTTTTTCCAGATATAAATTCAATCATTATTCTTTTAGTCACATGTTAACTTTTTGCTAATTTTAAAAATCAATTGTAATTGTTTATTTCCTTCAGATTAAATTAAAATTTTGTCTAAATTGATATCTCGTCAAGATATCCATTTTGCACTAGTGTTTTCGCAATTTGGGAAAGATAACATTATCGGTTGTGGAATCACTTGGTTATTCCAACCGACGGTGTTGCTTGTCCTTTTGATCTCAAGTCAGGTACTGTTCGTTCTTTGAATTTACAGGGTTTGAACGTCTGAGGTTCCTCACCCCTTCACTCCCAGGCGGTATAGTGACTTTCCTGACAGGACCGACTTCCAGTTCCTACGAGTTCCAAGGAGGGTAACATTTTCTTGTTTGAATGACCATAATTTCATTCTCTGATTTTGTTGTTTATCCGAAGTTGTATTCCACTAAATTTCTTTAGAACTATTCGAGGTATTCTGTAAGTCCTCTTATTGGAAAATTAGTTCTTTCAAATATAATAATTGGGTTAATTTATTAATTGTTTTATATTAATTCACTTTATGTTACAAACCAATTTAATTTAATAATCGTTTACTCAAATTTCATTTATGTTACGATTTGATTTAATTTTCTAATTGTTTCTACGAATTCAATACTATTTTTATTCCCAATTGGAATTCTAAAAATTTGTAATTTATATTATGTTATAATTCAAATTCTGTGGAATATACGAATTGTTAAGTTGAACTTGTATTGTTTTCTGAATTTTCATCAACTGTTTAACCACCTCGTAGTGCTTGTATTCTTGACTGTGATTTCATTCAGTTTTATAGTTTTTTTTCAAGCAGTTGGCGCTCGGGCAATTCACAGTCTTGAAACACAAGGCACGTTTCACTACGAGCCCTGAGAATAATCGATTCAAATTGAGCTAGCTGGGCCAATTAAAACCGACCCAAGCGGGTCCGTTTCACTGGCGCCCAACATAAATGGGCTGCCGTATCACATCCGTTTCACTGGCGCCCAACATAAATGGGCTGCCGTTTCACATCCGTTTCACTGGCGCCC
This sequence comes from Endomychus coccineus, assembly GCA_958510875.1. NCBI lineage: Eukaryota > Metazoa > Arthropoda > Insecta > Coleoptera > Endomychidae > Endomychus > Endomychus coccineus. The sequence goes on from OY294067.1 coordinate 202,165,872, forward strand.
AATCTTTAACGTGGTCTAGAACACAGTTGATGGTTATTGAGAGAATTATATATTAGAGGTGAAAAATTGGTCATTCTATTATTTTTATCTCATTTTTTGGATCTGTTTGAATTTGCACGAAGTGATTGACAATTGTTTTCTGAAAAATTATTCGATTTTATAAAGCTCTCTGAAGATGGAGCCTAATTTTTTGAAAACTAAAGAATTATCATATGAATTAGCTATTAGGGGTCAATCTACGGATGGTGACGCTAATACTAGACGAAAGCTTTTAAGGGGTTGTTTGCATAGAGAACAACATGATAGAAGTCTAACTCCAATTAATGATGAATTCGATTTTGAAGAAAGTATTGTAGAAATTTCAGAGTCTCTTAAAGACATTAAAGAAGCAATTAATAGATATCAGGGTGAACCAGGGGATAATGCTAGGAGAATTGAAACTAGGTTAAACCACTTGTCGGGTCGAATAGACAGCCTCAATCCCGAAACTTTAAATGATAAAATTCAAAAAGATAAATTAGCAGCTGATGTACTTGCTCTAGAAGGAGATTATGCTGTTAAACTTCGGCCTGTTAGTCAAGTTCCAGGAAGCTCTACTCCGCAAACTCCAATTAACCAAGGATGATCATCATATCGTCCCAAAGTTCCTGTTTTCAAATGGGACTTATTTTTTGATGGGTCAGGAGATCATCAAAAAGTTTATGATTTTTTGGATAGAGTAGAAGAATTGAGGGAGGCGCGAGGTTTGACAGAGGAAGACCTTTTTTCTTCAGCTGTTGATCTTTTCAAGGGTGATGCCTTGGATTGGTTTAGATCCGTGAGATCTTCTATTTCATCTTGGATGGATTTTATTGAGGTATTAAAAGCAGAATTCTTGCCTAAATACCTTGACTTTGGAATATGGAATCAGATCAGAAATCGCAAACAACTTTCAGGACAAAAATGCAGTTTGTACATAGCTTCGGTAGAAAAATTATTCTCCAGGCTTAAAGTTTCTCCTAATGAAGAAACGAGATTAGAACAAATTATGTCTAATTTACAACCTCACATATTGAATCAATTTGCATTACTTAATTCAACATCAATAAAGGATTTAAAAGCGAATTGTAGTCAAATAGACGATTTCGAGTTTCGTTTTAAAAGTCAAGAGGTAGTACAGGAAACTGTACCTAAATTGAAGTTTAGACCTACAGTCAATGAATTACAAACCTTTTCTTCTGTTGTTTGTTGGAATTGTCGTTCTCAAGGGCACAAATATACTTCGTGTTCGGCCCCTAGGAAAACTTTTTGTTTTGGATGTGGAGTACCTAACATTGTTAGCACATCTTGTAAAAGATGTAAGTCAAAAAACGTGGCGTCGAAGCCTACAGGCCTGGCTACAGCTTCGACTTCAAAACAAAACCCAGGTACTTTCACAAATCAGAACAAAAGAAAGTAAGAGGAACCTTCGACAGGGTTGAATGGGAAAAGTGGTTGATTAGAATTAAAAAGAATTGTTCTCCTAAAATGGTTTCTCCAGTTTTTTTAAATTTACCTGATGACAATAGACCTTATTTGAACATTAAAGTTTTTGAGGATTCTTTTCCTGCATTGTTGGACACAGGTTCTAACATTAATGTTATAGGTTCAAAGGGTAATTTCATTATCGAAAAATATAGATTGTCAATAATTAAGGATAACAATGTCAATGTTGTAACAACCGCTGATGGTTTACATCAACCTGTCTTGGGAATAATTAACGTTCCTATTTCGTTTAATAATATTCAGACTTCTGTTAAATTTAACGTAATTCCTTCTATACAACAAGCAGTAATATTGGGTATAGAATTTTGCAAATATCACAATATTAAGGTCGACTTTGGTAATTCTATCTGGAACATCGAACCTTGTATTAAGTCAAGTAATGTTACTGCAATTCATAGTTATGATTCTTTAAGTACGTTACAAAAAACAGAACTTCAAGCAAAAATTGGACTTTTTGAACAACTTTCCTTGACGGAAATAGGACGTACCTCTTTAATAGAACATACAATTACCGTTTCGGAAACAGTACCTTTTAGAAAACGACAATACCCCTTTTCTCCTGCTTTACAAAACCATTTAAATTCAGAAATTGGTGAGATGTTGAGGCTTGGTGTAATCCAACCTTCTTCTTCACCTTACAGGAGCCCAATGCTTTTGGTAAAGAAGAAAGATAATTCTTATAGAGCTTGTTTAGATAGTAGACACTTAAACAAGTTAACCACAAGGGATGCTCACCCCTTACCTTTAAAAGATACAATTTTGAGCAAATTGCAAGGCGCTAACTATCTTACAACTTTATATTTGAAGAAAGCTTTTTGGAACATTCCTTCAGAGGAAAATTCACGTAAATACACTGCTTTCGGTATTCCAGGCAAAGGCCTTTATGAATTTTGTGTGATGCCGTTTGGTTTAACTAATGCTCCGGCAACAATGCAACGTCTTATGGATTTTTTGATCGATGAAAGTATTAGTCATTTAGTTTTCCCTTATTTAGATGATATAATCATCGCTACAAATACTTTCGAAGAACATATTCAAGTGTTACATAAAGTATATGAAAAGATCAAATTAGCAAACCTTGCAGTTAATGCTGAGAAATGTAATTTTTGCAGACCGTCTCTCAAATTTTTGGGTTTTATAGTAGATAGGGAGGGATTGCGCCCTAGTGGTGAGCTTGTTGAGGCCGTTACTCTTCTTTCTTCACCAAAAACATCCACTCAAGTTCGAAGGCTGTTGGGATTAATTTCATTTTATCGCAGATTTATTAAAGATTGTTCTACTCTAACAGCTCCTATCACAGAACTTATTAAAAGTAAGAAAAAGCACCAACCGATTACTTGGACTCCTGAGCTGAGTCTTCTTTTCAAGAGCTGAAGCGACGCCTAACGTCGGCTCCAGTTCTCAGAAGTCCAGATTTTTCTAAATCATTTTCTATACAAAGCGACGCTAGCGACGTCGGGTTAGGTTGTGTACTTTTTCAAGAACATAATGGTTTACAACATCCAGTAGCTTATGCTAGTCGAACTTTAAGTAAAGCAGAGAGAAAATATACAGTTTCCGAAAGAGAGTTATTAGCCGTTCTGTTTGCATTGTCTAAATTTCGTTGTTTTATAGAGGGTACAAGGGTTGTTTGTTACACTGATCACGCCAGTTTAGTTTGGTTACATAATTTGAAAGATCCGATTGGTCGTTTAGGTAGATGGGCTTTAAAATTGTCTCAATTTGATTTAGATATACGCCATAGGCCAGGATCACAAATGATTGTGCCAGATTATTTGTCTAGGGACGTACCTAATATTAATGTAATCAGTGATCAAGAACTTATTCCGGACAAATGGTACACAGATATGTTAAATAAAGTACCCAATAATCCCGATCAGTACCCTGATTTTAAAGTAGTTGGTAACGGGTTATATAAACACGTCAAACTTCCTACGTGTGTATCTTCTAATCTAACTGAATGGAAATTGGTAGTTCCCACAGCAAACAGACTTAAAATTTCTGAACAGTTTCATTGTGTTCCTACAGCCGCCCATTTTGGGATCTCGAAAACTATGTATAGGATATGTGAACAGTATTATTGGCCTCGAATGAGACAGGATATAATTCGATATGTTAAGAATTGTAAAATTTGCGCTGCTCACAAGAGTCCCAATGTACAAAGACACGGCTTAATGGGGCAAATGAAAAATATAGATTTTCCCATGCAATTATTGAGTATAGATTATTTAGGCCCTTTACCTCGCTCTAAACGTGGTAATCAATATATTTTGGTTGCGGTAGATTGGTTCACTAAATATGTGTTTATCTATCCTTGTGCAAAAGCCACTTCGGCTTCAGCTATTAAATTTTTGGAAAATCAAGTCTTCCTTACTTTTGGGGTATGCCAGATTTTATTATCAGATAATGCAAGCCAATTTACATCTAGGCAATTTTTAAAATTCCTTGCTGACTACAAAGTTAAACATTGGCTGAATGCCCGTTATCATCCACAAGTTAATAATAGCGAAAGAGTTAATAGAGTTTTAATTACCGCTATTTCTTCGTTTATACACGATAATCATAGGGATTGGGATGCAAACATTTCTCAATTAACGCAAGCGTTACGCTTAACAAAGCATGATTCTACAGGGTTCAGCCCTGCATTTTTAATGTTTGCACGTCAAATTCCTATTTCTGGAGATTTTTACGGCAAAGTTGGAGATAACGACATTCTTAATGTTTCTAACAAGATTCATAGACAGTCAAATATTGAGTCATTACCGAATGTCTTCAATGAGGTAAGACAAAACATTGTGGCGGCATATAAGGGATACAAAAAGCATTATAATTTGAGAAAACGCCCAGTAGCTTTCAAGGTGGGTCATAAAGTTTGGAAAAGAAATTTTGTTCAGTCCAACGCAGCAAATTTCTTTTCAGCCAAACTGGCTCCTAAGTATATACCATGTGTCGTAACCAGAATAATTTCTAATCTAGTATATGAGTTACAGAATGAAGACAATCAGAATTTGGGAAACTGGCATGTAAAGGATATAAAAGAAGACCTGTGCAATGACGATTCTGAACAGGAGGATGAGAGTTCCGGGGATGAGAGATAGGGTTCCTAGCAGGTTGCTAATTCTGCGGTGGATTTTGAGGTTCGCATTTATGACTGTCAGTTTTGGGAAGGACGCGACCCTTAATTGCCACAGTAGATGAATACTGTTAAGGAAGCTGCAAATTATTGGTGATCTGCGAGGGTTCCCTGTTACTCCGATCTGCATCGCTCTTTCTTCTGCACGGATGACGCTAAGTATCATTGTTTTACTTTGATTGCCAGATTTCTGAATTTTGTTCTCTTTATTTTAGTATAGTCCAATTTATTTTCATTAGTTACCTTAACTTTATCGGATACATTATTTTTTTATAGTTGTTATAGTGAGACCACCATTTTTAGGACTTGATCACCCTGGAAAGTGGGTGGATTTGGAAGTTTGAGACTTCCACTTTACGAGTTTGTTTTTCAATAATTGCATATGTTAATTTGGGATCCGCTGGTCCATGCTATGTCATGTTTGAAAATTAACTCTAGTATCTTCTTTTAGAGTCTGTTCTCTTAGTGTTTACAACTCGTAAGACTGGACTAATTTAGAGTGAGTTATTGTCTGGAAAACGTATAATTTCAGAAATAAGCTCTTATGTATCCGTGAGTTATTGTCCGGAAAACGTATAATTTCAGAAATAAGCTCTTAAGTATCTATAGTTTATTTTTTAAGGTAACTTAAACTTGAGGGAGTCTTTTGACTCAAAGATTGGACTTATTTAGAGTAAATTCAGTATTGTTTTTGAGAATTGGAAATTTATTCTTATTCATAGAGTTGCGTTATAGTAATTTATTATTTCGACATTATTGGTTAGTCTCTCATTACCATTTCATTTTTTTGATATACAAGTAAAATTGTATTGATTGTTAATCAATTCGGTCCGGAGTGTAGGGGACTTTAAATTGGACCTACACTTATGCTTGGGATAACTTTGTGAAAACATCTATTCACTAGCGTGAACCTAGTTCACTAACATGCAGCTACTATTTTTTTTTCCTCTCCGCCTATCAATTATAAATATATTAACTAGTGTGCTACGTTGTTCACACGAAATTCTTCTCTCACGCCACTATGACGTTTTACCGGTCTCTAAATACCTCAGGGATAATAGGGAGATTTTTTTTTTCCTCCTTTATACATTCAATTAAGTAATAATTGAAAATTCCGATTATTCAGAAATCTCATAATTTAAAATAAAATATGGAAACAAAGATATTCATTTGTATGTTATTTTGAAACTTCTTCTCATAATAACGGAAGCCACTAAGACATGCCGGTAACAGTTAATTCTCTGTTATATCAGTATATTATATTTAAAATACAACTGTAAATAATATAACAACGTTTCCAGTTCCTATGTTTAGGGCGATGCATTTCATAATAAAGAAGGTCTCTAGTTTCTAGTCTGCTTCGAAAGAAGAATAAACAAGAAAGAACTTATAAAACTTTCCTGTTTTTTTACCACTTAACCATTCGATGCTTATGCTTTCTTTAAAAACTAATAATACTATTATATCATATGTCGTTGGGGAATGGATACTGTTATGTTATTCCATGGTTATATTCTTCCTTTATGAAGAAATTTCGTTTGGTTAATCTATTAACATGCGATTTTCAAATTATTTTCACATTTTAGATTGAACAAGTTATAATTTATAGTTAATAGTGGCTGCTAATATAACTAAATAGAAGATTTAGTTGTGGTAATTGAAATGGTAATGCTTTTTGTATCTCTGAGGCGTAGGAAACTACGATGAAACTGTATATCTGTTAAAATTCCGTATAGTTACAGATAGAATTGCCAATTATGTCGAGTAACCTTATATAATAAGGGATTAATGTACGTAGGTACATAATTTTGTTGTTGTGTAGTATATTTTTTTATATGGACATTCACAATTACCCGCTTAGGGTTAGATTGGAAGAAATCAGGTTACATAGTGTTTTTTTTTTGATATTGAGAGGACGTTGTGTGAACCAGAGGGGGTGCTGGAGCGGGAGAACCATGCGACGACGCAGTCGGGTGGCATCCGGTAGTTTTGGGGAGAATGGGCCCCCTTAGAAAGGCCTTGGGAGCGGGGTTTCGTCTTGGTGGCCGAACCTTCTGAGCCGGCTATTATTATTTTTTATTTATTTTTACTCCTACTCTTCTTTCCTTTAGGCATTCTAGACCGTGGGACCCAATCCCATTTCTTTCTCTTCTTCAATCTGAAAACTATTTCTTTTTATTGCTTGGTTGCCGATGGCTCTTAAGGAAGGGGATTCTGTAGTGGACTTAGTCCAGCTGGGGCGTTACTAGTAACTAAGGGTAAGGTTCCTAACGGGGACGTCTGGGTTCCGCAAAGCTATCCTGTAGTTTTTTTAGTTTATGTATTCCTGTGATCTTCCAATTGAACAATTGTGTATGTTACATTATTATAAAATGTGTAGGACATTTTAATTTTCATTCAAAATTTTTTAGAACTCTTTTTCAGTATCGTAATATTGGAACTGGTCAACCAATATTTATGTGAAGACCACAAAACTCCTTTTGAGTATCGTAATATTGGAACTGGTCAACCAATATTTATGTGAAGACCACAAAACTCCTTTTGAGTATCGTAATATTGGGACTTGTCAACCAATATTTATGTGAAGACCACAAAACTCCTTTTGAGTATCGTAATATTGGAACTGGTCAACCAATATTTATGTGAAGATCACAAAACTCCTATTGAGTATCGTGATTCTGGAGTTGGTCAACCAGTCTCTATGTCAAGACCGATTTTTTTTGGTATTTTCTTAAAAAATTTTTGAAGCTTCACTTCAAAAATTTTTCTCGTGGTAGAGGGGGAATGTAACGAACTGGGTACGTTACGAGATCATTATATAGAACTCTTTAAAGAACAGAGTAGAAATCTCTTCGGCGAGGTAACTTGCCATATGATATTTAAAGACATCTGCCGCTTAATAAAACAGAGATTATTGAGACTACCATTCCTGATATGAGATGTCACTATATATCGCGGAGTGGGAATGTAGGATAGCGGAAATCGAAGAGACCCCATTGTGTTGTTAATCTTTGATAGGGTAAGTCGAGTATTTCATATTCTTTGCATACATTCTTAATTTTTTGAACTTTTGAAATATGATGCACACCGGGCTACAGATAATTTGATTTAGTTTGTTATTCAACGCCTGGATGTAAAGTACCCGCGTGTGGTTATATTTCAGAGGAATTTCTCGACTTGCTCTAATAAATAACACAATCAAATTTGCATCTAGCATGAACCCAGGTTTATCTTTTCAATCACTACCGGGATTGTTTTAGTCACTGTCTAGAATTACTCTGACGAGTCGTGAGCAGCTGTTACAGTCAATATTTAATTTTCACCTCTACTTTAACCTGTAATTTGAGCACATGTTAGTTGCGCGATCCTGAAGATCGCCATTTTGTTAACCTAGTACTTGATACATAGGATGGTCTTATTAGACCCACGTGCCGTAAAGGTTGTTAATGGTGAATTAACCTAATTACTGCTTATTAGGTATAAGAATATATTTTTGACACTGTCACGCCGTTAGGGAGTGATCACAGTTTACAGTATCAATCCACGTGTATAATTCTTTTCAAGCAAACCAGAATTTTATGCTATCTAGCAAATTTTCAACAGTTCAAATAATATTTTTTCCAGATATAAATTCAATCATTATTCTTTTAGTCACATTTTAACTTTTTGCTAATTTTAAAAATCAATTGTAATTGTTTATTTCCTTCAGATTAAATTAAAATTTTGTCTAAATTGATATCTCGTCAAGATGTCCATTTTGCACTAGTGTTTTCGCAATTTGGGAAAGATAACATTATCGGTTGTGGAATCACTTGGTTATTCCAACCGACGGTGTTGCTTGTCCTTTTGATCTCAAGTCAGGTACTGTTCGTTCTGCGAATTTACAGGGTTTGAACGTCTGAGGTTCCTCACCCCTTCACTCCCAGGCGGTATAGTGACTTTCCTGACAGGACCGACTTCCAGGTCCTACGAGTTCCAAGGAGGGTAACATTTTCTTGTTTGAATGACCATAATTTCATTCTCTGATTTTGTTGTTTATCCGAAGTTGTATTCCACTAAATTTTTTTAGAACTATTCGAGGTATTCTGTAAGTCCTCTTATTGGAAAATTAGTTCTTTTAAATTCAATAATTGAGTTAATTTATTAATTGTTTTATATTAATTCACTTCATGTTACAAACCAATTTAATTTAATAATCGTTTACTCAAATTTCATTTATGTTACGATTTGATTTAATTTTCTAATTGTTTCTACGAATTCAATACTATTTTTATTCCCAATTGGAATTCTAAAAATTTGTAATTCATATTATGTTATAATTCAAATTCTGTGGAATATACGAATTGTTAAGTTGAACTTGTATTGTTTTCTGGATTTCCATCAACTGTTTAACCACCTCGTAGTGCTTGTATTCTTGACTGTGAATTCATTCAGTTTTATAGTTTTTTTCAAGCAGTTGGCGCTCGGGCAATTCACAGTCTTGAAACACATGGCACGTTTCACTACGAGCCCTGAGAATAATCGATTTAAATTGAGCTAGCTGGGCCAATTAAAACCGACCCAAGCGGGTCCGTTTCACTGGCGCCCAACGTGGGGCGCCAGTGAAACGGATGTGATACGGCAGCCCATTTATGTTGGGCGCCAGTGAAACGGACCCGCTTGGAGCTTCACTTCAAAATTTTTCTCGTGGTAGAGGGGGAATGTAACGAACAGGTCGTTACGTGATTATATAGAACTATTTATTAAATGGATTAGATTTCTTTTCGTTAGTAGTCATGGAACTGATTAATTAAAGACATCTGCTAGTCAATGATATCGATTTCTGAAACTACATCTCATGTCATGAGATGTCACTAAATATCGCGGAGTGGGAATGTAGGATAGCGGAAATCGAAGAGACCCCATTGTGTTGTTAATCTTTGATAGGGTAAGTCGAGTATTTCATATTCTTTGCATACATTCTTAATTTTTTGAACTTCTGAAATATGATGCACACCGGGCTACAGATAATTTGATTTAGTTTGTTATTCAACGCCTGGATGTAAAGTACCCGCGTGTGGTTATATTTCAGAGGAATTTCTCGACTTGCTCTAATAAATAACACAATCAAATTTGCATCTAGCATGAACCCAGGTTTATCTTTTCAATCACTACCGGGATTGTTTTAGTCACTGTCTAGAATTACTCTGACGAGTCGTGAGCAGCTGTTGCAGTCGATATTTAATTTTCACCTTTACTTTAACCTGTAATTTGAGCACATGTTAGTTGCGCAATCCTGAAGATCGCCATTTTGTTAACCTAGTACTTGATACATAGGATGGTCTTATTAGACCCACGTGCCGTAAAGGTTGTTAATGGTGAATTAACCTAATTACTGCTTATTAGGTATAAGTATATATTTTTGACACTGTCACGCCGTTAGGGAGTGATCACAGTTTACAGTATCAATCCACGTGTATAATTCTTTTCAAGCAAACCAGAATTTTATGCTATCTAGCAAATTTTCAACAGTTCAAATAATATTTTTTCCAGATATAAATTCAATCATTATTCTTTTAGTCACATGTTAACTTTTTGCTAATTTTAAAAATCAATTGTAATTGCTTATTTCCTTCAGATTAAATTAAAATTTTGTCTAAATTGATATCTCGTCAAGATATCCATTTTGCACTAGTGTTTTCGCAATTTGGGAAAGATAACATTATCGGTTGTGGAATCACTTGGTTATTCCAACCGACGGTGTTGCTTGTCCTTTTGATCTCAAGTCAGGTACTGTTCGTTCTTTGAAATTACAGGGTTTGAACGTCTAAGGTTCCTCACCCCTTCACTCCCAGGCGGTATAGTGACTTTCCTGACAGGACCGACTTCCAGTTCCTACAAGTTCCAAGGAGGGTAACCTTTTCTTGTTTGAATGACCATAATTTCATTCTCTGATTTTGTTGTTTATCCGAAGTTTTATTCCACTAAATTTTTTTAGAACTATTCGAGGTATTCTGTAAGTCCTCTTATTGGAGAATTAGTTCTTTTAAATTTAATAATTGAGTTAATTTATTAATTGTTTTATATTAATTCACTTTATGTTACAAACCAATTTAATTTAATAATCGTTTACTCAAATTTCATTTATGTTACGATTTGATTTAATTTTCTAATTGTTTCTACGAATTCAATACTATTTTTATTCCCAATTGGAATTCTAAAAATTTGTAATTTATATTATGTTATAATTCAAATTCTGTGGAATATACGAATTGTTGAGTTGAACTTGTATTGTTTTCTGAATTTCCATCAACTGTTTAACCACCTCGTAGTGCTTGTATTCTTGACTGTGAATTCATTCAGTTTTATAGATTTTCTTCAAGCAGTTGGCGCTCGGGCAATTCACAGTCTTGAAACACAAGGCACGTTTCACTACGAGCCCTAAGAATAATCGATTCAAATTGAGCTAGCTGGGCCAATTAAAGCCGACCCAAGCGGGTCCGTTTCACTGGCGCCCAACATAAATGGGCTGCCGTATCACATCCGTTTCAACACGAATAATAAAAACAATAGAAATGGGGAAACGATGTGATTATTTAGGAAAAACAGATGCTAAATTAAAAGAAACAACAAAACTTTCTGGGAAATCGCTAAGGCATCAATTGTTCGAAATGTTGCCAATTTTCCTGAATACACAAATTAATTCGTTTCAAGAAATTGGATTGAACTCTGGCTAGTACTTCAGGATCATTCTTCAATAAATCTGCTTCATGATTAATTCGTTGCAACAATTCCTCTCGTGTGTTTACTGGAGCTGCATAAACTTTCGACTTCAAAGCGCCCCATAGAAAGAAGTCGCAGGGCGTCAAATCAGGGGAGCGGGCCGGCCGGTTCACTGGTGCATCGTGTCCTCCACCTATTCATCGATCTGGATATTGCGCATTCAAATGTCACCTCACAGCTGATGTGAAATGAGGAGGTGCACCATCATGGATAAACCAGGCCACGACGAATGTGTAAGGGCAAGTCTTCCAACGGTTCAAGTAGCCTTTGTTCCAAAGAGTTCTCCCCGTTCAATCGATCGGGTATAACGGTAGGGCCAATAATAAAGTTATCCACAATTCCAACCCAAACATTGATTTTAGTGTGATTCTGAAAATATGTAGCTTCCGTTTCATGAGGATTTTCATCAGCATAGAAATGTTCATTATGGAGGTTAAAAAGACCACATCTCGTGAAAGTATCTTCGTCCGTGAACAGAATTCTTCTACAAAAATTGGGGTTTACGTTCTGTCTTTGGTCAATGAGCCGACAGAAATCTAGCCGATGACCTGGATCCATGGGCAATAAGTCTTGAACTGTTTTAATATGATAGGGATACAACAGTTCTTCTTTCAGTACATTATGAACTAATGATTTTGAGGCTCCAATACGAAGTCCCAAACGTAGTGTGCTTATCCCAGGTTCAGTTTCAACCGCTTCCAGTATCCCTTCTTCGAGCTCTAACGTCCTTCTTGTCCGTCTGCGTCCAGTTTCTCTGCGATTTGCTTCAAATTTGCCAGTTTCGCGAAGGTTTGCCGATTTGGAATTCTGCGATGCGGATATCTTTCCCTTCTCCGGCCATTGCAACGACAAAGTACATAAATCAATAACATATCAACCATTTCAGTGTTAGTGAAATTTTGAGCCATAATTTTATAAAATTTTTACGGAAAGCAAAGTAAAAACTCACAGTTTTGAGAATAAATTCTTCAAATGCCAAAATGACATTAGAAAAGCAAAGGCAACTAAGGTATTTTAATCAAGTAAAATTAGTAAGCCAAAATTGCAGAGACTCGAAAATTAATTTTTTCAAGCTAATCCGTGGATTTTATCAAAATTTATAAGAGTAAGAAGAGTTTTCAAATTAGATAAGCTATCTACATAAAAAATATCCAGTGAATTACATTGACCACAAAAAAGTTCTAGACACTTTTCCCGTTACATCCTAAAATTTGAGCCATTTCTATGGTCTCTAAGGCTCTGTGCTCCACTCTCAAAAATGGCCATTATTGACAGTAACTCACCTGCCAAATATTGTAAAAGTTCTTCATCACGTTCTCACGTTATACCGAAAAAACAAAATTATTTTTGCAATTTTGAAGCCCTCTACCGGGTAAACAAGACACTTGAGGCAAAAATGAAAAGGCTCATCAAATTTTTTTCGAATCAAAGAATCTTCAGTTTCATTTTTGCCACGCAGTTCGAGGACACCCTGTACAGGGTGACATGGAAAAAAGTACCGTGCATAATGTCAGGCGATAGATGACACTAAATTAAGGAAAAAAGTTCCTATGAACGTAGGTCCTCAACGCCTTCGTTCAAAAGATACAGGGTGTTGAATTTTAATTTTTTGTTTGCTTTTTTTCGGATATTTTTGGATAAACATGTGATAATCGGACGAAATTTAGTATACTGGGGTTTTTTATCACGCTGAATTCAAATATGATCTTAGGTTTTTGATTACTGATAGTAGGCGCCACATACAGGGTTCCATCTCCTTTGAATCGGTCCTAATTTTTTTGCCTCACACTGTATGTCAACATCAACTAGAAAAATTTGTTTTCTCATCTTTTATGCTTAAGAAAGGTATACCTTGTCTAAGTCGCTAGAAGCAATGGTTTCCGGTAAAAATGCATCTAAAGCCGACAATGCACGAAAATTATTCAAAAGCGCAAAAGTAACTTATTTGCAAATACAATGTTATAATACTTCAATAATCAAATTTTAATATGAAAAATAATGATCAATCAAAACAAAACATTAAGTTTTTAACAGATGTCCAAATTGTTGCCCTTGTACTTCAATACATTTTACCATTCGTAAAACTGTTTCTCCGTTTCGCAGAGTGCGACAAAAAAACAAATGAAATCTATGATACTTGCCAAACTAATGTAATAATTGTTAGAGATATTTTGTGTTGTTGCTTAAGTTTTTCATTGATTTTCTCATTGATTTTTCAAAATTGCTTTCAAAAATGGTTCACTACACTTTTGAAGAATACAGGGACATAATTATGTGTTACGGCGAAGCTAGATCAAATTCTTTCGAAGCTCAACCTATCTATCGAGAAAGATATTCATTACGGCAGATTCCTAATGCTAAAACATTTATTGGCGTGCATAGGCGTTTGGGAGAAGATGGTTGTTTTAAAAAACCAAAAGTTAATAGTGGGGTTTCCAGAAGTCGTCGCACTCTGCGAAACGAAGAAACTGTCTTACGAAAGGTGGAAAATAGTCCGAGAACAAGCACCAGGAAAACAAGTTCAGCGGTACGAAACGTTAACCGTGAATCAGTAAGACAAATTTTCAATGAACAACTTCTTCGCCCATACCATTTCCAAAAAATTCATTCACTATTGGAACATGACTTTTTTCCTCGTATACAATTTTGCGAATGGTTGCAAAATCAAAGACAAAATAGCATTTCATCAATATTGTTCACTGACGAAGCTGGTTTTAGCCGTGATGGTATTCTGGACCTACATAGCATCCACCATGGAGTGATGAAAATCCTCATCAAATCGTAATTCGAAGTCACCAATATGGGTTTTCTATTAATGTGTGGACAGGTATAGTGGACAATTACTTAATTGGCCCATTTCGATTGCCCAATCAATTGACAGGTGCACTGTATCGAAATTTCTTGGAGAACGATTTAAACACATTATTAGAGGATGTCCCATTGGCCATTAGTGGAAGAATGTATCACATGTATGATGGGGCGCCAGCTCACTTTTCTCAAGTGCCGAGGGAATATTTGGACAGGAGATTTGGAACTAGATGGATTGGTCGAGGGGGGGCTGTACCCTGGCCAGCTCGTAGTCCTGACCTTAATCTCCTAGATTTCTCATTTTAGGGATTTATGAAGAATTATGTCTATGCTGTGGAAATAAATAGTGAAGAACAATTATGGCTGAGAATTATGGAATCGGCAGATAGATTCCGTAATAACCCAGGAATATTTCAAAGATGCCGTCAATCAACATGAAGAATAATAAAATGTATCGAAGTACAAGGGCAACAATTTGAACATCTTTTAAAAACATAATGTTTTGTTTTGATTGATCATTATTTTTCATATTGAAATTTAATTATTGAAGTATTATAACATTGTATTTGCAAATAAGTTACTTTTGCGCTTTTGAATAATTTTCGGCGTTAGAAGCATTTTACCGGAAACCATTGCTTCTAGCGACTCAGACAAGGTATACCTTTCTTAAGCATAAAAGATGGGAAAACAAATTTTTTTAGTTGATATTGACATACAGTGTGAGGCAAAAAAGTTAGGACCGATTCAAATGAGATGGAACCCTGCATGTGGCGCCTCCTATCAGTAATAAGAAAACTAAGATCATATTTGAATTCTGCGTGATGAAAAACTCCTGTATACTGAATTTCGTTCGATTATCACATGTTCATCCAAAAATATTCAAAAAAAGGAAACAAAAAATTAAAATTCAACACCCTGTATCTTTTGAACGAAGGCGTTGAGGGCCTACGTTTATGAGAACTTTTTTTCTTATTTTAGTGTCATCTATCGCCTGACACTATGCACGGTACTTTTTTCTATGTCACCCTGTGTAGGTTTCCCTCTCTCATAGTTAGAGTATAAAGGAAAGACCAATCTGTTTTCGTTTTGCAACGGTGGATTCGCTACAATTTTGTAATATTGAAGCCGAGGTTGGAGCACTTTCGATTGAATTGGAAAGCTGCTGGGAGATCCTGATCCTTTCATGAATTGATTGCTCCGCCACTGCGGAAAATTTCCGCGTCAAAAGTTCTCCTTCATTTTAAACCAACATAGTAGTAGCAGACCTCCTAAGACTTAGACCAGTGCACTTTTCAGGCTGTTCCAAATTTGAAAATTGTGGAATTTTTTTAGGATTCCTCCGATTTTACGAACTCATACAAATAGTCTTTAGCACTTTCTGTTTCTATACTCTACAATAGCATGATGATTTTCTAAATCTGATGATCGAAGTGTTGCAAATTTCATATATGAAGTACAACCTTGAAAGAGTGTGCCGTCTTGTATGATAATACATATTCCCGAAGAGTTGTTTTTTGTATCTTTCAATGGAACCAGTATCTTCATTGATATCCACACGCAATGAAAGATGTTCTCCACGATGGCAAGCATCAAATATTCCAAATACAGTTATAACTTTTCTAGCTTGTCCGATGCTTCTACTAGGTGCTTTGCGACTTCTTCTTTTGTCAATATGTTCGCTTTATTAGATTTGAAGCATTCAGATTTTCAACGTAGCAGAGTGCAAACTTTTCCATATCTGTAAGAACATAACGGGAATTTGTAATAATAACAAATATCCTAGCGTAATATCAACATGCAAATGTCAACATTAGCATAGAGATTCTAGTCCATAATCTTTTCGGTGCAAACTTTTTCGATAATTCAGTTAAATAGAATAACAAAATATACCCATTTATGCCACAAACATTCTTGTTCTTTCGCAACATTGTAAAAGCTTCATATTTGTGGTCAATATGACCGGGTCTCTAATAGCCTAGATATATTTCACGATTCATTCAAAACTATTGTAACTCATATTATGTTTCATTACACTGTCTGATGACGGGATGTTATAGGTATAGGTATTCTATGTGATATTGCTCACTGTCTGTATGCGTATATTGACTACAGATGTTTATCCTTGGATGATATTATGTTGGAATACACTCACTATTCAACGTTATACTGTCGGTTATTGATACTTTTATTTTAATATGTACTTTTTTTATTGTAACAATCTGTTATTGGACAATTGTGTCTGTTGATTGTTCTACTTATTTAATAAATAAATAACTAAATATTCATTTATGTATCGTTTAATGGTTTTCTTGGCTATTAATTGTAGTTCACAACTTGCTGCAGCCACTTCGTCGCGAATATTTTGAGGAATTTCCACAAATGTTCCAAGCGATACATGACCTCGGCTTCGTCTCAATTTTACAAACTTCAATCTTGTCTGTTATTCCCCACAAATTCACCGTATGACTATTACGGAACTTGCAACTTTGTTTCTCTAAGAATTGAAAATTTCTCAGTCGAGCTATTTATTTTCCAGAAGGTTCTATGTGGAGATTTCAAAACATAGAACCATCTAGTAATGAAAATCGGAGATTTTTTGAGTCATGTTTGCATGTTATACTTTCTGCCCAGGTGAATTTCCTACATAAAGCATTAGGAATAGTTCTGTTCAACGTATTGGAAATGAGGAAGACATACGTACTGGGTATAGCTAAATATAGTATCCGATTTCAAAATAGGCTAACATAATTTTATGATCAATTCCCATGCAAAAAGCTGAACTGAAAACGGTGGTGAAGATAGAAATCATCTAAAGTGTGCTGTTGTTCATATATGGGTTTTAATTGCGAGATTATCGAAAAATGCCTATAAAAAAAATTTGAGACAATTGTATCATATATAGTGATAGAAAAAATAATTCATTCAACACCGATTTGCTCTTTTTAATAACTTGTTATTAAAAAGTTAATGATGTTTGAGAACCATTTTTTTTTCTGCGAATCTATTACCTCAATCGTCTCGTAAGACACGTCACGAACTACATATCGTGAGCTCTTACCTATCGGATGGAGATAACTCTTGAACCAAAATATGCGTTTTAGAGGAATATTTCAAAGCTACAAGCCCCGACCAGACATTTGGTTACCGAAATATTCAATATATTCATGAAGGACTTTTTAATAAACTGTAGAATGAAAACAAAATGTTGAATGAATAATGTTATACAAATTGAACTGAATTGTCTTGAACTTCGTCCCCTCCCGATAGTTACTCTTATGAGAGAGGTGAGGACTCTGTATCTATTTGTTCAAATACGGAGGTTGTTGATGCAGTGGTTGGGAGATTCCCATATTTTGCTAGGCAATAGATTGTTGACCAGCTGGATTACAGATGTTGTGACGTTTATTGAAATCAGAATTCTCAGTCAGGAAGTGGGAAGCTGGTTATATTTTCGATAATAAACTCACATGGCCTTTCCGTCTTTGAAATATAGATTAAGGTATTTATAGGAGACTCAGGGTTCAATGATTTGTGATGGTTTGATGTGAATAATAATAGTGAGCTTATATTGCAATAACACGTAGAAATAGGCATAGACGGAAAATAATGTATTGATTAACAAATTGAGTTCAACAGATTACTGATTTTACTACTTATTTCATCATGAGTTCTGTCATATGAGATTATCCTCTTGTTTAGAACCCTTTTGTATGAAATTGTTCTTCATATGTCTAGAAGTAGGTAACACTACAATTCAACATTTACTCACGTCTGGGAATGGAGTAACATTGTACTATATCCTCCGCTAGATTGCCTCCTTGATTTTACAACTCTTTCGAATAAAACTCGTATTATGAATCAAACTTTAGTTCCAATAAATTCTAGATTGACACCCTTCAACGGAGTGCATTCTAGGTATCAGGATACCGGACGACGTTATCCAGGACAATAGTAGGTACTATTATTACATATAATCTCAACTAGTTGAACTTTAATGAGGAATGGTATCATAGAATGTGGAAAAGTTATAATTATATTTCTATTTTTTACCGAAGATCTTAGTATTATTAATGTATCAAATTCATCAATATATTGTAAGGTTCATTCCGATTCAACTATCAATTCATACATTCTGAACTTTTGATATCTGTTATGATATCATGAACTCAAATTAACGTGAATTTTATTATTCACATAATATGGAGAACAACTTTGCATAAGACAGCAAAACGTCACTACTATCTGCTAGAATGCTGAATTTGAGAAAGTGTCATTCATTGAACAATGTTCAATCAGATTTATTGTAATTCTCAGTGTTACCAAATGAAGACATCACATAAGAAAGTGATGAATTAACTAGTGTACGGTTATCACCCATTGGCACGTATTACTCCATCCATCACTGTACACTTTACAGAAACCTATGTGCTAAAGACAGGAACGAATCCTCGTTTATTCCCTGTTTTCACTAACATTTTGGAGAATCATCTGGAATAGAATCAAGTGATTTCATTCATTCACCTCTACCAGAACCTTCAAATAATCATTCAGATTCAGACATATTGAGATCGTTCGAGATTTCTGATCTACAGCAGATGAGTACACTCCAATGTGGTTAAATTGTGCTGACATAAGTTATAACGATAAGTGAAAAAAATAATGTATGATCGAATAGCTGTATGTTGGGATAGTTAACTGGTCTGAAAATTTCTAGTTTAAGGGTGTTCGCAAAGAAAGGAGTGATCCGAAAATGTTATTGCTGGATTTATTAAGATATCAATTCTTCCGAATCCTATAGATATTCCAAGGAAACATGTTTAGTTGTTATTCATCAAATACAGATTTATGACATCGCATTTACTGCTGAACTGCGAACTAAAAAATTTCATTTTATATATAGATTTTAGTATTGGATTTATACCAGAAATGAGAAATCTCCCAGATGAATGACATCTTTATTGATTGAATGTATGTATACTTGCCTAACGTTCCGTAAGAGCGCCATCAATAGAATATGTAAATATATTTGAAACAAATGTTTCGAGTGGGGGACAGACATTCATAATTCATCATGTACCAATAATCTCGTGAACACCCATTCTATAAAATCATCTCAATTACACATTCCTACTCTGTAACGCTTCCGACGTTACTCGTATAAAGAACGCTCTAAAGATTAGAATAACGATTCCTGTTTGGTTTGTAGACTAACTCATGTCTTATGAATTAATAGAGGCATCTACCCGTTCAATAGGAAATCAATTATTGAAATTAATATTCCTCGACGTCGCTTGGCGTGCAATTCGCGAGTAGGGGTAGAGATCAAAACGGAAATTTCAGGTAGCCATTGTCGTGTTGATGCTTAACGAGGTGAGTTGATATTAAATAATTCTTCTGTTTTATAGTCATTTTTAATCTGCCATTGAAATATTATTGATATCAGGGACTAATTAATTTGATTTGATTTCGTGATTAGAATTCAGGATGTACAGTCCCTGAACGTCGATATATTTCAGTGGAAATAATTCTCAACAAACCTCTCAGCATTCATCACACGATCACTTTGTTATCTAGCATAATTCTGAGATAATCTTTTGCATCATTGGGTATTTTTTTAAATCTTTATACAAAAATAATTTAACGAGTCGTAGGCAGACTGGTGATATAGTATTTTTACTCTTTGTGTTTATCCCAGCAATTTGCACTTGTTCGTGTTGCGTGATTTTGAGATTCACCATTTTGTTGACCTGGTACATGAGTACACAGGGTTTTGTATTATTAGACTTATAGGTGAAGTTGAATATTGTTCTGGGTAACATAGAAGTAGGGAACTCAATTACTGCTTTTTGAGATCTTAATTAACACCACTGTCACGCTTGTTCAAGTTATTGTATAAATTGCAAACCTCAATTCCTTTGTACAAATCAAATCAAGTAAATCAGTTTCTTTATGCTAAGTGACAACTTCTAACTTTTTAATTATGATTCTTTTCAGTAATTCTCTTTATTTTTACAAATTTAAAATAGCAATTGTAGTAACTTAATTCTTTCCAGATTTCCTTCAGATTGATTGATTAATAATATTCTCTTCAAGAGTTCTATATTGTTTATATAGTGTTTATACAGTTTAGGAGTTAACATAATCAGTTGTGGAATCGTACGGTTATTCCTATTGATTGTGTTACAAGTTATGCCAAGGTATTGTTCGGTTTTTTGTAATCACAGGGTCTGAACGATTGAGGTACCTCTGTCCTTTCGCTTGTGACGGTTTGGGGAATTTCCTGGCAGAGCCGACTTCCAGCTCCTTCAAGTTCCAAGGACGGTAACATTTTTTAGTTTGAATGACCATATTTTCATTTCTCTGATTCTTGTTATCCAACTAACTTTTGTTTCACTAAATTTTTTGTTGTAATAGAACTCAAAGGTTCACATTCAATTTTGTATTTGATAACCTCTGTTCTCTAATATAATTGAACTAAATTTATATTTCATTAATTTTGTTGTTGTTGAATTGTAACCAAAGGTTTATATTTCTATTGATTCAAATTTCAATTTCAATTCATAGTATACCTGATCATTTAGTTCACTGCAAGAATTGTATATTATTTTAATTGTTATTCAAATTCCTATTGGGATAAAACCAAATTGTTAAGTTGGACTTTGTCTTATTTTTCTGAATATCCGTCAACTTTCACCCACCTCGTAGTACCTGGATTTTTGAATGTAAATTCTTCTTCAGTTCGTTTATTCTAGAGCAGTTGGCGCTCAGGGTAATTCATAAAGTGTAGAATCACAGGACACGTTTTGCTTCGAGCCCTTAGAATAAATAATTGTATTGAGCTAGTTGGGGTAACTTATCACTACTGATCCTCAAGGGCAGAGTGATCCGTTTCACTGGCGCCATTCTTTAACGTGGTCTAGGACATTGTTGATGGTTATTAAGAGAAATATATATCTCTAAAGTGAAAAATTGGTCATTTTATTATTTTTTTATCTTACTTTGATTGATTTACTGAAGTTATTGACCATTATCTTCTGATTTATTATCGATTTTGTCAAATTTCCTAATTATGGAACCTAATTTTCTTATGAATCAGCTATAAAGGGTCAATCTACTGAAGGTGACAATAATACTAAACGAAAGCTTTTGAGGGGTTGTTTACATAGGGAACAACATGATAGAAGTTTAACTTCGGTTAAAGATGAATTTCAATTTGCAGGAAGTATTCCAGAAATCTCAGAATCTCTTAAAGATATTGAGGAAGCAATTAATAGGTATCATGGGGAAGGTGACAATGCTAAAAGGGTTGAAACTAGGCTTAACCACTTGTCTTCCCGCATAGACAGGCTCAACCCTGAATCTTTAAATGACAGGATTCTTAAAGATATATAAGCACCTGATGTACTTCCTCTAGAAAGAGACCATGCTGTTGAACTTCGGTCTGTTGGTCAAGCTCAAGGTAGTTCTACTCCAACTTCTCCAATTAACTTTGGAATACTTTCGAATCGTCCCAAAGTACCTGTTTTCAAATGGGAATTATTTTTTGATGGATCGGGAGATCATCAAAAAGTATATGATTTTTTGGATAGAGTAGAAGAATTGAGAGAGGCTCGAGGTTCAACAGAGGAAGATCTTTTTTCTTCAGCAGTTCATCTTTTCAAGGGTGATGCCTTGAATTGGTTAAGATCCGTTAGATCTACTGTTTCATCGTGGATAGAATTAATTGAAGTATTAAGGCTGAATTCTTGCCTAAATATGCTGACTTTGGTATCTGGAATCAGATTAGAAACCGCAAACAACTTTCAGGAGAAAAATGCATTTTGTACAGAGCTTCGATGGAAAAATTATTCTCCAGGCTTAAAATTTGTCCTGATGAAGAAACGAGATTAAAACAAGTTATGTCTAACCTACAACCTCACATTCTAAATCAATATACCTGACATAACATTACATCTATGAATAATTTACAAGTAAATTGTGGACAAATTGAAGATTTCGAATTTCGTTTTAAAAGTCAAAGCATTGTACAGGAAAATGTACCTGAAATTAAATTTAGGCCTACAGCCAATGCTTAACAAACTTTTTCTCCAGTTGTTTGTTGGAATTGTCGTTCTGAAGGGCACAAGTTTACATCTTGCTCTGCCCCTACAAAAACTTTTTGTTTTGGATGTGGAATACTCAAGATAGTTAGGACATCTTGTAAAAGACGCGAGTAAAAAAACGTAACGGCGAAGCCTACAGGCCTGGCTATGGCTTCGACTCAAAACAAAACCCAGGTACTTCCACAAATCAAAACAGATGAAAGTAAAAGGAACCTTTGACGAGGTTGAATGGGAAAAGTGGTTGGTTACAATTAAAAAGAATTGTTCGCCTAAAATGATTTCTCCAGTTTTTTGTAATTTACCTAAAGACAATAGATCTCATTTGAATATTAAAGTTTTTGAGGATTCTTTTCCTGCATTGTTGAACACTGGTTCTAACATTGATGTTATCGGTTCACAGGGTAATTACATTATTGAAAAATATAAATTGTCAATAAGTAGGAGTAACAATGTCAATGTAGTAACAACCGCTGATGGCCTACATCAACCTGTCTTGGGAATAGTTGACGTTCCTATTTCGTTTAATAACATTCAGACTTCTGTTAAATTTAACGTTATTCCATCTATACAACAAGCAGTAATATTGAGTATAGAATTTTGCAAATATCACAATATTAAGGTCGACTTTGGTAATTCTATCTGGAACATTGAACCTACTGTAAGTTCAAATAATATTACTGCAATTCATAGTTATGATTCGTTAAACGCTTTACAAAAAATAGAGCTTCAATCAAAAATTGAACTTTTTGAACAACTTTCTTTGTCGGAAATAGGAAATACTTCCTCAATTGAACATACCATTGCTGTGTCGGAAACAGAACCACTTAGGAAAAGACAATACCTTTTTTCTCCTGCTTTACAGAACCATTTAAATCCGGAAATTGATGAGATGTTAAGGCTTGGTGTAATCCAACCTTCTTCTTCACCTTATAGGAGTCCTACGCTTTTGGTGAAAAAGGAAGATAATTCTCATCGAGCTTGTTTAGGTAGGAGACACTTGAACAAGTTAACCACAAGGGATGCATGCCCCAACTTTAATAGACCCCATTTTAAGCAAATTGCAAGGTGCTAATCATCTTACAACATTGGATTTGGAAAAAGCTTTTTGGAACATTCCTTTGGAGGAAAATTCACGTAAATACACTGCCCTCGGTATTCCAGGCAAAGGCCTTTATGAATTTTGCGTAATACCGTTTGGATTGACTAATGCTCCGGCAACAATGCAATGCCTTATGATTTTTTTAATTGATGAGAGTATTGGCCATCTAGTTCTTCCTTATTTAGATGATATAATCATCGCTACTACTACCTTTGAGGAACATATTCAGGTATTACATTAAACCTTGCAGTTAATGCTGAAAAATTTGAATTTTGCAGACCTTCTCTCAAATTTTGGGTTTCATCGTTGATAGGGAGGGATTGCGCCCTAGTGGTGAACTTGTTGAGGCCGTTACTCTTCTTTCTTCCCCAAAGACATCCACTCAAGTTCGGAGGCTGTTGGGATTAATATCATTTTATCGTAGATTTATTAAAGATTGTTCTACTCTAACAGCTCGTATCACTGAACTTATTAAAAGTAAGAAAAAGCATCAACAAATTACATGGACTCCTGAAGCTGAGTCTTCTTTTCAAGAGTTGAAGCGACGCCTAACGTCGGCTCCAGTACTCAGAAGTTCAGATTTTTCTAAATCATTTTCTATTCAAAGCGACGCTAGCGACGTCGGGTTAGGTTGTTTGCTTTTTCCCGACATAATGGTTTACAACATCCAGTAGCTTATGCTAGTCGAACTTTGAGTAAAGCAGAAAGAAAATATACGGTTTCTGAAAGGGAATTATTAGTTGTTCTGTTTGCATTATCTAAATTCCGTTGTTTTATAGAAGGTACAAGAGTTGTTTGTTACACTGATCACACCAGTTCAGTTTGGTTACATAATTTGGAAGATCCGATAGGTCGTTTAGGTAGATGGGCTGTACAAGCATCTCTATTTGATTTAGATATTCGCCATAGGCCAGGATCACAAATGGTGGTGCCAGACTACTTGTCTAGAGACGTACCCAATATTAATGTAATAAGTGATAATGAACTCATTCCGGACAAATGGTACAAAATCA
Source organism: Endomychus coccineus (assembly GCA_958510875.1). Lineage (NCBI taxonomy): Eukaryota > Metazoa > Arthropoda > Insecta > Coleoptera > Endomychidae > Endomychus > Endomychus coccineus. The sequence goes on from OY294067.1 coordinate 202,190,313, forward strand.
TGTTAAATAAAGTACCCAATAATCCCAATCATTATCCGGATTTTAAAGTAGTCGGAAATGTTTTGTATAAACACGTCAAAATTGCTAAGTGTGTATCTTCTAATTTAACGGAATGTAAATTAATAGTTCCAACAGCAAACAGAATTAAGATATTTGAACAGTTTCATTGTGTTCCTACAGCCGCCCATTTTGGGATTTCGAAAACGCTGTACAGGTTATGTGAACAGTATTATTGGCCTCGAATGAGACAGGATGTAATTTGATATGTGAAGAATTGTAAAATTTGCGCTACTCATAAGAGTCCCAATGTACAAAGACACGGCTTGATGGGGCAGATGAAAAATATTGACTTTTCAATGCAGTTATTGAGTATAGATTACCTAGGGCCTTTACATCGTTTTAAACGTGGTAATCAACATATTTTGGTTCACTAAATATGTGTTTATCTATCCTTGTGCAGGAGTCGCTTCGGCTTCTGCTATTAAATTTTTGGAAAATCAAGTTTTCCTCACTTTTGGTGTATGCCAGATAATGCAAGCCAAATCACACCCGGGCAATTCTTAAAATTGCTTGCTGATTACAAAGTCCAGAAACATTGATTGAATGCCTGTTATCATCCACAAGTTAATAATAGCGAAAGAGTTAATAGAGTTTTAATTACCGCTATTTCTTCGTTTATACACGATAATCATAGGGATTGGGATGAAAATATTCCTCAATTAACGCAAGCGTTACGCTTAACAAAGCATGATTGTGGGTTCAGCCCTGCATTCTTAATGTTTGCACGTAAAATTCCTATTTCTTCCGATTTCTACGGCAAAGTTGGAGATAACGACATTCTTAATGTTTCTAACAAGATTCATAGACAATCAGATATTGAATCATTACTTAATGTCTTCAATGATGTGAGACAAAACATTGTGACTGCATATAAGGGATACAAATAGCACGATGATTTAGGAAAACGCCCAGTATCATTCAAGGTGGGTGATGAAGTTTGGAAGAGAAATTTCGTTCAATCCAACGCGGCGAATTTTTTTTCAGCTAAACTGGCTCCTAAATATATACCATGTGACGTAACCAAAATAATTTCTAATCTAGTTTACGAGTTACAGAATGGAGACAAACAGAATTTGGGAAACTGGCATGTAAAGGATATAAGAGAAGACCTGTGCAATGACGATTCTGAACAGGAGGATGAGAGTTCCAGTGATGAGAGATAGGGTTCCTAGCAGGTTGCTAATTCTGCGGTCGACATTGAGGTTCGCATTTATGACTGTCAGTTTTGGGAAGTAATTACCCCTTGATTGCCACAGTAGATGAATACTGTTATGAAAGCTGCAAACTATTGGTGATCTGCGGGGTTATATAGTTCTGAAGGATCAATTGAGGCGATGGCAAATTACAATCTTGAGAGCCCGTGGCTAACTGACGATCATATGTTATGTCGTCTACAGAATAAAAAAACAGATTTCCTCCAAAATTCTCCCGCCCTAAACTGAATAATACATTAAAATTTTCTAAATACAATAAGCAATAACATCAATTTTATTTATATCTACAATCGAGTGATATTAATTTGATAACTGGTCTTGTATAAATACAATTCTCGATTTTAACTTCGCACACTCTTACAATCCCATCAGGACCAGGGAACACTTTTACAACTTTGCCCAACGGCCAAGACAGGGGATGAGTTTTCAAATCTTTCATGAACACCGACTGGTCAACATGGATTGAATCAATACTAGCGTTCCATTTATTTTTTTGAATGAGAGTATTCAAATATTTTAAACTCCATTTCTTCCAAAACACTTGCTGCATTTGTTTTACTCGGCAGAACTGGTCTTTTATAGATAACTTTTATTCGAAACATTCAGGAGGAGAAAATAATCACCAATAATTAATTAATTAATGCGACGGTGCGAGATATAGAAAATCCTCACCTGTTTCAGTGTACTGAATCCAAGATCTAGAATTTAGAATCATTCCATTTCTACAAAAAAGAGTTTGATATTGCTCAAAATTCAAAATTTCCTTACCTATTTGCTTATATATAATACTTTCCGCACTTCCACCAGCAACTTCTGCTAAACCATTAAAATTAGGTGCCAAAGGCGGGGCAAACTTATAACGTATATTTCTTGTAGTCATTACTATTTTCATTTGGAAAAATACTTATCTCTCCGAATTTATTCTTAGCACCTACATAATTTTTGCCATTATCAGTGTATATCAAGCTAGGGAGTCCTCGACGGGCTACAAATCTCTCAAATGCACTGATAAAAGCAATCGTTGATAATTCAGAAACGAATTCCAATTGTAATGCCTTGGAAGAAAGACAACAAAAAATACACAAGTATCCTTCCGTTATTCAAGGTTTCCTTAGTCTGGAATCTTTAACTAGAAGAAATCCACAAAGATCTGAAGATAAATTTTAAAACGTACGATATGATGAAAACCTTTCTTGCGTCAGAGGGCCATCATTGGAGTTGAGACTTGACCTCTGAATCTCTGACTCTAATAATACTATCTTTATCTATGAACGGAGCAAATTTTTGAAATCCTTTTGGAACAAGTTAACCCTTTTCCAATAATTTAATTACTCCATGGGAGCTATGCGTTTGAGCAATTTTAAAAATTGTTGATTTCGCGCGTTTTACTTTCCTCTACCGAAGGACTGATAGATTAAAGTCTTATTTTCTTCAATTTATCTGATATTCTTAAAATATAACAGCAAGTTGTAATTAATTTTGAAAACTATCGAATTTGAGTAGCATATCATAAAACTCAACATAAATGCTGAATCTGCGGGTTTATTAGAGGTATCAACGTGATGCCATAGGAACAAATTCTTGTATTTGAACCACTCGATTTGCCACGTATGCTACAAGTTTATAGAGAGAAATTTTCAACCAATCCATTGCAATCATAGAGTAGGAAAATAAATAAATATTCTTAATGAGTATTTGACTACTTAGAATATAATCTATTACTTTAGATAGTGAGACCATAGCCTGCAAGTCCAGTCTGGAAATCGTGACTTGCTTGAGAGGAGCCACCCTAGTTTTGGTCATTTAAAATTGGATAAAATACTCATTATTACTCATAGAATGTAAATAGACCAGGGCAGAATATCTCTTTTCAGACGCATCGCAAAATCCAATTATATTCATGTTAGATTTATCATTGGATATGTACCTAGGTATTTTGATAGAGCTTCGAACTTTTCCACAACATCTTCCATTCAATGACCAATTCTGTAGAGGGTGTGTCTTCCTAATTATGGGGTTCTAATCAAAGTTTTTGAATGAAATGTTTAAATCTAAAAATAATCGTTGATAATAATCCTAGATGATCTAAACACGAACTTAAGTACGCCAGAATATCTCTTTTAGTCATCTGTCCTTCAAAGAGTATAAATTTATAATGAAAAATATCTTTTGTCATCATCATATTATGATGTTCCTAATACTTTCACTCCTATAGATTCAGAATCAGTCATTTTTGTTTTTTCTATTTCAGTTCCCTGAAAATAGGATATTAATTCTTCATTATTGCTGTGTCACTTTTTGAAGTAAAATCCTCCTTTACCTAACTTTTCTACTAACTGCGATTTGATGACAAGTGCTTCTTCCACCGAATCAGCTCGAAAGCATATATCATCAATATAAGTATGAGAGATAAAATGTCTTTTTTGCTAATGGGTATTCATGGCCGTATAATTTGACTAACTCTCCGAGTTCGTAACGCTATCCACGGAGATACATTTAATCCAAAGGGAAGAACGTACAAAGTCTTAAGTTTAATGGGATCTATCACATCTTTCCTTGAATAAATCTGTGAAAATGTCAAGATGTATCAATAATTGGTAATACATTTTCGAAATGTTTGCACAAATTGTAATTTTCAATAATAATCATTATACATCTTTTTCTGAAATTATAACTGCATTTATTATGATTCCATATATAAATGAACCCACAAGGATTGATAATAGATAAGGCCTGCTCTAGATTATGTGATTAGTGATGTTGATGAAGAAAATATAAACATTGTAATATGTTAAATGAATGTTGCTGATCATTCAGCACATATTGTGAGTTTGAAATTAACTATCTCGAAAATTTTTAATAAAATATCGACTACACATACAACTTACAGAATCAAATATGGAAATATCTGATTGATTACATTCTTACCCAAAAAATAATAAATCTTATGTTCAGGTTAACAACAACTCAAACGTTGGAGATGGACAAGGTTCCATTATTACCCCCCTGTTATTCATACTATTTTTAATGAACTCCAATCATTCATGAGGAATGACTTAGTATTCATGTACGCTTGATGACATTTTTGCATAATAGTGTCATAAGAATTCACTTCTAGCTAATGTCAATAAAACGTGTACTATTCGTAGCATGTCAACAACATTTATGAAATATTCAGTTGAATCTTGCAGTGAATAACATACCGATTGAGATAAATCCATCTGCGTATTTTTGTCTCTTTCTATAGACATGTATGTCACTTTAACGGTCTGCTCATATAGACTACTTATATAAAACGCTTTCCAAAGCAATGATGTTTGCATTATCGAATTTAAAGGGTGAATTCAATTGGAAACATTTTTTACTATCAGCAACTTCTCGTTATTCTATTCACTGATAAGTCTGAGTTTTCTAGTTTGGCGTCAATCTCCAGATATCAATAGGATATTCGTTTTGCAAAAAGAGGCAGAACGTATAATTTTCAGTCTGTCGTACAGAAAGTTATGTAGAAACATTCTAGGGATCGAAACATACCAACACTTGAAAATTTTCATATTTATAAGGCTACGAATCCAATTTTATGTTGAATAATAACGCCTATACATCAACATGATACAAAGAATGATGACAAAATTCACATAAGCAACTACAATGTACACTTTCATATTTCGAAAATGTGAAAATTTTCAAGAACAGACCTCGGAATTACTTGTACAAAAATTACTTCTATAATTTGAAGTAGTATTTCAATTCGAATTAACTTGTATTGTGTTTATGCTGCATTGTATTCAGGATATATGTATATATATGTACGGGTGAAGTCATATGCACAGTGTATGTATTCACATGCGAATCATCATTCATCAGTTGTTATGTACAAAATTTCTTTGCTACTTTAAAAATATATTATCATAATGCGTTCTCTGTCATAACTTTCAATACTTCGTTATCATATGTGTATCATATACTGTTATTTCGACGTGCCGTTACTAAATGTATTTTATACTGTTAATGAAATATCTATCTATCTATTAACCCGCGACTTTAAGTGGCTTGATTCTACTGGAAGTTCCGATTGTACCAAGATAGCAAATGATTCCTCCAAAGGTTATATTTTAGAACACCCATTTCATCTAGTTGAATCTCATTATGACTTGCCCTTTTGTCCAGGAAACATGATACCTCCGATACTCCAAAATTGATATCAAGCTTACATAATAAACAGAGGTGTATAATCCATTACAGAATTCTGAAATAGTGCTCAAAATATGGTTTGGTGTTGAAACAGATTCACCAGATACTAGAGTCTTCCCGGATTACCTGTCTTGTCCGTTCGTACATTGATTTAAATACGAATCTTCTAAGTGGAAGCAAATTTGAATAAGATCTTTCCAAGCTTGTCGTATATTCAAGTTCCGGGAAAACCATGAAAAATTTATTCGATGAAGAATTGGTTTCAGTAAAATTGGAAAACTTCAATGGTGTTTATGATAAACCTCTATACATAGGTTTCTCAATCTTGGATATTTCTAAGAAAATGATGTATGAGTTTTATATGCATATATCAAGCCCTGATGGGGTGATAAGGCGACTCTCCGGTTCCCGGACACAGACTTTTTGATTTTGGACATTTTCTGTGGTAATCCATATGATGATATTAGGGAAAACATTCAGTCTTTTGACACATCAAATCATGGGATACATAACATCCATAAGATATATCCTCAGTATTTTGACAGTTTTTTTAGTGCTCAATGGTGATTATTTCTCATTTTTACTGCTATATTATGTTCATTTTATGTTAGAAACCAATTTGTTAACTTGAGATATTGAAAAATGCCATGCGCCCGAATGCATATGGTTTTCATTGCGCCCGACTGAGGGCTAAAGAGATTTCGACAGAGCGTATTCAACTCATGTACGGAGTAATAAATGCATATAGTTTGTATTGCTGGTGCTACGGCTATCGAAATTGTTCAAATAAGAGGAAAATTCGACTTTTAAGAAGGTCGACCTGAAGAGAGTTGACTGTATAAATATAAAAATTTTCAGCTTCTCATTTTTGGAAAACTTGTGTACCTATTACTAATAGTTATATAGTAAGAAACAATTAACATCATTTTTAATTAACCAATTTATATTGAATCTGCAGTTACTTAGACTATTCCAAATATAATAGACATCAAAATGAAGAAAACAAATTTCGAAACAATCGGGAGTACAACTACCTCATGGATGTATCTTCCATCTTCCGATATAAGTTTCGCTATTTTTCAAACTTAGAATACACAGGCCCAAAATAATCGCGCCGATCGTCCTTTAAATGAGACACTCGATACCTCCTGCATTGAGAGAGTACGGTATTATAACTGAACCGTGTTGTAAAACTTGACGGTCGAGCCCTGCACTTTCTATTTGAAACTATTGCATCACACAATCGCGACCCCACTGTTTTTGACATAGAAAGAATATTCTCAACTTGGTCCTCATCTACGAATATAAGCATTTCCAATATTAAAGATACAGGGAATAAAATAAATGTAATACTGTGTAAACACTATGAAAAGAGTTCATCCTAGACAAATGTGTAGATGATGTGATTAGGATGGAATTAGTATGAGCTTTGGAAGTTCAAAGTGAATAATGAGCTTATCAATTCTATAGGATTAGTATAAGCTTTGGAAATTCAAAGTAAATAATTAGTTTTTTAATTGTATCAGTTTGTAAAAAATTGTTAAAATGGAAAGATACTTGAGTTAACACAAGGAGCAGAATGGAATTAAACAATTAAAGAGAAGAAAAGCAAATGCTTTAATTTTGAGACACGATGATGCTCCTTCACACAATACTAGGCGAGTATCTTACTATCTTACTGAGAAGTTCGGTTAGAAATGGATAGGAAATAATGGGCTGGTAGTGTGGCCAGCAAAGTCCTGGGGCAATGTTCTAGATAAATTTTCATATAGTCAGAGGGTATACCATAATATTGAGGACTTTGAGGATTGAGAAGGAGAGAAATTAATCGTGCAGTGCACAATATTCGAAGAAGGGTAAAGTTTATGTTTACATGAACAGAATAAGAGAGAGATTGTTCATTGTTTTGTTTGACTAGTAATGACAATGTTTCTTCCCCAGTAATTTAACCACTCCGAAGCCCTTGGTAATATTTTTGACGGATTGGTACAACCGTTCACGGGCTACCACCCCAAATTGAAGATACCGAAGGGCAAGTTATTGCATTGTTTCTGCCATACCTATAAGAGAGTGTGTACCGATAAGTTCGGTATACTTACTCTAAAAGGAATAGCTGCACAAAATATTGGAAAACTATAGTATCGACAATATAGAAAGCGCTGAGGATTTATGTAGCAGTAACCGCAGCATCGCTGTCCAGAACGATCACTACCGAAGAAATTTTACACCACTTCCACGTTCATCGCTGCAGTTTTTTCACCTAGATCACAGATACGTACCTCAGTAGTACAACCGTTATATTGGGCATCGAGTACAACCACTAACACAGTGACATTCACAAGCACCGCCTTGACCCCCGCTTTTCCGGTAAATCCTTCGATTTATCCAATTTGTGGAAAACCGAATCGTTTGTACCGAATATCAGACCGCCAGATATCCCTGTTCTCCCGTTCTACAGGTACCCGTTTATAATTTTCCTGTTTCGAGTAATGCATTTTTCCTTTCCGAAATTACACTGTTTCCGTTAATTTCATTAACTCAGACACATTGTTACGGAAGGAGGAATCCATACCGATACAGAGTAGATTGGAGTAATTCAGAAGAATAAGAGTCCTAATAATATCCGTGGTGTGCGTCGTTTCCTAGGCCTAGCGTCTTGGTATCGTAGATTCATATAATCGTTCTTGCATATAGTAGCACCGTTGATCCAATTACTGATGAAAATATCCGAAAGAGTTAGGGTCCAGCTGAACACAGCTTGCGAGGCTGTGAAAGTTAGGTAAACATCGGCACCCATTTTGACATGTCCAGATTTTACCAAGTAGTTCACCCTTCAAACCGATATCGCAGATATAGATATAGGATCAGCATTAACGCAAAATACTTATGGAGACGAGGAGATTTCTGAGATTACAATGACCTGACGGAAAAAGATATATTGGATCCATGGAAGCTTCGTCTCCGAGCCAAACCGTATGACCATCTTGAAATAAAGTCATGATTTACCAACTGCTGGACGCTTAGGAATAGCGAATACTATTTCTCGGATTGCGCACCGCTATTAAGAGCTCGAAATCTCAGAAATCCCAGATATCCGGTCACTAGAGTAGTTTCACCTATGGTATATGACCTACGAGATGATACCGGCACGAGAGTGAAACACATTCACATCAAGGAGCTACATACAAGTTTCTAATTTCAGATCTGAATAACATGAAACCGAATCGTGAGCAACGAAATTCTAAACTGCTACTGTTGCCATAACTCGTTCTCTTAGCTGAGGCAGCCATGGAACGGGTAGCTCGAATTGAGAATCGTCATCAAATTATTAAGCAAATTAGCAGCAATACCGTTGATCGGTTGTATGCAAGGTATGAGATGGCAGAAAAATTGGGAAGAGGAGACTTTGGTATTGTCGTTAAATCTAGATAACGCAGTAATGGTCGAATATATGCAGTAAGACAAAATCATGTCACTATATAGAGGTACTACTACATTCACAACAAATTTTAAACTCCACAACATAGAATTTGATATACATACTTGATAATAGTATTCGCAAAACAAATCCATCAATAATAAATAATAGACTCTCGAATTCGAAGAAAAAGTTTTCCAAATTAAAATTCCTTCTTCCTGATTATGTAAAATATCTGAATTGAGGTTGAAATTTGTGTGATTAGACATTTTTTCAGCCTGTAACTTCTTAAATGTTTATGGAACCTCATACGGAAACTTCGTTCAGTTTGTGCTATGTAGAAGGCATTACAGTCATCACACGCCTGTAAACTTGAGATTCCTTCAATGCATATTTTTCAAATTTTGAATTATTAATGTATCCTTGAATCCATTAAAATTTCAAATTATTCAAAAAACGATAGTAACATAATATGGAATGAACAAATCGGTATTTATAATTCATCACTCCTCAACAACTTTGTGAATAAATTCCTACCCAAACCATTGCCTGTGTGTATGCTTCTATTTGTACCACATTCAGATTAATTTCTAATATTTAAGGACATAATTTCGGATTCAGTTTTTTCACATTGAGGTGAAACAATTCGATAGCATTAAATATAAATTAAATGTGCATATTAGAGCTTAACTCCAGAAAGTTAAAATGATTCCACATTACGTAAATGCCGAAACCATAGAGATATTAAATTATTGGTACGCAATATTGAAGAAAGTGTTTTCCATAACCCTTGTTAATTTGAAAACATTATTTCCACCATAGTTTCTTAAGGCATGAATTGCCGTTTTCTCATAAATGGACATAAATGGTACACTTATTTTTCATTCTTCAATTTGATGATCTAAATTATTCAGGATGATACTAATTGATTTTTTATAAAACACAAACTAAAAATTTGCGGACTGAATTGACAAATATCGCATTGCGTTGGGACAGCCTTGAAACTTCTGACTTAGAATACTATATAATTTGTATTGAAGAACGAAATCAAGAAGAATTAATTTAATATCATGTGAGATACGCTGTGCATGCAAAAATTTCTCCGTTAACTGTTTCAAAATCTCGCATGGATTTTACCAATCTACCTTTAATCTGATTGGAATAGCATCAAAATATCAGCTCATGTTTCCATCGAATCAAGTTGCTTGTGGAAGATCCTTTTCCAATATGAAAATTATCAAATATTCGCATGAAATGTACCTCATCCTCTCATAATTTGAATTCTCCCACCCCAAACAGATCGTTTGTTGAATTTAGATTGCGATGACATAACAATTGACAGCAGTGAACTTCTTGGAAAGTCATTCATTGAAAACTAATTGATTCAAAATCAGCATTTGTAGTTTTCTCTTCTTGTAGGAGCATATGTCCGACCATCTCTATCTAGTACTCGGACCGGTCCTTGTAGTAAATTGCGGAACCTTAGAATTTTGTATTTCTGATATAATATGAATTGTACATATATGAATTTGTATCGGTATCGTATTATATCAACAATTGATCAAATCATTATTCATGCATTCTATAGTTCATATAAGCTTGAAAGGCAAATTTCACTCACTGACTCACTCAATCACTTATCATCTCCGAAACCTAAACCCGAATGACCTGAAATTCCGCGGGTTTTTTCCTGATACGACGGATTTCCCGAATTTCAGTCTGAAATACGTTAGAAGGGATTCGATATATAACATGCAAAACATTTTACGAATTAACCAATTACTATTGGAAGCAAAATATTTGAGGCCGGGGTTCTACCGTCTGGGCTAGCATAGCCAATGAAGGTTCAACATTGAATTCGGTATATGTTATGGTTTGTTTGCTGAAACAATGATATGTCATAGATTAAGGTCAGGCTTTTTTGTTAAGTTGAGCAGGTTTTCATCGTTTTATTATACAACTACCCAATTGATAAAATAAACTGTTGTAAATTCAAGAGTTCTTTCTTCACTCAGTAGGTATATCAGACGATTCAAATCTAAGATAGAAACTGTTGCAGTTTTTATGGAATGTGCGGTCTTCACTGTCTGTTTTCTATATTTCCAGTCCAATCTTTGATGATTTGTACTTAGAGATTTGTTTTTCTTTCTATTGCTTGGTACTTTGTTATTATAATATAGGTTGTTTTATATCACTCTCTTGCTGAGCTATGACATCACTGTCTTGGCGATACCAACAAACAGATTTTAGTATATACATATTTACAATTTGAATCGATTCATTATTTATAGCTCACTTATATTTTTACATTGATTTTTAATAACAACCCTTGGAACTAGAAAATAAATAATCATCAACATAGAACCATTTTTATCATCTACTGTAGTAGCACTCGATCACTACATGAGCTTGCTTTGTCATTATATGCCAACGTGAGCAACGTCACCGATAATTTCATAATACGCATCAGATAACGTCATTTATCATCCGAAATATGTGATTGTGTCCAATTTCAAATCGATCGGCACTGTGGAATTGGGTCATAATTGGATAACAAGCGGTGATACTAACAAGTGCAGATAATTGGAAACTTGTAATTAATACAGTGTCATGAAACAAAAGTATGTTATATGTTACTGTATCGACCGCTCCAATAAAATAGGGCTAATGAATATCTACAGTTGTTTTTGAAACTTACATCATTCCCTAGATATATTATGGAATATAGTGTTTCTCCTCTTGATATTTACTTTCCGTTTCAGAAGAACTAAGCCTGTTAACAGTTTGTCTTTCGATTTATATGTAAAGTAAGCCATACGGTGAGACACACACTCCAAATAAATTATCCACTGAACCATTCCTGGAATTCTATTATTGGGATCGTTTATTATGAGGGCTAAAGTTGGCCATTGACTGAGATGACTCCAAGAAATATGTTGAAAAAAATTTGGGTGATTGGTGGATTGTGAATATCTCATATTGAATTCATATTCCATTGTAACAATAAAAATGAGGTTTACTTCGCTAATTAACACTGAAATCTTTCAATAGACGTTGATTGCAATTTCGAACTCAACAGGTTCATTTTCAAAATTTTAAATCACATAAAATTCAAATAACGATGAATTTATAGGTATACTTAACTAATAATTTCAAGTAGTAAGGTAAGGCTTCAGATCATGGAGGCTATTTGAAGGATTGACTGGAGATTAGAAGATTATGAAGAAGTGTTTGACATGACTATAAAATGGCTTGAATAGGATTGAGAATGAAATAAACGATTGATTCAATAGTGACAACACTGTTGGAGTATAAAATAGGTATTGGCATGGAATAGAAAACCGAGTCTTCGTGGAGCGGTTTTCGCAATGAGCCTCACATGATAATCTCATGAGACGGAGTTGTTAGAGGTCATACTGAGGAGCATGAATGCATGAATATGTAAGACTTCATAGGAATAGTTGTATCTGACATCACCATAATATAGATTGAGGGTCCGCCACAAATCCAGACAATTTCATCAGATCCTCATTTCGAAACTCTTGCCAGATCTACATCCATTATATAGATCTGTCTCTGTTTTGCTTCATTGGATGTTATTATAGAGACTCTATATGAGAAAGCAGTATGAAGTGTACCATCATCTGTAAAAGTATGGAGAGGATAAGAGGTCATTTTCAACAGATCTTTGATATGGAGCAGCAACAAAGTTCTTGAGAAAAAGGACGTATTACAAATACCAGGAGCAATGCCTAAGACCTTCAGCTATATCTTGTAGCTTGAATTAGTCTCTTGAGAAATCACGTTACACTTAGTCCATTTCAATTAATTTAACTCACTACTTTCTTCAGAGTGTTCATAGTAACAATTTCGCATATTCAGAGTTGTTTTAGATTTTCAATCAAAGTTGTTGTTTTCAGTTTTTATTCAAGTTTAAGTTGAATAATATGTTCAAATCAGTACGATCCCCTAGGTTAATACTAACTATCAATAAAATAATCTCAGTTTTGATTCTGTCTTCTAGTTAATTTAGATTATCTAGGTTTGTTTTATTAGAGTATAGATCTTGATCTTATATTTTCTAAATCTCATTAGTAATAAAATTGATTATAATATTTATTTTTATTATCTTTCATTATCAATTGTCATGATTAATCCAATCAGTCCAATGTGTTAAAATATTAAGTGTCTTGTGAAATGAAAGGGTAAGTGTCAATGATATTTTTCAGGGTTGTTCTGGCTAATCAATGTTTGGGATCCATGTCATGGTTCTCTGAATTAAATGGCCAGACCGATAATAGATGAATAGATTGAGGATTAGGAATAATATAAATTCCTCAAGTTAAGTTTTTTAGAGTTTCATAGGCATGTTACACCAAGCTATTAATCTGATCGATTGTCTTTGAATTTCAACCATATTATTTATTTTTCTTTAGATTTTCAAAATTATTACTCATCCTCAAATTATACTTTTTAAGTAGATTAAGTTTGTTTGATTTTATTATATGCTGATTCTATTTATTTCCGTAGAGTATTTTGTTTAAATTCACAACCTATATTCATTCTCGCAATATTCATTCATGTAACGGGACTTTATTGTAGTTCATGTCCTCTAAAAGTTATACAGACTGAACCGCTGAAAGAATGTCTAGTTCAATATCGTGTTTCGTATTTTAATGTATTATTTTGATTCTGTGCTTCTCAAGATAAGTTATTGCGGAAATCTGCGATAAATTGCTTCAGTGATATTGGAATTGCCTGGAGGTATACGATGATATTATTGCACTTGTATCCATGTGCCTACAGTTTTGTTGTCTGTTGAAATTCTTGGAGGAAAGCAAATTCAGATTCTATTATATTGATATCTTATATTATATTATCATACTATCTCAATCATTCGCAATTATCTGAATACCATTTCTTATCGTTATTCTGAATCATACATGTATCTTTTCATTCAATGCAGTCTTGAATTTCTCAATAGGTACATAGCTAGTGAATTATATTCTGATGTTAATTATTCCATTCAATGAATCATTTTTCAATTCAGTTCAACTTTTATTGAATCTACAATAATTTTACCATTCAGCGTTATCGACATACAATATTTCAATTACCATAATGTGTTACAGCTACTCGGAGTATAATTCGATACTCGTTGAAAATGAGGATGAACATATATCCATATCCCTATCATTTTTCGAACAAACCTGGGCTCGTCCTATTAGCTGTATATCACTCCAGGGCACAATATATCCACATCAGCCACCACAGATCAATAATATTATATCATTCTGATTCACGATATGTACGAAACGAGTTTGACATACCACGATATCATGTTAAGAAGCTGTTTTTTGGATTAATTTTTCCTAATCCTGAAATGGCAGCTTAACGCATAATCAGCGATTCGAGTATTGATTCCATAATTTTTTGCTATTATGGTTCAGGAAACCAGGGGCATTTGAATACCAATTTAACGTCAGGATGAGGGCACTTATATTGCCATTTAGTAAAAATAGTAAAGCAGATATCATGCTTCCATCGTACAATATGGTGACTGTATCTGATCGAAGGTTCATCATGAAAAATAGTCGCAAACGTATTAAAGGTAAACAAAAGTAATAGCTATGACACTTATCGTCAGCCGAAACCACCTTCTGTAAAATTGAATTGTGCTAAAGGGAAAACGTACCAACTTTACGTGTGATATCATAATCAACCCGAAAATCTGAGAAGGTATAAGAGTTGAGTATGAAATACCCTAATCCTCATCGATAGACATTCAAAAAATAAATCATTCTGTGTTGTTAGATGTAGGGCGTTCCATTCAAAATGAGAGTTAAACACCTTCAAATTTGAATATAATTTAATTCAAATTTTTACCATCGATTTAACTTTCTTAACGAATCAACATTTTTCTTCATAGCTTCAGACATTACTCTTGTGACGAGGCATAACCCTTGATACGTCACATGAATCACTTATATTTTATAACCTTTTTTAATCTATGTTTAAATGTCATAAATCTTTAAATATCTCAAAAACTATCCCAGATAGGTATAGGACATGTAACAGCAACTCACCTTTATTCCAGTTTTACTTTCGGTCCCGTCAGATTCTTATATTTTTGTAAATATAAGCCTCTGAAAGGATAGTAGATCATTGATGAACACAATTATATATAAAAATTCTCGGGAAATAGGTCACAATAACACTTTGTTTTAACTATTCTTTACGTACGTTTCGGTCTCACGACCATCATCAGAAGACTCACTATGTCTAAAAAGGGGGTTTATTAAAACTAATTATAAAACAAGCGTCCAAATCGCACAATTTAACTTCAATTAAAAGAGCCCACGCCGTCGAAACGAACAGAACCACGAATAATCGAAATTGTATCATCAGAATTAATGTACAAAAAATTATTTTTTGTAGTAAGAATCCGCTATTCACTGTAAACTTCAATTCACTTGTGAAATAGAATTAAACAATAACATAAATTTCCTTGATATGAACATTAGGCATGATGCTGATGGAAAAATAAAAACCTCTTGGTTCACTAAAGAAGTATGGTCTCAACGTTATCTTCACTTCAATTCCGTTGCACCAGCTTGTTATAAAAAAAGTGTCATAAACAGCCTTACAGATCGCGCGATAAAATTGTCCCACGCAGATGACCGCCCCAAAAATTTAAAAATTGTTCGTACTACACTAGAATTGAATGGCTACCCAAAAACTTTTTTCAATCCTATCATTAAAGAAAGAATAAACAAAATCTATAATGGTTCGTCTAATAAAAATAACATAAAAGGTAATACAGACAATTTTATAACTCTACCTTACATTCCGGAGACCTCAGAGAAAATCAAAAAATGTTTGAAAAAGTACGATATAAATGTTGCGCATAAACCTACTAACTGTGTTGGGAAATATTTCTCAAATCTAAAACCGTTAATACCCAAAGATAAACAAACCCACACAGTGTATAAATTGAATTGTTTAGATTGTGATGGAACCTATACTGGAATCTCTAAACAATATTTACAAAAAAGAATGTACGGCCATAAATATAGCACAAGAAATAACAACTTAGAAAATTCCACCGCCCTTGCTATGCATTGCTTTGATTATAACCATCAATTTGATTACAAAAATGTTAATATCTTAACTAAGGAAACCAATTATTATAAAAGATCTATCCTGGAGATGATTCACATAAAACGGGACCCGAAATCTGTAAATCATAGGGTAGACACACAAAATCTGAGTCATATTTATACTAATTTGATTAAATAATCTCTTGCAAATTCTTACATACGTCTTTATAAGTGTAGAAAATGTTTTTAGGAAGAATTCGTAATGTTATTTCCCAGTACAGGTCTGAAACCTTTCTTAAGTGCCATGTCATAAATCCTACACATCTGGTTTCGAAAGTAGATACTTGACAAATAACTTCGTTCTTCTCATTTGTTGTGAGAATACCAATCAATATGCACTCATATATTTTAATAATATTACTGAATAGCGGATTCTTACTACAAAAAATAATTTTTTATACATTAATTCTGACGATACAATTTCGATTATTCGTGGTTCTGTTCGTTTCGACGGCGTGGGCTCTTTTAATTGAAGTTAAATTGTGCGATTTGGACGCTTGTTTTATAATTAGTTTTAATAAACCCCCTTTTTAGACATAGTGAGTCTTCTGATGATGGTCGTGAGACCGAAACGTACGTAAAGACGAATAGTTAAAACAAAGTGTTATTGTGACCTATTTCCCGAGAATTTTTATATATAATTCATACTGGGTCAAGAATCTTATTATGATGAACACAATGCGATTCGGTGTTCCGCTATAGATCAACTATTCACGCACATTCATCTAAAGTTCAGTCGTTGTAAAGTGAGTAAATGAATGTTAGAATATTACTATGACTGGTAATTAATCTGACACTACTAATTCAATGACAGCATCCCGGTTCTTATATATTCAAGAAGAATTGACTAAGAATTGGTATCGGTGCTATACTAACAAATGCCGATCATCTACATTTCACTCTTCAATTGAATATATGCAATCTAATTACACCTCCAATTACAAATATTAATTCCAGAAAAACAAGTTTAAAATTTATAGGTAGTTATAATTATTATATATAAATGCTCGAGAAATACGTCACATTAATAATTTGCTTCATAGTTTCGTCTTTACGTGTAATATATATGTATATGTATGTATTTGTCTTTATCAAATTGATAAAGACGATGAACATTGTCGAAACGTCAAAAAGAATTTTTATTTCATTTTATTTTCAGTATATATATGAACCAATATACCAAGAAAGTATACAGATATTACAAATGGTTCAAGAATATCAATAAAAGAATATATATATATATATATATACATATATATATGTATATATATATATATATATATATATATATATATATATATATATATATATATATATATATATATATATATAGAACTGGATTCTCGGGTATTGATCCGCGTTGTGTGGTTTCGGTCCTCAAAAGGACCAATTTCACGACGTTTCGGCAAAGTCGCATTTGCCATCTTCAGGTGATTCGACCGTAGAGTCTGGAAAATCTAGGCGAACTGAAGAAGAAACATATATATATATATATATATATATATATCTATATATATATATATAAACAAGTTTATATATATATATAAAAATCCTATTAGATTTTTATATTTTTGTAAATATAAACCTCTGAAAGGATAGTAGATCATTGATGAACACAATGCGATTCGATGCCCTACCATAGATCAACTATTCACGCACATTCATCTAAAGTTCAGTCGTTTTTTGAAGTAAGGATTGTAGGTTAGTACTGCTATGGTTGGCAGTTACTTGACAGTTCTTATACAAATGATAGCATCCTGGTTCTTATATATTTCAATAGAACTGACTGAGAATTGTTCTGGTTAATTATAAACAAGTTTAAAGTTTCTTTGCCTAATTGGCCACTATCGTGTATGTAACTTAAGAGATACAGGATTAAATTTTCTGAATTATGAAGATAACTTAGATAATTTAACATAGGATTATAAAGATGAATAAACGTAAAAGATTGAACCATAGGCGGGATTCGAACCCACATTTCTGGATTTCTAGTCCAGGGTGTTCACCAATTACACCACTTCGGACCTATTAGATTTTTATATTTTTGTAAATATAAACTTCTGCGCCACTGGAAAAAGTACGGTTTTCAGACAACTATTTGAACCGCCAATGTTTTTATACAAAAAAGGTACTCCTAGTTATAAGCTTTAAAGTTGACCGTTTTCGAGAAAAATTAATTTTTATGTTGAAAAACATGGTCAATTCTTACTAATTAGACGAAATTTATTCAAACAAGTAGAACAAGTAACAAAATCAAAGGATTGACCATGTTTTTCAACATAAAAGTTAATTTTTCTCGAAAACGGTCAACTTTAGAGCTTATGACCAGAGTACCTTTCTTTTGTAAAAACATTGGCGGTTCTAACGGTTGTCTCAAAACCGTTTTTTTCCAGTGGCGTAGAAGTTGGGGAGAAAAACACCCACTACCCCTTCAAAATCTTCACCAATTATGAGTAAAAAAAAAATTTCCATCACACAGAACATAGCTTACTATGAGTAGAAAATGCTTACAAAAGCTGTTTCCTGTACGATAGACGGTTCCTGAGATATTCGCAAAAAACGAAATTTTTTTTCAATTTAAACACCCTGTATCTCGAAAACGAAGCCTTCTACGACATATGTTTAAGGAACTTTTCTTCTTTAAAACACTTGTTCTATCTCCTGTTGCAGTTTGGCTACAAAAAACTGACTCACCCTGTATGGTAGACATAATACTTGTTGAATTCATACCTTCGTTTTCGTCTGAAGATGACACGTATAGTGTTGAAACTATAGTAACGACCATATTAAATATCAGTGATAGTATAACAAAGTAGTTTTATTTATTATTTCCTTAAAATGATAAACTATCACGAAGTAACGGCTTCCACAATTGAATTTTTGAAGGGTGATTATTTCTTATTCATATTGCTTATTGACGATAGTCCATAACAACAAGGTTGAGAAAATTCTCAACCAACCAGATAATCCAATTCTACAACATGAGGTCAGTTAATCACAACATATCTTATGTGAAACGTACTTCTCTAATCAACTCAACTGTAGAATTTTGTTTCGGACTTTTAATCGCCGATTATGAAAGTCTTCATGAATTAAAAACAGAATATCGTGACGTATTTTTTAAATTTTCATTACTTTTGACTCGTAAAATCCTTCCTATAAATTCAGCTACCTTAAATAAGATTGCTGGGCGCTCAGAAATGTGCAGAATGAAAGCCACTATACGCGTACTTTCCGATATTTAGACATTTAGAAATGTTTTGGATGCTTTGAAATCGGTAGATTGTGAATGTTATTCAGCTTTAGCGGTAGAAACATGTGGTGAACGCTCATAGTAGGAGATGGGAAAGGTGTTTGTATATAGTACTTTCAGGCCTTCGATTTGTGGGCGTCCCAAGACGCCGGTTCTCGAAAATTCTTCGGTATTTTTTACATTTTACGTTATACCAGTTAAAGTTATTCAGTCAATCGTAGACAGATGCTTTGAGTAACCACAGTCTGATGCTGTTGAGTTCTATAGAAAAAAGTTATTTATTTATTTACATATTCCTTGACCCAACTCCTGTGTATAACAAGAAAAAATTATTATTTCATTTGTTTAAATTTGTCATTACTTGTAGATTGAATAAATGTATTCAGTATCCTCTTTCAAGCTGAAAAATGTTTGCAATCGTTTTATAAATGTATATTCAAGATTCCTTTTAACGCTAAAAGATGATCTTGGATACGGATTTTTGAAACTGCTCTTCAAATCAATTTTAAAAAAGATTTTATAGCTCAAAAGAGGTTGTTAAGAAGTTAATACCTTTTACCTATGTGAACAATTTTTTACTTATGTGGACAACTACTGCCGTTGGGTTATAGAAAGATTATTATTCAGTTATATATTTTTCTGTCTATTTCTTATATAGTTATTTATTTTTCTGTCTATACAGAATAAGAGAAGGTTTCGTTTGTTTTTAAGTTTGATTATGTTGAATAAAGTGCGTTTTTAGTTAAGGAATTTTTCGTTCTCATTGCCTTTAAATTTTATTAAAAATTTATGTATGATCACCTCAATTCTACTGTTCAAAGATGGAATATATTCATACGTTATAGTAGGGATTGCATGAGAAATACGCAGTGGACGCTCAGAGTAGGAATAGTGAAAGGACGCCCTGGAGATAGCGGGATGTAATATATATATATATATATATATATATATATATATATATATATATATATATATTCTTTTATTGATATTCTTGAACCATTTGTAATATTTGTATGCTTTCTTGGTATATTGGTTCGTATATATACTGAAAATAAAATGAAATAAAAATTCTTTTTGACGTTTCGACAATGTTTATTGCCTTTATCAAAATGTGAATTAGTGTTTCCATGTAATTTAGAAAAGAATAGATGATTTCGATTAATGAAATGCGTCTGCAGCCGACTTGTGTTTTAAGATCCAATTAAAACTGCAGAAAACATTGGATCGGTTGTGTGTGAAAGAGTTATGTATGGCTAATTACAATTTGAAATGGATTGAATTTGATTAAATACAAGACATTCTAAGATTGTACAATTATAAATATCTATGATTATTGTATGAATTAGTTATTCTATGATAAACACTCTATCCACATCTATTATAATCAACTATACAAGTTTAAGATAATTCTATGGAATTTTAACCTCAAAATTGTTACTCATAGTGTCATAGTTAAACAATACGTTATCTTTTTTAGGTTGAATTTTGAATAGACATTTACAAATGTCAGATATTAAGAGGTTTCAATACTTTCAATTGAAGATAAGCATTATCTAAGTACTCACTATTGAGAATGATGTGATTATCATTGATTTTTGAAAATTTTGGTATTATTCTTAAACTTTATAGTCGTAATAAGTATATTTTCCTATTTTCCCTTTTGATTGACGAAAGTATTCATCATCTTTGAGAACGTTCTCAATAAATGGACGGTGTAGAATCCATAATTTTCTTCAATTTTCTTATAAAAAGCCATGATTCTTATGATGTATGTATATTGATGTTGAGAGTAATGTAAATAGGTTTTTTATTTTTCAAGAATACACTATATATATATATATATATACAAATATATATATATATATATATATATATATATATATATATATATATATATATATATATATATATATATATATATATATATGTTCTGCTTCAGGTTTCCGCGAGCGTTGTATGCTGTATTGGGTTGCCGGGATATACTCCGCGTTGTCGTAGATTGGTTTCGATAGAAACCGTTGATATAACGACGTTTCGGCACAATCTCATGTGTCATCTTCAGGTCTTCTCTTCAGGGCTGCTGCTCTGCTTCGAGTTAACCAAAATCCAAAACTATGGCTACGATCCGTAGACGATACGTTTGTAATCTGGACCCACGGAGAAGCCGCACTGACAAAATTACTGAGCCACATGAACAGAATTCACGAAAAAATCAAGTTCACAATGGAGATCAAGAAGGACAACCAACTACCCTTCCTAGATGTCCTTGTGAGCAAGAGAAACGGCAGAATAGGACACACCATATACAGGAAACCAACACACACGAATCATTACCTGAACGCCCAGTCACATCACCATCCATCACAACTTCAAGCCGTTATAAAAACACTCATAACCAGATCACACCGACTAACCGACAATGCTCACAAAAAACAAGAAATCCAGACAATACAAACCACGCTACAACAAAATGGATTTTCATAAGTCAATATCAGACGAGCACTAAGGCCCCGACGCCAGATAGATCGAACCACAGAAGAAGAGAAAGAAAAACCTGTCGCCGAAGCCCATCTCCCATACGTCAGAGGTACTACAGAGAAGATCAGCAGAATCCTCAAAAAACACAACATTGAGACAAGTTTCAACACGACAAGAAAAATTGGTCAAATACTGCTCAACGCTAAATCCAATATATATATATATATATATATATATATATATATATATATATATATATATATATATATATATATATATATATATATATATATATGTTTCTTCTTAGGTTCTCGCGGACGTAATGTGTAGAACTGGATTCTCGGGTATTGATCCGCGTTGTGTGGTTTCGGTCCTCAAGAGGACCGAAGTTCGCCTAGATTTTCCAGACTCTACGGTCGAATCACCTGAAGATGGCAAATGCGACTTTGCCGAAACGTCGTGAAATTGGTCCTTTTGAGGACCGAAACCACACAACGCGGATCAATACCCGAGAATCCAGTTCTACACATATATATATATGTATATATATATATATATATATATATATATATATATGTATATATATATATATATATATATATATATATATGTATATATATGTTTGTATACTTTCTTGGTATATTGGTTCGTATATATACTGAAAATAAAATAAAATAAAAGTTCTTTTCGACGTTTCGACAATGTTTATTGTCTTTATCAAAATTGTGAAAGCGTTTCCATGTAATTTAGAAAAGAATAGTTGATTTCGATTAAGGAAATGCGTCTGCAGCCGACTTGTGTTTTAAGATCCAATTAAAACTGCAGGAAACATTGGATCGGTTGTGTGTGAAATAATGTATGGCTAATTACAATTTGAAATGGATTGAATTTGATTGAATACAAGACATTTTAAGATTGTACAATTATAAATATCTATGATTATTGAATTAATTAGTTATTCTATGATAAACACTCTATTCACATCTATTATAATCAACTATTCAAGTTCAAGATAATTCTATGGAATTAACCTCAAAATTGTTACTCATAGTGTCATAGTTAAATAATACGTTATCTTCTTTAGGTTGAATTTTGAATAGACATTTGCAAGTGTCAGATATTAAGAGGTTTTGATACTTTCAATTGAAATGTTTCTTTGAATTGAAGATAAGCATTATCTAAGTACTCACTATTGAAAATGATGTGATTATCATTGATTTTTGAAAATTTCGGCGGTTAACCGAAGCTACTCCTCCCCACCGGTCGGTAAGTAGCTTCAGGTTCCTAAATCGTGTGCCCTAAGTATTCTAATTGAACCCAGAATGACTGCCTTCTGCATCCGGTCTATCAAGATCTGCGCCGAGTTCCTACAGGCCGGAATGATCTTCAAGTTTGAACGCAGCGAAGACCGAATTCCGCCCAAAACACCGATGATCAGAACCACTAATACGACCTTGTGGCCTGGGTATAGCGTGCGGAGCTCGAACAGGAGATCTTGATATTTTGTCCATTTTTCCTCCTCTTTCAAGACTATGTTCTTCTCTGCCGGAGCGGAGAATTCGATGACATACATAGTCTTGATTAGTTTATCAAGGAGGACAACGTCAGGCCTATTTGCTTGTATGGACCTGACGGTCGGAAACGGATAATTCCAGAAGATCTGGCATTTTTCGTTTCCGACAACGGACTCAATATCTCCTGGCATGTAAGGCAGCACCGGCTCTTGGTCTATTCCGTACGAGTGCCTTAGATGGTAATACAGCACCCGTAGGGCCGCATTATGGCGATGGGTGTACGCCGAGGCCGCTTTTGCCGGACATGCCGACAGAAGGTGGAAAAGCGTCTCAGGCACCTTTCGACAGGCCCTGCAGCTGACATCAGGGACCTGCACACCCATCACATTGCGGCGATAGACCAAGGTGTTAATTACGCCATCTTGGCAAGCTGCGGTAAATCCCTCAGTCTCGGATGTAAGCCCGGCTGACCTTAGGTAGCCGAAGGTCAGCCTAGTTGACAAGCCGAGCGTTTCGATGCTTCGATAGAAAACACCGTGTATCGGCTTGTCAACATGCCGCCTGAGCGTAAGATCTTGCTCCGCGGCATTTATCTGGGCTTTCAGGCGAGAAGGTAGGAGCTCGAGGTTGCCCTCTAGTCGGCCTTCTCGACTGATCTGAAATTCGAGACCAAGTTCTTCCGCAGCTTTTTGTGCTGCCTTAACGATAAATGCCCCCACTCCGGCCAATTCGTGACTTTTAACAAGGCACAGGAGGGGGTCCGAGCTCCTAAGAACTTTACAAGCTATACTCAGAACCACACTTCGATGCAGACCCTCCAGACTGAGGAGTCCCCTACCTCCCCGATGACGTGGGAGATAAATACGGGAAACGGACGATCTAGGATGCAAACTGTGATGGATATGCATCATTTTCCGGGTGTCTTTATCGAGTCTATGCAGCTCATCGACCGTCCATTTCACCACTCCAAAAGAGTGGAGCAGGACTGGAACGGCAAGCATATTTGTTGCAGACACCTTGTTCCCACTCGAAAGTTCGGAAGACCAAATCTTTCGAATAAGGTTTCTGTATTTGCCGCGGAGAGCCACCTTTACCTGGGAAGCGTCATAATTAGGACGCTGTTCAATTCCCAGGTATCGATAGGTCTCTCCAGCATCGAGGTGTTTAAAGATGCTTCCGTCATCAAGCTGCATATTCTCGTACACTTCCGGAGATCGTCCTCTCCTCAAATGAAACACTGCGCATTTGTCCAATCCCAACTCCATGCCTACGGCTCGTGTATATTCCTGAACCACATTGAGAGATTGATGGGGGTTCTTCTCCCCAGAGGCATAAAGTTTCAAATCATCCACGTAAAATAAATGGGTGATCTGATGCCTCCGGTCGTTCGGTGGTCCAGAGTAATATCCATGAGTCCGTCTTAAAGCAATGGAGAGTGGCAACAGTGAGATATTGAACAAGAGGGGACTCAAGGAGTCTCCTTGGAAAACTCCCCTCTTGAATGTTACCAACTCTGTCAAGACTCGTCGTCTGCCTGATGTGATGGCAAAACGGGTCTTCCAGAGTGGCAACAGATGTTCTATGCATCTCACTAGTGGGGTAGGTACCGCAAGGCATTGGAGCAAGTATAATAATAGCTCATGTGATGTTGAATCAAATGCCTTGCATATATATATATATATATATATAAACAAGTTTAAAGTTTCTTTGCCTAATTGGCCACTATCGTGTATGTAACTTAAGAGATATAGAATTAAATTTTCTGAATTATGAAGATAACTTAGATAATTTAACATAGGATTATAAAGATGAATAAACGTAAAAGATTGAACCATAGGCGGGATTCGAACCCACATTTCTGGATTTCTAGTAATTGGTAAACACCCTGGACTAGAAATCCAGAAATGTGGGTTCGAATCCCGCCTATGGTTCAATCTTTTACGTTTATTCATCTTTATAATCCTATGTTAAATTATCTAAGTTATCTTCATAATTCAGAAAATTTAATTCTATATCTCTTAAGTTACATACACGATAGTGGCCAATTAGGCAAAGAAACTTTAAACTTGTTTATAATTAACCAGAACAATTCTCAGTCAGTTCTATTGAAATATATAAAAACCAGGATGCTGTCATTTGAATAAGAACTGTCAAGTAACTGCCAACCATAGCAGTACTAACCTACAATCCTTACTTCAAAAAACGACTGAACTTTAGATGAATGTGCGTGAATAGTTGATCTATGGTAGGGCATCGAATCGCATTGTGTTCATCAATGATCTACTATCCTTTCAGAGGTTTATATTTACTAAAATATAAAAATCTAATAGGACCGAAGTGGTGTAATTGGTAAACACCCTGGACTAGAAATCCAGAAATGTGGGTTCGAATCCCGCCTATGGTTCAATCTTTTACGTTTATTCATCTTTATAATCCTATGTTAAATTATCTAAGTTATCTTCATAATTCAGAAAATTTAATTCTATATCTCTTAAGTTATATATATATATATATATATATATATATATATATATATATATTGTATGTTTTCTTGGTATATTGGTTCGTATATATACTGATAATGAAATAAAAATTTTTATTTCATTATCAGTATATATACGAACCAATATACCAAGAAAACATACAAATATTACAAATGGTTCAAGAATATCAACAAAAGAATATATATATATATATATATATATATATATATATATATATATATATATATATATATATATATATATATATATATATATATAGTTCCAGTTCTATATGTTCTTTTCAACGGTGCTGTATATAGATTATGCTGGAGGATGCTGAATTAATACTCAATTATTCCAAAATTCTCAATATTTCTTCATATATTCATGACTTCTGCAAGAGACTGTAGAATAAACATAAGAAAACCATTTAAAAACTTAAGTAAATCATGAACTAAAAAGAAATTAAAATTACTTGCAAAATATTAGAGGTGCATGTAATAGTTCAACATTTATGTTGATGTTGCATTATTAATAGTTATCAAAACGGTGAAAAAAAGCAGTTTGGTACGAATTAGTCGATGATTCAACAGAAAATGCAAAACAAATGAAATTATCAGTGATAACACATCTGTGTGTCGTTTGTTATGGAGTTTTTTTTATTTATTAATCTATTTTTTGTTGATATCAACATAATCGAAACAAAATAATTGCCACAGTTGGAGGACATTTGAATTGAAATATACAGAGGTTTCAAAACATACATTCACAAAAAACGTTACATTTGTTTTAAGATATTGCAATAAATATCACTCAGTTTGTTGATATCTGTCTTTTAATTTATAACATTTGTTGTTTTGTTTATGTGACACATCTCAAGAAATAACCTATTTTCATAAATGTTGACTTCTATTAATATTTCAACAGTAGGATTATCAAAATTATGACCTGTATTTAAGCAATGTTCAACCACAGCACATGTTTTTTTCCCAAACGACTATTAGTCGAGGAAATAAAGCACTAAAATAGGCCAAATCTGGGAAAGGTGGCGCAGTTGGATGGATTGAGATGCGGTTTTCTGCATTCGATTCAGAAAGTGATTTAGAAACTTTGTCCGGTATTTTTGTTTTGCGGAAAAAAATTGTTGCATTTCTACAGCCAAAAAATGCATTTTTCTATGTGCACTTTTTGAGGTGAATGAAAAAACGGACTCGAATTAGTTTCTCGGGGGTTTTTGGGGTCGCTGAACACGAATATGATATTAAAAAAATTCTCTGAGGTCGCCTTGGTCCTCCCCAGGGGTATACTAGCGTCCTGACGTCCTGGATATCGACGAAATTATTGAAAAAATTATTTTTAATGTTTGTCAACTGTTCGAAAGGTGATATGAAGGTTGCTAGTGATGATAACGACATGAAAAAACTCTTCTGCAATACTTGGTGTACCCTGCGTCCGGATAACGACGTCATCTTCTAGGAATTTGCTAATTTTTCTTCATAAAAGGTAAAAAATTCTAGCTCTCGAAGGTTTTTAAAGTCGCCGATCACGACTGTGACACTCACAATGTTCTGAAAATTACTTGGGGGTATTTCCGGGACACTCGAGCCCTGTGTATCCACGTCATCTTCTAGGAATTTCTTGTTTTTTTAAAATTGAATGTAATAAATTCTAGCTCTCGGGGGTTTCCAAAGTCGCTGATCACGACTGTAAAACTCACAATGTTCTGCAAACTACCCGGGGGTATTATTGGGACACTCGAGCCCTGTGTATCCACTTCATATTCTAAGAATTTGTTGTTTTTTTTCAAATTAAATGTAATAAATTCTACCTCTCGGGGTTTTTCAAAGTTGCCGGTATTGCAGAAGAGTTTTTTCATGTCGTTATCATCACTAGCAACCTTCATATCACCTTTCGAACAGTTGACGAACATTAAAAATAATTTTTTCATCAATTTCGTCGATATCCAGGACGTCAGGATGCTAGTATACCCCCGGGAAGGTCTAAGGGGACCTCAGGGAATTTTTTAAATATCATATTCGTGTTCAGCGACCCCAAAAACCCCCGAGGAACCAATTCGAGTCCGTTTTTTTTATTCACCTCAAAAAGTGCACTTTAAAAATGCATTTGTTGGCTGTAGAAATGCAACTCTTTTTTTTCCGCAAAACAAAAATACCGGACAAAGTTTCTAAATCACTTTCTGAATCGAATGCAGAAAACCGCATCTCAATCCATCCAACTGCGCCAACTTTCCCAGGTTCAATGCTTTATTACCTCAACTATATCACTTTTGTGTTGAGTTAAGCGTTGTTTTAACCATTGTCCAGTTTGACCCACATAACAGCAAACACAATCATGACAACAAATTATGTGTATTACATTACTTCCAAACAAGAGTTGATTTTTATCTTTCATTTTTGAAAATAAATCTAGATGGATATTTGTATATAAAGATGTGACATCTAGTGATACTAAGATATAGTTTTTTGATATCGTAATTTTGTTAATGAATTCCTTGATAACTCAGGAATCTTCGATGTAAAATTCGTTTTTGTAGGCTACGTTTTTTAGTATGTTAGATAAGTATTTAGCCATTTCATAGAAAGGAGATTGAATGCTGCATACTACAGGTGGCATTGGTATATTAGGTCTATGAATTTTGGGTAAACCATATATTTTTGAAGGATGAGCATTATGTATCGTTAATTGTGTATGAATGTATTTTGAAATATACCTCTTTTCAAACCATATTTTTTACTAAGTTAATATTTCTACTTTGGTAAATATTTGTTGGATTATTATTTAGTTCCTTATATACTTCAGGATCATTCAACATTGTAGACATTTCATTCTCATATACATTTGTATCCATGATATGTGATTTGTCGGTTAGATTTGATGGATTGTTTGGTTTCTTCGGAATTTTTGATTGATTTGTTATTATTATTGCTAAATTTATTATTTTTTATCGTTTGTTTGGAATTAGTTATTGTGTTAATACATTTTGATCTTATTTCATTTGCTATTTGAGTAGGTTTTTTAGCAATTTCAGATTCAAGTGAAGAAATTATGTAATTAATAGGTATTTGTTTTTCGTTATATAGAGTATTACTAAATTTCTCACCGAGAGCTAAAGTTCCTATTACATTTTGTGGAACATTTGTTTGAGATAAATTCATTAGCCAATTATTATCAACTATGAGATTTCTTTATTTATTGTTATTCAATTCATCTATTTTCTCAATATTTCTATGCTTAATTTTATTAAAGTTACTTTCACATTTTTGAGTTTCTAATTCTAGATACGTATTGTAGATTTGGGCAGGTAGCATATTTTTCATTGTAGATTTGGTTTTGCCTAAGTTATTTTCAGTTTGTTTTACATTTTTACAAGTGTCAGATAGTAAGAGGTTTAATACTTTTAATTGAAATGTTTCTTTGAATTGGAGATAAGTATTATCTAAGTAATCACTATTGAAAATAATGTGATTATCATTGATTTTGAAAAAAAATTTTTTTATTCTTAAGCTTTTTGGTCGTAATAAGTACATTTTTGGATTTTTTTGATTGGCGAAGGTATTCATCATTTTTGCGAACGTATTCAATGAATGGAAGGTGTAGACTCCATAATCTTCTTCAATTTTCTTATAAAAAGCCATGATTCTTATGATGTATGTATTCTGATGTTGAGAGTAGTGTATTCTTGAAAATAAAAACGTATTTCTGCAGGTCAAATTATTCTTTTATTTGTATTCTTGAACCATTTGGAATATATGTATGCTTTCTTGATATTTTGGTTCGTAGATATATATTTTCAGTATATATCCATGAACCAAAAGACCAAGAAAGCATACATATATTCCAAAATTGGTAGTCACTACGTTTCATATAGATTTCGCTGCTATATGATTATATAATATACTTGGAACAAGTCTGTAAAAATTTATGTGGAGGCCACTTGCATCTAATTTTATGCCTGAATATATGATATTGGTTCAACCGTTCACCGCAAGCGCTGCCGTTGATCTTGGAGTTTTGATCCTCGTACGAAGTGACTTCTTCATAAATTTGCTCGATTTCATCGCATTTCCCGCGCGTTGTATCTTCCGATTATAAGCAACACCGCCTCCGACTATTCTAGATTGTTATGCTTGACGCAGCACGTTTTCCTCACTCACAACACGTCCTGATAATTTGCAGTGGAAGTGCTAAATGATCAGTGCAATATCTGGAAGATTTTTTCCAACCTCTTATGTAAGTATATTCGAATTATTTCTGTGATTTCAGTTTAACACTATCATTTTTTCCAATCTTTCATTCTTTAACGAAGTAGAATAATTTCATGTACAGTATTAGTCAGTCGATCAGTGAAAAATATCCTCCCGCTACTTTCAGGATGGTTTTCGTTAAATATACTTGCAGCTGCTCGGGCGTAATTCTGATTTTGGTAATGAAGGCTAACCAGCTCAACACGTTCTTGCAATGTGTACATCATATTTTTTGAAATTTTAAACAAATCAGGAAAGTAGTAACTCAACAGATTGATTAAAATCATGAAATGATCGAACAAACGGTAAAACCAGATAAACCTTCTAAGAACAGAAAATGAAGGCAACATAAGGAAATGTTTTGCTGTTTTTTTATTTATTAGTTTGAGAGAATGTATTATTGTATGGAAGTCAATGGAGGGCAATTTGAACATTTGATTTGAACACGCAGATTTAATTCTTTTCATTGTAAGCATGACAACACAATTCAATTTTTTTACGAATGTAATTTTTTGAAGATTGTTCAAGTTTGTGAAAAAGGCTTAATAAAAATGAGCTTGTACATTGTACAAATAACCAAAATATTCAAGGTGGCACATTCGAGCAACAAAATCAATTTTTGGCAAAAACGGTTCATCAAATTTACGTTTTTCATACACCGTTGTAAAGAGACTTCCAAGACCTTTCAAATGACGTATCCCTCAACCCCTCTCCCCTATTCAATTTTGAGGGGTTGAAGCGCCTCCTATTAGGGGTTGCTCGTTCAAGCCTCAGATAACGTCAAAAGATGTCCCCCAAACAAAATCATTCGACGTGTTTCGGGAGATTTTTTCACTCACTATGGGATAAGAAATATTACGGGGTGGCCCGTCTGAGATGGAACATCCTGTATATGAAATATATATATAGGATTAATGAACGATTTTAGCCATCTTAAGTTCACTAAAAATTAACCTTGAATTAGAGTAACATAACATCATATATAAAAGAAGTTTGCTTTCTTCAGTTGTATTAAGATAAATTATTCTGGGATTTACGTAATGAAGCTCGACTTAAAAATTTTCGTATTCATAATTTGGTTCTTCTCAGTTATCGATGGATTAAATTCGTGAGTTCCATTGCAAGATTCAGGAGTGTTCCGATTTCATCATTCAGATCTGAGGTTGTTTTGTTATGTATTAAATAGTTCTTCGGGAATACATTTACTTTCAGCTGGTTGATTTTCAGTGTAAGTAAACGGTCTTTGTTAATTATTGAATAAATTCCTAGTTGACATACTCATAGGGGTTTGCTTAGATAGATTATTATTTTGGTAGGGTCTAGCGAAATTTTGAGAAGGGTATGGTCTATCGAACATCCACGGATTTTGTGGTGTTTGGTGAGTTTGTGGTACATTTTGGAAGCGGAGTTGATTATTCTGATTACTATTGAAATTAACAGATGCATTGAATCTGAATTGAGGATATCGTGTATTAAATGTAGAATTATTCAATGCATTGTTTCGAATAGAAACATTGGAAGAAACTCGATGCTGATTATTAATGATATTATTCTGTTGATTCTACGGAATACTTGGCAGAGAAAAAGATTGATCTAGTTGTTTATTCGTGTCAGTTTGAATATAATGAATGTTATGTTCTTGTGTAACATATCGTAATGCATCGCTGGGAGTATTTCATTTCATACAGCGAATTGTTGTTCCCAGCGTTAATGATCTTTCCAAACCTAGTTTGTAAAAATTTGAACATCTTCGTTTGCTTCGTGCGTGTCGATAAACTTGAATCAAAAATATGAGATACACAAGCATAGACAGAATGATTGAGGCTTTTACTTTAAAATTTTCTTCAACCTAACGAGGTCTCTATTGATACGGGCTTCGTCCATTTGGCAAGCAGAATTATAACACAAAGTATGTTTCAATTCTTCCCAAGTTGTTTAGTGCTGAATTTTGACTATCAACTTAGCGTTTCCAATTAGTTTACTAATCAAACAATTCAATGAATAAACGTTATGGAAAGTTTGGATTTCCATAATCAATGTTGTGTTAATTATATGTGGCAAAATATTTATTCGATTTAGTAGAACTTCCGTGGAATTGAGGAACACAATTAAAATTGTTTAAATGATATTTTCACTATTGTTAAGTTTAGTTTCATCATAATAACTATTATACATCAAGTTTGAGTCAGCTTAAGAAGTTACAATACTTAGGTTTTCTAAAATTGCAGATAAATACCACACCATTCAATAATAAAACATTATGGATTTGCATAATCATAAAATTTAGTGATAATATTATTACATGTAGCTAAATTTATAATCAATTCATTGGACTTTTATCAAATTGAGCAATACGTTTTGAATGTATATATGAATAGACATCTTCATATATATTATAAGTATCGTTAAGTATAGATTCATCAAATTTATTCTGAATATCACTATAACTATTATTGATCAAGTCTGAGTCAGCTGAAGGAGTTTCGATACTAAGTTTCCTCAGAATTGCTGATAAACTGTACTAACATTGAATATAAGGCAACTTTAACCATTACATGCTGAGAGAAGATCGCCTGATTCAGGCAAGTAGTCTTCCCCAGATTATGTTCTCTTGCAGAATCAGACTATTTTATCCAGTTTCTCGTTGATTGCTCCTGGTGTGGTTGCTTTACTAGACTGGATTCCTGATTCCGAAAATTCCTGCTCCAAATAAAGTTTTGGAGGTTATCAACATTCTATTTCTAATCACGTAGAAACGAAAATTGTACGTTGATTCGTATCAATTGAAGGAATCCCATCGACTTCGCCAATTATATTCTATAATTGTCACTTTTTGAAATATACACTGACTATAAGATTGTATGAATTGAGTTCAAAATTGTATGGAATCAGATAAGCAGAGATGTAACGAGTTTCAATGTTGAAGGCTCACTTCTTACTGAGTCGTTAGTCCTAAGTGTCATCGAGGCTGCCCTGGTTGCATAATCGAGCCTGCCACACGAGGTGGAGTGTTTAGTGGATATATTTGAGGTGATTAATTCCGGAATTCCCCACTACTATCTTGAGGAATGTTACATGCCCATAAGGTACCCATGAGGTGCACATAAGGTGCTCATGGAGGGTTCCAAAAACCTCCCAACAAAAAAAAACACTCTTACAGAATGAGAGGAGTCCTCAGAATTTGTCTAAATCAACGTTTCATTGGAACACTATGTCAGCACTCTTCAATAATGGAACTGAACTACGTTGTGAGACAAACGCCAGACGATTCCATAATTCTAAAGTTTTCAGATTGTAAGAGTCCACAATCTTGTGAAGTCAATGAAAAAGAATACTTTCGAAATCCGAATGTTGTTGCAGGTTAAGTTCCTGCATATGTTCATGAATGATCACACCTAACTGATTTCCATGGTCAGTGGGCGTGCACTTCGATGATGTCCGGCAACCTGTGTCAATTCTTCTGTTTGTGAGGGTTAGTTTTCAAGATTTTGTTAGTCTCTGGGTATCATCCGGCGTGTTGAGATCATGAGGTCTCTGCTTTATCTCTATAGCTTCTCTGGTTATCTCCCGGTTTCGACTTTCCTATAGTGGCTGGTATCCTGGTATTGTCGGAATCTATTTTATGTCCTGTTTCTTACACGTGCTCAGCTCTGTTGAGTAGTTACATCGAGGAAACATCGGTATTAGTTGGGGTTACCAATTTAACCTCGACTTTTAATGGAGGTTGTCTCCTCTATGCTCGGATATGTAGTGGTCGGGGACAAAATTTATACGGAAAGGCAAGCTTGAGGACTCTTTAGTCTTTGGGGACAGTCCCCGAACATTTCATCATACGCAACGATATCTTCAGGGACCCTCATGTTCGAGGACAGTTATGGGAAACTTTGAGGACCGTTATGGAAAACTTTGAGGACCATTATGAGAAACTTTGAGGACAGAAGTGTCAAGTATTAAATATAACAATTGCCACAAATCTTCCATTTTAGTATATTATCTCCTAGCACTACGCCACTGGAAAAAGTTGGGCTGAAAAACATCCACTACCCATTCAAAATCTTCACGAATTATGAGTAAAAAAATTTTTTGATCGCATAGAACATAGCTTGCTATGAGTAGAAAATGTTCGCAAAAGATGTTTTCTGTACGATAAGAAGTTCCGGAGATATTTGCAAAAAACTAAATTTTTGTTTCAGTTTCAACACCCTGTATCTCGAAAATTAAGCGTCTGCATATATGTTAATTGGAACTTTTTTCCTCAAAATCTAATTTTCTATCGACTGTTGAACATATAGTGTAGTACCAAAAGACGCCACGTAGGGAAAACATAAAAGGCGTCACGTAAGAGTATCATCTTGATCTCTATGAAGAGTATTCTGTCACAAGCATAGATAACTCTACTACCGGTAGTAGAGTTATCTATGGTGACAGTTACTTGCAACCACAATTTCATTTATACGAAAGTTTTAACGTTCAGATCTCGATAACGCTTTCGGCTCCGGGATTTTCACGTGGCCTATCGAAATTAGAAGGTTCGAATTGTATAAAAACACAATTGCATGAACGACAGACGTCTTATGTAATTAGCTACGAACGCAAACATTTTGACATATGCCTCCAGGAGCTCGCTGCACGTAAGTTAGAGTTTATACATTTTACCTCTATTTTGTTAATTTGGGGCCGTTTCGAACCTCGTGCGACCGGCGCCAGTTGTAATAAAGTATTTTGGGCTATGGGCCGTTAGCTTTCACCCGCTTTCGGTATATTTGAGTAGCTAGAAAATTCCCTTTCGTACGTGGCACGTCAGTTGCTAGTAGGTTGCTAGTAGGTGACAGCTCAAAACTGTTTTAATTAAATTTTCCTATTCAATCGACATTTTGGGGCCCGAGACTATGCTATTTAGCTGGCCCCGTTCATAAACTAACGACATGGAGCGAAAACCGCATGCAAGAAGTCCTCGTTAAGACGTTTTATGTACCGTAAATTTGCAATTTTCTAACTCGCAAGCTACGCGCTTCTCACGTGAACGTCATTCGATTTATCGAAAATTAACCAATTCGAAAAAGTTTTCGACCCAGTTTGGGGCTATCATGAAGTTTTAAAAGGTTCAAAGTTAACATTTCGAAACATTTCGACAATTTCAAGCTCGGCCGAGCTACATGGTAGGCGGAATGGTGGGTGTCAGGATATTTCGTTAAGCTTGTTTCCGTTGCGGTATTTGTTTTTTGTTTTAAGCTATTTCCATTACGGTATTTGTGTTTTGTTTTTTTTTCTTGATTCGGTCGCCGCGCTCAAAGCCCGCGATAAAAGCTATATGCAATAGCTTAACAAAGGAATAAATCAACTGAAGATTACCCCTTTTTTTCTATCAACTAATAAATTATAATCATGAGAATGAATATGATCAGAAAATAGAATGAGCAAGTAAATATTGTATGTTCCAAGAATGAAATTTTGAACATACGATTATCGTTTAGCATGAGATGTACCGTAGGTAGAGGCGCTGCAATAAATCCACAAGACCTTAACCTTAACATGGAAGTCAGTAAAAACCTCTAGATTTTAATAATATTCCCCCTACGTGTAATTTCTATTCATAGCCTAATCGATTAAATTCAGTAGATTCATTGTCATTCAGCCATTTTTAATGTTTGTACACTTTGGAAAGTTGTTCTGTCTTGGAAAGTGTAGGTACGTGTGACCTTGGTTATCTGAGATCAAACAAAACAAATATAAAATTATTGTGTATTATATAATATGTTCTCTGTAACATATATCATTTATAGAGGTAGCGAAAAGATGAAAAGTGACAACAAAATTAAAAAAGACGTCTTGTTGGGCATATAGGTAATATAATACGAATATGAATTGGGGTGGTGCAGGACTGTTTGTTTACTTTCCTATCATTCACTAAAATATTTTCGAAGGTATTATATATATATCGTTTTCGGAGATCTTTGATTAATGGCTCCACGTCAGCTTTGTCTCACTGACGAACTCAAAGGAAGAGCTACCTAACCTGTGGTGAGTTTCGAAACCGGCAAACAATATGAATATCAGTGACTAGCAGGCGTATTAACCCTCGCCTTAACTACTAGGCAACAAATCACTGTTGATGGCTCTGTATTTAATTCGATATATCAACAAATAATTCGAGCGTATGTTATAAGATATCCAATAAAGATCGACGTTTCCGGTGCTGTGATCAATTATATTTAGGAAATAAGCATCCTGGGTAACTGCCACGTATCATAAGAATGAGCGATAATTTGAGTTTATTACTTATATCTAACGGATTGTTTTGAAGAGAATACCACAATCCACACCTATTTATCTTACTTACTTTCCGAATTGTACCATATATGTTTGAACCGTCCATTTCTATCGAATACGAGTCCATTATATAATATAAGACAAATATCAACTTTACGGGAAGCAAATTTAATGTACGCTGTATTGTATTGACTGATTCGCCACATACAAATTTGACAGGTTAGACATTCCCCCACTAATTTTTCTACCAACCATTCCAACTCGAAAAATGGGAAGAATGTTATCAACCAGAATAAGAATAACAGTTTAATAAAAAGATGCAAATTATCAGTCCGAAATTAAAATCACACCAAAAAATGCAGCCGTAGTATTGACCGCGGTCATGATGAAACTCTGATATTTTGCAGCGCAGTTTATGTAGTCAGTGAGTTATTACCGGTATTACTGAAACTTCTTGCTACAAATATACTTGCTACCATTAGATAATTATGAATTCTATTCAAACGAAATTTAATAGTGTTTTGAAAATGAAAGTGCCCCCTTTCGTGATTTTAATTACTTTGAATCATAAACCGCTTCAGATCTCATAATCATAATGCCAAGGTTGAAACAAAATATTTGCGACATATATATATATATAATAGCTATATTATCTTCAAAAGGCGAATACCACTGTAACTATTGTCCTGAAACAAACATCTTTGTGGTCAGTGGGTTATTACCTGGTTCTATGATAAAAAGTCACTGACTACATAAGCTGCGCTGTAAAACATCAAAGTTTCACCATGGCGACGGTTGACACTACAGCTGCGTTTTTGGTGTGATTCTGCTTACCGAATGATAATTCGCATCTTTTTATTGAACTGTTATTCTTTTCTGGTTGATAGCGTTCTTTCCATCTTTCGAGTTGGAATGCTTGGTAAAAAAATAAGTGGGAGAATGTCTAACCTGTGAAATTTGTATGTGGCGAATCAGTGAATACAATATAGCGTGAATTTAATTTGCTTCCAGAGTTGACATTTGTTCTATAATATATAATGGACTCGCATTCGATAGAAATGGACGGTTGCAAACATGTATGGTACAATTCGGAGATAGTTTTTGTGTTAGCTAAGCTACAGAAATCTGATAATTTTATTGTCAATGTACAAGGAAGCTGCAGTAAAATTTTTGTGAGATTTTGTTCATTCCTCTCCTACACGTGCAATATATTGGCTAGTTTATTGTACCCAAATCTTACGAAATTTCCTTTGCGCCAAAATGAAGCTTTTTTATGTCCTTTTAGGGAATGTAACTCCAAAAAATTCTAATTTCTTAATCCGATATAAGCATGCCGAGGCGACAGGAAGAAAGTGGCTCTAATCTCGACCATCGTCATTGATAGAAAAGAGGTAACTGACTCTAGCCAGGGCGGGTACAGCCTTAATATGTATAACCATATTCGGTTTATATAGGTATAGGCTGCCCACGCAAAAATTGCTATCAGCATTAACTTAACACTATTAATTGAACTTTGTCTGAATAGAATCCATAATAATCTAATGATAGCAAGTATATTTGTAGCAAGAATTCTCAGTAATACCGGTATCTTGCAAGAATACTAACAGTTTTAGGGAAAATTATCATTGTTTATGCGATAAATCTCCCATAATGTATATATACACCAATTCTGCTTCTCACCATAGCTAGATGTTCATATTGACATTTTTTCGACCCATTTTACTCTCCTCCATTTTATTCAGAACACACCAATTCCTTCGTCTCAAATCTAGTTGCCCTTACGAAATACGAAGTTACGACTGAACCATAAGTGTTGGGATCGTACACGAAGACACTGTATTAATCAATGAAAGTTCTTGTATGTTGAAATGAACAAGCATATTTGATGCTTCCGGATTGAATGCATAATGTTTTCAATTTTGGTCCGTAAGTTCTGCTGTTCTTGAACGTCATGCCCTCTTGACAGTATTCCTTCCCCAGAAGATATTAAGACATAGGAAGGATTTGGTGGTTGTTGATGCGGTGGTCGGAAAACTCCCATACTTCTGTTGGTCAATAGATTGTTGACTAGATGGGTTACACATGTTATGTCGTTTATTGAGACCGAAATTCTTAATTATGAAGTAGGTAGCTGTAATATTTGACATAATAAACTTATCTGGTCTTTCCAGCTAGAAGTATACTTTAAGATAATTAGGGAACAAGGAATTCATTGATTTGAGATAGTTGGTTCTTGGAACTATTGATAATTATAGTGAGAGAATATAGAAATATGGGAGGTTTCACGTAGAAATAGTGGAGGACGTAACATATGGTCCCCGTTGCAATCATCAGATTCAGTTTTTCAAATGTAACTAGTATTTTATTGAACCAATATGACAACAGTGTTTCTATGAGAATAAATATGTAATCGTACATTTAACCCGCACAAGAATCCAAACAAGTGATGTCACATCTTTGTGTTCCTCGCCATAGAGATAGTCACTACGATAGTTCAACTTCAAAATTCCACCTTTCACTTCTATTTAACTGGCTTATATTGATATGCCTGAAATAATCGTCATATAATACTGTGAAATATAGGTATATTGATTAGTATCTAATTCTTAGTAGATATTCATTATTTATTTGATCACTGCAATCTCAGAGCTGACTACTTTGTTCTTATTTTGAACATATACTTCATAATTTATATTCAATTTCAATTTTTCTGAAATAATAAAGCTAACCTAACTCATTACATTCTTAGATGATGCAAATATACCACCTTTGTATTGTAAGTTCATGAAATATTTGTTATAAGAAGAATCAAATGAGACTTGGAAGGGTAAAAATTAGTTTTCTCTAACGTTTATTCCAGAGTGCTACAATAAAGTACAATATTGAACTTTTCAAATCTACTGAAACTGGAAATATAATACATGGCCAACCATGAGAAGTTTGAAGCAAATTATCTACCTAATCACGGAAAACTGACAATAGTGACAATATCTCTCTAAATCTGGTGGTTTCACAATATGATTAGGGTTTTGTAATGATCCTGCTATAGAAGACGATACAGGACGCTTCATTTGAAATAAGCAAGTTTTGGTCTACTTAAATAATTTATCAATAACATTTGTTACTATTCGTACACCCTGTATAATTTTGCTAACTGCTCATTTTGCAGTTTTTTTTTGTTCCTCTCTGATAATGATTCCCAAAAAAATCATTCCAATACAGGATGTTTTCATGTTAAACTCAATGTTTTTCCACAGTGATACATATTGCATTATTTGTAAAAAACTGGAAAAACTATAAAAGTAGATACGTATGCGTTTTGGGAAAAATATTTTATTACAACATGAACTTCTTCTCTCAAGTAGTATCAAGAAATCAAATACGTTCTATTTAGAAGAAAATTAAGTTTATACCAACTTCCGGTAGAATCGGAAATTTGATTCAGTCGGTAATATTTTATAAAGAAAGAACATACCTATACGAAAACCCCATAACGAAAATTTCCAAAGTGAAATTTGTATTGGATTCTGAAAAACGTCTGATAGGTCATTCACCGTCTATCACCCTATATAATTCAAATATGTTACTTAATGTTATAAGAATTTTCAAACCAGACTTGTACGAATTAGGCCCTCCCAACCGCAAATACTGGGAATATTACTTCTAGTTGAAATTATGTAATTTCAATACAATGTTACTTTGTTACCAGATGAGAAAAATCCTGGTCGAAGGTTCTTTGGGACATTTCGACAATTACGTCTCTACATCTTACATAATTTTCACCACAAAAGAAATGGATAAGATGTTTCCATATACCAAGACACCAAAACAAAAATTATAATCTTGTGGAATCTAAAATGCAGTATTCAATTATTGACAACGTACAATATTCTTTCCATATATATGATTCATTCATTGTTCAATGCCGTAATAAAGAAATTTCAGATATTCCATCTATCTGATTTTATTATCTTTCATGGCTTAGAGAACCACCCTGTACCTAATGTTTATTATGCCTTGAAATCTGTTTGTTATATTTATGATATCTGTTTTTGTTATGAACAACTTGGGTAAGTTTTACTATGTTTTGTCGAATCATGTCAGAATAGGGTAATACAATATTCGTTTCTAACACATATCAAGTACCTAGTGTATAATTTTATTCTATTTGAATTTTATGAAAAAATGTTTCAACACAAATACATGGGAAATAATCTAATTGTACGATATATTTGATAATAGTTTAATATCATTTGAGTACTTAATTGAAACTTTACCAATAAAGGTTATTTTGGAAAAAATTGTACTTAGAATACTTATCTGATTTCGAAACTTTTATATGTCCTTACTTAGAATAGCGAACCACACTATATTTCATGTTGGAAATGGAATCTTTCTGCATAAGCAATGAAAAAATATTGTATTCGAACAATATATCGAATAACAATGGAATTGCTTTTATAAAACATAAAATAAAGGAAGATTTTATAGATGAAAAATAGTCTTGATGAACTGAACGATTTCTCATAATGCTTGACAATTATATTCGGGTTCAGACTGTTTGTACTTTTCGTTTCTCTCTATTGAGTTAATATTACTTTTATTTCAGATAAATGTTTTAAATGTTCATATTTATTTTTTGTTAGTGGTAACTGTTTCTCATGAAGTTTTTTCATTGTAATGTCTTACAAATCAACAATGATGGATTTTCTATCTTTTTTGAGTATGTTGACTTTTTCAAATCCTACAGTTTCCTAGTAACTGTTCTACACAAAAGTTATATTTGGAAATTCCTGATTTATTTTATTATTCTGATTTTATTCCATATAAGTTTTTCACGGTTTTCTTTTCTTCACAATTTAACGAAGTATTTTGTTGGAGGTGTTTCATGTCCTAAATTTTTTCTTGATCAAGCTCTATAACGATATATGGTTGTTCTTTTTTGCACGTTCTTACCAGTAGGAATAAATAGATATATTTCGAAATGATTTATCAATTACAGAATGGATGGGGTCTCCCTCATTTTGAATATGACCTTTTTCGAGAACGGTGTGTTCTATTGATATTCCATGTT
Source organism: Endomychus coccineus (assembly GCA_958510875.1). NCBI lineage: Eukaryota > Metazoa > Arthropoda > Insecta > Coleoptera > Endomychidae > Endomychus > Endomychus coccineus. The sequence continues at coordinate 202,231,696 of OY294067.1, forward strand.
CTTGAGAAACGTAATTATAGGAAGGAAAAAGATATTTATTTTTATTCTACCCAGTAAAGCTATATGAATAAAAAGAGAATTTGCGAACACCATTGTTTATATTTCGTTCAATGAAGAGAAGTAGACAGTACGCCATCTCCAAACAACACACAAAAAATGCAATTTTAGGTTAGATTTGATATTTCTCTCAGTCTCTGATAAGAGAGCTCCAAGTTCTCTTGGGATTAGCTCCCTCCCTGATATCTTTTCAGGAATATTGTTTGCTAGATTTGCAAGAGAACCGAACCCACTTCTATCGGGTGTTCTACTCCCTTTCATCATTTTCACATTTTTACTGCCAGGTATGACCGACAGCACCAGCTTTGAAGATCCATGTTTCATCGAGATGAACAGATTGATATAAACTTTCATTTCAACTTCCTTCATTATGAGTAGTATACAGTGTAAGGGAAGTATTATAATTGTCTCAAAAAAGAATTTTCTGATTTTTGCGGATATTTCCGTTTTGAGAATTTCTGGATCGATCTAGATTGTTTTTGACATGATGTCTGTGTGTGCATATGTACGTGAAGCAATCCACTTTGTAGACGATTGCGCCTTTCCCTTCTGTCCTATCGATTTGAAATTTTGCAGATGGTTTGTAAGTGGTGAAAATAAAATAATGTGATGTTTATGGGCGCGGTAGCCCAGTTTCAAGTGATATTTCTCACATCCATATTCAGTTCTTCAAATGGAATTAAGTATTTTATTGAACCATAAGGATAACCGTATCCCTTCTGGCTATGAATATATATCACACGTATATATTTAACCTGTAGAAGTCACCAAAATTCTCATTTTAGCATTCATGTTACTTCATGGAAGTGTGGAGATGCAGTACATCTATTTTCTAGACGTACACTTTACATAGTGAACACACTAGGTAGTGTAATGATGTAAATAGTTATCTATGAGTAGTTGAACTGACAGAATACATGAAGGTTTCAACACAATAATAATAATGCACTATTGATTCTTAGGTTCATATGCTGCATCAAAGAAAAAAATTGATGGAATTTGTACAACGTTAAAACCTTATTCCAACTTCTGCTACCCGTATTTGTTGTTCTAACTTTACAACTATTGATTATTCATGTAATAGTCTAGAAACCTCAAATACCTGATACCTTATGATCAAAAGCACAATTCTGCAAGGCAAGTTGCTGTATCATGCACTTCACATCCACCTAATGATTATATGTCATCTTCAAACATTCATGGTATCATTTGTATCCTTCAAATGATATGTAAGAACCTGAATATTACTTCATAATTTCGTTTCCAAAAAATAATTTCATTGAAAATCACAATCAACATCCCGAGCCACTCGTTTTGTCAAATTAGAAGTATAAATGAATCTTTTACATGTTATAATGTGAATGACTTCACTCAAAACTGCCCTTCAGTTCCAGCTTCGTAGAGTATCTCTCGAGGAAGCTGGATATCCAACTTTTTTTTCTCATTTTAAATAATTACATAGCTACTTTTTTTTCGAACTTTTGGTGAACACTAGAACTATTTGGAAATTACACTTAAGCTTACAAATGATTTGTATTACTATATATAATAAATAAAGGAAACAATTTTGATTGTGATACAATTTATCATATAACGATGCTTCAAATCCCCAATAGCATATGATACCCTATTCGATTATTATGTGAGCAGAGGATGGTAATACTCGAATAAAATCAGCAACCACAATTTTCATGTTTTTACTAGCATGATATGATATGATATTTGAGATTTGAAAGCAGTTGAAGGAATGGTAGAACGCAACCTCATTTGATATCAATCAGATATTATTCAATATATCTCATGTAGTCAGATAAGTGATACCTTACCATACCTGATTATTGTTAATTTGATTTCCAGCTATTTCACTGTAACAGAGTATATCTTAAGGTCTTCCAATAGAGGCTTCTAAAGCATTTCCAACATAGTGTATGTTTCTATAATCGTGAATTTGACACGTAGAAGTGTCCGAAACTTATTTTGCTTTCAAAAGTAAGGGAAGTCACGTGGTCAATTGATCACAGTTAACTAAGTTTGATATACAGATGTAGAAAATATACAATTTTTTTATTCTGATGTCAGGTAACTCCATTAACCCACGTCGTACTGTATTTGGAAACAATGTTTTGCAAAGCGATGTTTTGCCACCAGTAAATATTCACCGATCCAGAAGTTTTTCTTCTGGTATGTTTAAAGTTATATATTCCTTGTTCCCGTATATATCATACATCCATTCCGAATTGCACTGTGGTCAAAATCATCTACATTTACAACCCGTAACTGACTTGATTTTACTGCACCTCTGCTTCGTTCAACTGTTATTTTATAGAATGTTGAGACACTCAATTGTAATGCTGAATCAACTCTGTCTCTGACGGCAGTGATAGGAAGATATGGTATCCATTTTTACGTTCATCTTCGAAGTAATTAATTTGTTCATTGAACACTAGTTTGCGCAGCCCACAACGTGGATATAGATTAGTGTAACATGGATAAATTACATATATAAGGATTGTTGTAGTCTCTGTTCAAGCAAATCTGGTATTACCATCTAAGGCACTCGTACGGAATAGAACAAGAGCAGGTGCTGCCTTACATGCCAGGAGATATTGAGTCCGTTGTCGGGAACGAAAAATGCCAGTTCTACTGGAATTACCCGTTTCCGACCGTCAGGTCCATACAAGCAAATAGGCCTGACGTTGTCCTCCTCGATAAACTAATCAAGACTATGTATGTCATCGAATTCTCCGCTCTGGCAGAGAAGAACATAGTCTCGAAAGAGGGGGAAGAATGGAAAAAATATCAAGATCTCCTGTTCGAGCTCCGCACGCTATACATGCCACAAGGTCGTATTAGCGATTTAGGAACCTGAAGCTACTTACCGACCGGTGGGGGGAGTAGCTTCGATTAACCGCGATATGACGACGTTTCGGCACAATCTCATGTGCCATCTTCAGGTCTTCTCTTCAGGGCTGCTGCTCTGCTTCGAGTTAACTTGAAACTTATCTCCCTTGATCCTGTTGGTGTTTTATGTACCCTTGTTACATCTGGATGTATTTGCCGGTTTGATGCATCTGATTGAGTTTGTTTGTCTGTTGCGTTCGAGCGATTTTCTCGGTTCGTTGCGTTCGAGCGAGTTTGCCGGTCCGTTGAGTTAGTCTGGTTGACTGTTCTCCTGGGTGGTTGGAGGGCTGGTGTCCAAGCAGTTGGGAGTCTATGTGTATCATCTCTTGTATTAAGATTTGAAGGTCGCTTCTCGATTCCGATAGCTTCTCTTATGATGCGTTTTCTTTTGTGCTCCAGGCTGACTAGGACTCGGGTGTTGCCAAAATCGATTTCATGTGAGGTTTTCCTCACATATTCGGCAAGTGATGAACTTGTTTCTTGCTTTGCGACTGCATTGCGGTGTTCTTCACGTCGAATGTTGATTCTTCTGTTAGTTTGTCCCCTTGTGTTTCCAGATTTATTTTGGATTTAGCGTTGGGCAGTATTTGACCAATCTTTCTTGTCGTGTTGAAACTTGTCTCAATGTTGTGTTTTTTGAGGATTCTGCTGATCTTCTCTGTAGTACCTTTGACGTATGGGAGATGAGCTTTGGCGACAGGTTTTTCTCTCTCTTCTTCTGTGGTTCGATCTATCTGGCGTCGGGGCCTTAGTGCTCGTCTGATATTGTCTTCTGAAAACCCATTTTGTTGTAGTGTGGTTTGTATTGTCTGCATTTCTTGTTTTTTGTGGTCATTGTCGGTTAGTCGGTCTGATCTGGTTATGAGTGTTTTTATTACGGCTTGAAGTTGTGATGGATGGTGATGTGACTGGGCGTTCAGGTAACTATTCGTGTGTGTAGGTTTCCTGTATATGGTGTGTCCTATTTTGCCGTTTCTCTTGCTCACAAGAACATCTAGGAAGGGTAGTTGGTTGTCCTCCTCGATCTCCATTGTGAACTTGATTTTTCCTTGAATTCTGTTTATGTGGCTCAGAAATTCTGTCAGTGCGGCTTCTCCGTGGGTCCAGATGACAAACGTATGGTCTACGTATCGTAGCCATAGTTTCGGTTTTTGATGGTAGTTAAATTGATGATTAAAGTTATCAAACATTGGGATTGTGACGATAGGTTTTCATAAAACATCGGAATTATTTCATAGAGTGATCCCAAACTCCTGAAGTGCAACAAGCTGGTAGTGCAGCTATGTGATGGCGTGTTTTAGAGGATAGCAGAGACGAAGGAGGATAGAGTTGATAAAACGACTACTGCAAGCGTTTTCAGGAATCTCAAATTGAGAACAATGGACCTACACTTTGAACTTCAGGGAGTAGTCCCTTCAAGTGTTTGTGTTAATCGTACTTTATATTGACCTTATCAGCAGTAAGTGATAGATAGATTTCAAATTGAATACATTTTCAAACGAAGTTTGCTATAATAATGGATACTTCAGGCCAAATTGTGCATATAGATGGAAACATCAAGAAGGCTTCAGTTCTTTCACTTCTGGTTTGAATGAAGTCACTGTCGCATATAGAGTGAAGTTGGACTTCGTGAGTAAGAATTTGACAGATCAAGATTTGACGTCGATTTGTTATATCTTAGGAATATACTACAATAGAAATAAAGACGTAGTTGCGGAACGCATTTGCATGTATTTAATCGATTTGAATTCGCTGAATATAGACTCAGAAAATAACCAAGACATTGGAGACAATGCTTCATCTACTAGGACGGATAATCCCAAGTTCAGGATGACGTTTGAAGATTTCGAAGATTCAATCCGTTAATTCAATGCTGAAGATAATCATTCTATATATAGATGGATAGCCGAATTCGAGGACAAGGCCAAATCAGTAGGATGGGACGATGTACAGACTTTTATTTTCGCTGAGAGATCATTGGAAGGACTCACAATATGAGAGACAAATCACAACTTGGACCGAGCTTAAGCGATCATTGAAAGAAGAATTTCCATCAAAATTCAATAGTGCTGTTTTGCATGAAACGATGAGTAAACGGAAAATCAGAAGAGGCGAGACATTGCAGGGATATTTTCTTATAATGAAAGAAATAGCTACTCGAGGTTATATTGAGGAAGAAGCGCTTATACAATACGTTATTGATGGGATAACTGATGACGTGAGCCATGAAGTCATATTGTATGGGGCAGAAACCATCAGGGATTACGAGAAAAAACTTGATCTTCATGAGAAGATGAGATATAAGAATCCAATTCCGCCGAACAGGAATACATCGAATCCTGAAATGAGTAACCAAAATAATCCGAGCAAGACAAGCAATTGAAAAAACGCAAGTAGATACGACTCAAGAGGTGAACGAGCCGTTCGTCGTTTCAATTGTGGTGAAATAGGACATCCGTCGTTTAATTGCAAATCAAAACATTTGAGCTTAAAGTACTTCAAAGGCCAGAAATTTGAACATCGCGCAAACAAATGTAAGGAGAAGGAATCAAATGCAACCAGTTCAGCTCCATTAACTAGCCTTTTCACAGACGTGAATGAGAAAATGATTAGAAAAGCGACTATTGGAAAATGAGAGGTAAATGTTTCTATGTAACTCAAAACTAGCATTAATTGGATTCGGGAGAGGTAAAGTAGAAACTGATGGACTTTTCGGAGATTACAATAAAACTAGACGATGACTTCGTTACGATTATTCACGTTGTTTTGGATGACGTTATGTCGATAGAAGCTATTGTGAGACAGGATCTCTTGAACCAGCTGGAGTCACAATAAATCAAAACGGGATACATGTTCAAGGACAACAGCAAGATACTATTTTGCAAATAACCATAGACCTAGATGTAATTGAAGCTGCTCACATAACCAATGATGAGTATAGGCGAGAAGTTGAAGAAATAGTTTCACACTATGAACCAGAAAAAGTGAAGACTACTAATGTACAAATGACGATTACTGTGGAAGAAGAGCGACCAATATATTCTAGACCGACGTGTTTACCATTCCAAGAAAGGAACATTGTCAAGATACAAGTGAAACAATTGCTAAAAGATGATCTCCTAGAATTTGTATTGATTAGAGGAAGATAAATCAAATGATACAGAAAGATAGATTTTTACTTCCACATGAAAGAAGACCAGCTCGACAGATTACAGGATGCACGAATTTTTAACACAATAGACTCGAAATGAATTCTTACATTCCTCTGTGATACATGATGGTCAGTTTCAATTTTTCAAAATTCCAAAATATATTTGGATTTTGTATCCCACTGGCTGTTTTTCAGCGGTTTATTAATGTAGTTTGCCATGAATTAGATAGCTGTGGAATACTTTTGATGTACATGGATGATGTTATCATCCCATTGGCTGATCTTATGGAAGGGATCGAAAGGTTAAAATTAGTGCCAAAAACGGCAGAGACCTACGGATTGGAGATTAACAGGAGAAAATACCAATTCTTCAAGAGAAGAGTGGAGTTTTTGGGACATATGATAGAAGAAGGTGAAGTTTCCCCATCCTAGGATAAAATAAAGCCATGCTCAATTTCACAGAACCGACAACGATGAAACAAGTAAATAGTTTTCTATGATCAACTTTCGGAAATTCATACTCAGCTATTCTATAATAGCACGACTTTTGAGTGATATGCTCAAGGAAAACAGGAGTTTCCATTTCGGAATGCAAGAAAGGGATACATTTCAAAATCTAGAACAATTGCTCAGCGAGCAACCAGTGCTGAAAAAATTCAAACAAGGAGCAGAGACGAAAGTTTATAAGGTTCTTGAGCCATATCTATGGGAAGATCATCCGAAGATAGCTACCAACACGCTATGTATTATTCGAGTAAGAAAACAACAGATGCTGGAAAAAAGTATTCGAGCTATGAACTTAAAGTTCTTGCTGTGATTGATACTATAAAGAAGATTGGAGTTTATTTACTTGGCAATAAGTTCAAAATTATTACAGATTGCCTAGCTTTCCAGGAGACAATGGACAAGAAAGATTTGACCACGCGCATGGCAAGATTTTCTTTAACTACAAGAAGTCGACCATATCATAGAACACCGTGCAGGTACCCGATTGCAACATGTGGATTCACTCAGTCGATATCCAGTAGCATCTATTCAAGCTGATAGAATACTAACAAGAATCAAGAACGCACAGCAAGATGAGGAGAATATACAAGCTATCAAGACAATATTGAAGGAGAAAGAATACAATTATTATATAAAAAGAGATGGAATTTTATTTAAATTTATTGGAGGATCAGAGTTGATGATGACACCAAAATTGATGCAAAGTAAAATAATAAAAAGTGCACACGGAAAAGGGAATTTTGCCTCTAATATTACTGAAAGATCAATCAAACAAGAATTTTGTATACCTGAAATAAAATCGAAAATACCTAGTTGAAAGTATTTCGAATTGTATTCACTGTATTCTAGGGAATAGAAAAGATGGTAATAAAGAGGGATTTCTAAGCCTGATAACGGAGAGCGAAAGTCCACTTGATACCTATGATGTTGATTATTTAGGACCCCTGGAATATATATATCAATTTCAATTCTTATATCCCTAGAATATATAGGGAAAATGTTACTATTTATCTGATAGATAGAGCTATTCAACTAAGTTCTCCCAGACTGAAAACTATATCTATCACAAAAACAAAAGAAACTTTAATAGAGAATGGTTATCCCATTGATTTGGTCAATTCCATTACATCATACATTTTATAACTCATCTAATAAAATCAATACCAATAATGAAGAATCAAAAGATAAACCTTACATATCTCTACCATATATTAATGGCCTTTCTGAGAAGTTATGTGATATAGTGAAGTCTTATGACCTACATATATGTCATGAAAGTTATTTGAGCCAAAAAAAAGTTCTTTTAGTAAATTAGAAAGCAGCGTGTTTTTCAAAAAGCTAGCTCATTCTGTTTATTTCATCCATTGTAGAGATTGCGAAAAGGTATACATTGGCCAATCTTGCCAAAACCTCGATAAATGATGAGTGGGCATAAACATACCAAAAACTCATCAACTGCACTTACAAAACTTGTAAAAAAACGTAACCATTCATTTGACTACAACAATAAGAAGAACTTGAACATTGAAACTAATGATAATAAGCATTCGAGATTGGAAAGTATACAGATTAAAAGAAATAGTTGTGCAAAAGACAAAATAGACAAAAACTAAATTCTGTTGTTCCGACGTACCACTTTCTATTGTATATTTGAAATTCAACCTAGAAAAGACAATTTATTATCTAACATATATAAGTAACAGTTTTGAGGATAGATTCCATGGAACTGTCTTAAACTTGATTAGTTGTTAATAATAGAAATGAAATGTTAATCATAAAATAACTAATTCTTGAAATAATCATAAATATTTAAAATTGTATAATCTTAAGAAAATGTCTTATGCTTAATTATTATGTTCAATCCATTTCAAATTGATAGTTAGCCATACATAACTATTTCACACACAACCGATCCAATGTTTTCTGCATTTTTGAGTGGCTTTTGAAAACACAAGTCGGCTGCAGACGCATAACATCAATCGAAATCTTCTATAATTATCTGAATTACATGGAAACACTAATTGACAAAACGATTTTTGATAAAGATGATAAAGTATTATCGAAACTTTACAAAACGTTTTATTTTATTTTCAGTCACATATAAGAACCAGCATACCAAGAAAACATATCGTACATTCTCAAATGGTTGAAGAATATGAATAGGAGAATATATGAAGTTCTAACACATATCATAGAAGTAAGATACGAAATTATCATTTATGTCGTGCATTATGCATAATAAGCTCAATATTTGGCGGATGCGCCAGACGAGTTCTTCCTAACATTCAGGAGGTTTAAATTATGTGCAGTTAAGCGTACGGGATAAGCTGTCAATAGTTGTAGATGCAGCAAAGCATAGAGGTCCTGCGAATCAATTAGAAGCAATTACTCCGAACAATCGTGTTATCTAATGAATCGATTGAGTGTTATTCCGGGTGAAAAATTTAAAGTAATTTTGCTACATCGAGTATTACTTTGGACTTTGAACCCTGAGACAAAACTATTTTTCATGTGCTACTCAGCTCTTTACACACATCTTTGCTGGGGGCACATCGGTTGGAGTCCTGTAGTGAGAATTAAGGGTCGATGATCTATTCAGCTGGGATTAGATCTGGAAGAATGCTTGTGCCCCAATTCTCATTAAAATGAAAACATGTTATAAAATTTGAATTTGATATGACATATCCATACATTGTTGATTATAACTATTAGTGAATTATGTTTTCATTGCATATTTTTCTCGTTCTTATAACGAAATCTCCATCTCCCAATATTGATTTGCAACAACCTTTTATAATCGATTATTATTATTCAAAAACTTATTGTTACATTCTAGTGCTATGCAGACCTCATGCGATTTGTTTATGTTCTGGTTAATTCAAACTCAATCCTCAATAGCAAACTGAACGTTGTTCAATTTTATTAGAAACAAGTGACCAAAGATCAAGCATATCTTTGTCATTTGCGCTATATCAAATGAGAAAAATATTCACTGATTCACGATTTGAGCAAGAATTATTGTTTACATATAATATTTTCCTTCAAACGGTGTTAAGAAAGGAGAATATATTGTAGGAATGATATTTCAGAATGATATCATATGAGTAATAACAAACAATTTGTTATTACAGAGTATTATCCCATATTCGAAACATATGTATTCATATTCTGGAAGGTGTAGGAATACAGCTAACCAGGTTTAGAACTTTGAACAGACACATATCGATTCAAGCATATGGGATGTTTATATTGCACTATTCTTGATGAGTGCTCTGTATTTTACACTTCAATTAATTATTCTCCTATTGTTAGCTTTCAAACGTCCTATGTCAACAATTTTCAAGAAAATCAATGATTCATATGGGAATTTAATTAATTAAACAAAAGTACCGTGTACGATTTGTTCAATTCATAATAATTGGAGTTTGAAGTTCTGCTAAAGTTTATTGCTGTTCGATTTTATGAATTCATTCGAAAACAAAGCTAATTAAATGAAGGAATCATATTAGTCGCAATAGGATTCACATTCTTCTATTCACACCCAGTCATATGAAGGAAATAACGGTGCATCAATACAATATGAACTCATGGCAGTGGCTAATTTCTACTTCCAATATACCGGTATAAAAATTGGATATAATCAAAAAGTAATAATAGTAATAATAATAATAAATAAGTTCTATTTCAACTAGCTTAATAAATTGATTTATCTATAGTTCCGCTAACATTGTAGCTCCTTGAAACAAATATTTCTTACTCACTATAAAAGAGCTACCTTCTAACTTTGATGATAATCTTAGGATGTGCCTTCGTCGGATGATTCATTTCTATTACTTTTAATTGACTCAGCGAAATTTTCTGCATTTCATATGCTACGTGAATATCTATATCACTCGAGAAATACCAAATGTAGGTAGTGCGTGGCCCCATAAATATGATACTCACATAAGAATGGTTCTGTTGATAGCTATCCTATCTAAACTACGATACAAGATAGCTATCAACATCTGTTTCCTGGAATGGAACAAAACTATTCTTATGTTAGTATCACATATATGGGGCCACCCACTAATAAAATTCCGAAGTTTTTCAGTACTTTAGATATTTACGTAGCGTATAAAGTTTTCACGTAGTACAAGCTCACGTCTTATTCAGGAAGACAGATCCCACAATCCCTAATATGATGATGTCAGGTACAACTATTCCTATGAAGTCCATAACAGTGCTCGAGATCACCACCAACAGCAACCTTTCATGGAACGATCATGTGAGGTCTATTGCGAAGAGATACCTTACATCCCAGCAGGTGCACCTAATCTACAAAGCACAGATTTGACCAGTTCTGGAGTACTATTCACATGTTTGGAGTTGGGCTCCCAAAACACGCTGCATCTCTCGGATTCTATCCAGAAGAGAGCTATTCATTTGATTGATGCTGGCACATGTACCAGTCCATTGACCTCTCTAGAACATCGTAGGAGGGCAGGCGATCTCTTCCTTTTCTTCACAAATTGAAATAGGAGTAATGAATGAAATCAGCGGAAATCCCTCAATGAGTTCAACCTGATTAGGTTAAATTCCAATAATCATCTATCCTCACTAAAAAATTAGAGATCAAAATGTGCCTGTTTAAATACTGTTTGGGGATAGTGATGCAAACAAGGGATTACCCTCAACTGAAGATGAATTGGAATATAATAAATTTCTTTTTGGCTTATCTGTTTCCATCCCTTCTTTATTACCTAGATGTTTGTCCGTACTGTGTTCCAAAAGTGATAAGCTTCCTTGAGAAATTTTGTGACCTGTATTTGAAATATGTTCGGCTAATGATAATTCTTCACCATTATTTTCCTATATATGTGCAGCTCTCAATATCGAGTTGAAATGCTTCTAATTAAAACCATATAGTATTTTGAACACAACTCACAACTGATCTTGTACAGCTCAGATTTGACGAAAGCGAAACTACATTGGAAGTGTTGCCTAAACGGTTTTCAAGGTTGTTCTTACATCCATAAACGGTTAGTATTGCAAATTTATGAAACAATCTATGGAAGTTAATAATAACTTAGTAAAACTTTCGAATTTCATTGAACTATTTGAAGAAAGAGGGTCCAATTTGGATAGTTTATTGCGTTCTTATTTCTTTTTTGGTGAGAAATTGAATTATTGATCAACTGTTAGTCGTAACCACTGTCCAACGCTATTTACTGAAATTTCTCAAAGTGATTGTAATAATTTCGCTGGCTCGAAGGGACCTTCAGTAACCTATGAACAAGACTTGAAAGAACCTGTGTTATGATTAAATGGTGTAACTGAATCCCCAGTGGTATGTCAATTTGTTTGAGTTCGAGTTTTCTGTTTATGTCAAATTCCAAGTGATAACTTTTTAAAATGTTTATATCAAAGGAACGAAGCTACTTATCTGTTTCTATTTCGACAGTGAATTTCAGTGAATCATATTGGCTATTAAGTTTGTTATAGGTATACGAATTATCGGGAAATAGATCACACTAACACAAACGTTTATCATTTTCGTCTTTACGTACGTTTCGTTCTCACGACCATCATCAGAAGACTTATTTTGTCTAAAACTGGATTACTTAAAACTGATCGCACCAATTTTGATTAGAAATGCCCACGTCGCTCAAACGAACAGAAACACGAATAATCGAAGTTGTTACACATCAATGTTATAAGTATAATATATCAAGAATCCACTGTTTGGTAGTATTCTCATAAAATGTGTACTCATGTCAACAAGGTCTATGAACGACTAAAAACAAGAAAATTTCGTTCAACTATCTACATTCGAACCAGATGTTAACATTCATGAGGTAATAAAAAAATGGTTTGTCAGGCCTTATTGGAAATATACTTCTCACATTCTACCTAAAATATACTTTTGACATTATATAGACGCATGAAGGAATAATGCATAGAAATGATATACCTTTAAGACCCATTGTAATGTAAGTAATATTGTAGAGCCTACCTACAATTTGTCAAAGGTTCATCAAAATCTTTCAACAATATAACAGGAAAGAATGAATTTCATGTGAAAGACTCATGGCATTTTAATAAATTTTAAGAGAATCAATCCGTACTCATAGATCATCAATTAATTCCCTCGGACGTTCATTTACAAATACACCAGTCGTTTTGGCAAAGACTAGCATCATGAAACGTTGGGTAGAGATTAAATACCTGTATCTGAATTCATAAATGCAGTACAGTTTCGATTAGAATGCACTTATTTTCAATACGGTGACCAATATTTTGGACAAATATTCGACACAGCAATGGAGTCTCCTATTTCAGCTACTATTGCTAAGCTAGTCATGGAATGCATGTAATAAATTCATTAGACTTTCAACCCGTATTCTTCAAACGGTATTAAGATGATTGCTTTATGTGTGTTCGCAATGATAAAAAATTCAGTACTTGATTAATAAATGTAACAATTTCCACTGTGAACATCAATTTACTTGTGAAATAGGAGTTAACAAGAACATAAATTTCCCAGATATGAACATAAGGAATGATGCAGATGGAAAAATAAAAACTTCGTGGTTTACTAAAGAAATTTGGTCTCAACGTTATTTTCACTTCAATCCCGTTGCACCAGCATATTATGAAAAAAGTGTCATAAACAGCATTACAAATCGCACAAATGAATTGTCCCACCTAGAGGATCATCCCAAAAATTTGAAAATTGTTCGTAATACAATGGAAATTAATGGCTATCGATTCCATCATTAAAGAAAGAATAAACTAAATCTATAATTGATCGTCATATACAGAATGTTCCATCTCAGACGAGCCATGTTAGGGACGGTTTTCAATCAAGATTGAATTATTGTATGGAAGTCAATGGAGGACAATTTGAACATTTGATTCAAACACGCAGATTTAATTTTTTTCATTGTAAGCATGACAACACAATTCAATTTTTTTACGAATGTGATTTTTTGAAGATTGTTCAAGTTTGTAAAGAAGGCTTGATAAAAATGAGCTTGTACATTGTACAAATAACCAAAATATTCAAGGTGGCGCATTCGAGCAGCAAAATCAATTTTTGGCAGAAACGGTTCATCAAATTTACGTTTTTCATACACCGTTGTAAAGAGGCTCCCAAGATCTTTCAAATGACGTATCACTGAACCCCTCTCCCCTATTGAATTTTGAGGGGTTGAAGCGCCCCCTAGTAGGGGGTTGCTCGTTCAAGCCTCAAATGTACGTCAAAAGATGTTCCCCAAACAAAATCATTCGATGTGTTTCGGGAGATTTTTCCACTCACTATGGGATAAGAAATATACGGGGTGGCTCGTCTGAGATGGAACACCCTGTATAAATAACATGAAAGGTAATACAGACAATTTTATAACATTACCATATACTCCGGAGACCTCAGAGAAAATTGAGAAATGTTCGTGCAAGTATGATATAAATGTGACGCATAAATCTACTAACAGTTTTGGAAAAATATTTCTCAAATCTAAAACCTTTAATACTTAAAGATAAACAAACCCACACAGTATACAAATTGAATTGTTTAGATTGCGATGGGACTTATACTGAAATCTATAAACAATACTTACAAATAAAATGTACTGCCATAACTATAGCACAAGAAACAAAAACTTCGAAAATTCCAATGCCCTTGCTAAACACTGCTTTGATCATAAAAATCAATTCGATTATAAAAATGTTAAATCTTATTTAAGGAAACCAGTTATTATGAAAAATCTATTCTAGAGATGATTCACATATAAAGTGACTCCAAGTCTGTAGATCAAAGGACAGATATTGAGACGTTAAGTCATATTGTCATATTTATACTAACTTAATTATTTAAAACTCTTGCAAATCCCTACATGCGTCTATATAATGTTACAAGTATATTTCGGGTAGAATGGCAAAAATATATTTCCAACAAGGCCTGACAACCTTTTTCGATTACCTCATAAGTCTTAACATCTGGTTCGAACATAGATACTTGAAAGAAAAGTTCTCAATTTTAGTCGTTCATAGACCTTGTTGACATGAGTACCTATTTTATGAGAATACTACTGAACAGTGGATTCTCGATATATTATACTTATAACAATCATGTATAACAATTTCGATTATTTGTGTTTCTGTTCGTTTCGGGAACGTGAGCATTTTTAATTGAAATTGGTGCGATAAAGACGCTTTGTGCTAATACAATTATTCTTATGTTGTCCTGTTTTAGACATAATAGGTCTTCTGATGATGGTCGTGAAACCGAAACGTACGTGAAGACGAAAATAATAAACATATGTGTTAGTGTGACCTTTTTCCCGAGAATTTATATATAATCCATACCTGGGCCAGGAATCTTTATTAAAATTAAGTTTGTTCAAAAACCATCTAATATAAAATCTTTACATATAATCACGAAAATATCATCAACATATTTATACCAAACTCTTGAGAACTGATTCAATTAGATTTGTTTGTTCATAGTAGTTTTGGTCAAAAGCGAGATAATTTTTCTCCGTACATAAGGACGTAAAAATAGCGTATTCTATGCAGCTTGTATCGGGGATATTGATTATTATTTGGAAGCCATTTCCTTATAATGTTCATAAACTCAGGAATTGTTATATTTGTGGATAGTGAAACAATATCAAATGAAGTAAGAGGATCACCTGGTGTAAGATCTTCCAAGTTAGCTATTATTTACAAAATCTTTTCCACAGACAACCTTGGATATTGCCTGATTCCTTAAATAACCATTTTGGTATGTTATACGTAGGACAGTTGATGTTTGAAATTTTATGGAATTACCTGATTTATGAATCTTAGGAAAGCAGTACTGTTTAGGAAGATCAGTCTTAGTTTGTATTTCAGGTTACCCTGGATTACGGCTGTACACGATTTTAATGAACGATCTACTTCTTTAACTCATCCAGATATAGGGGTTCTGTATAAGGGAAATCCAATCATGATTATGGGAAAAGAGAACTATGAACAGATTACCCGCAGAAATAGCCAATACTCGTAGGAGAAATTCTTCAAATTTCGAAACTCTATATTCCTAATTGATGGATACAACTAATTGCGTGTGAAGACGTGAAATTAAACTATGTCATGAATGTTTATTTGAATTGACAGGGATATCTATAGATAGATAGGTAGATAGATAGTCATTTATTTTCCTGCAACACTATTACAGTAGGATTCGTCAGACAATGTAGGTACTAAAAATTATATTACATCAAAAATTAGACACATAAGTTAAGCCACTAAAATATAACACACACTAAACCTTTTAGACAATATTAAAATATTAAGACCTAGGGTAATATGAAATTATGCCGTAAAAGCAATCAAATCAAAAAATAAGGATCATGATACATACACTCATATATATGTTACTGTGAATGTCCGAAGCGGAGTGTATCTTAAGATACACTGGTGTATGTTAACAACCACCAAGCTAGCTGGTGATTGTTTGTTATTTATTCTGCTCTTCATGTTTCCGGTCATTCACCAGTGAATGTTATCATACACCACGACGACTTGGTTAATCTTCATTCTCTTCACGATGAGTTAAATTACGATGATTTAGCAAAAATATCTGCAAAACAGAAGTTCGGGTCTGATTTAAAATGAACTCACAAATTGGTACAATAAATAAAATCATAGTACTATAATAAATAAAACAAATAGAACTTGTTCATTAATCAAAATCTTAAATCAGTAAACAGTAAACAATAACGTACACTTATTATTAATGCTATTGCCCTTTTGGCTATAGAATTTGAAAAATACTCATTCGTCAAAACGTACCTCCTCATAGGTAATTAGGTATTACAGAATTTTTCGCTATAAGAATTGAAAAAAAACTTATTTATTAGTACATGGCAAACTGTTATGGCACTTAGAATTACAAATAATTCCACAAGCTTTACATTTCTTGGTGTTGCATTTTTGTGCACAATTGCAACGCTTCTATCCTTGTTTTCCAAATCTTGATTCCAAAGCAACAATTTCACCCATTGATATTTTTGCAGAAGAAGTTTCAAATATATTGATAAAATTTTTCTTACAGATGGAAAACTGATTTCTAGTATACATCTGTGATAACATCCCATGTTTTGTAGCCAATTGATAATAGTCACATCCACATTCGTAACACATGTAAGGATATTTCTGGAATCTGTACGACCTCTGTCGACATCAGGAACACGCAACCTTACAGTATCTCCACATTTTGCAGGAGGAAAATTTGCCTGCGATACTTTGAGCATTTTTTTCCTTGATCTTGGAATCCAAGTTTCGCTTATTCTATATTTCTTTTAGGTGCCTCTTTTCTGTTGCACAGTAAACATATTTCGGATTCTGATATTCTGCCCTATTAGCGGTGCGGCGACGGTTGGTCGGCGTGGAAAAAAGAGAGAACAATAGCACTCTAACTTTCTCACTTAATTTCGAACAAACACTGGCGTGTGTTAACATTCACGTAATTAGTAAATTGCAGTATCTAAGACACACAAAATCGCCTTGAAGTATGTTAACATTCACCGGTGTATGTCCAAAACAAAAAAAATATTGAAATAATTCCGAACTTACACCATTAATATTGGTGATTGTCGAGATACACTGGTGCATCTTAACGTTCACTAATATTGGACATTCACAGTAACATATACATTAGATAAAGATTAACGATAATCCATTGGAAATTGCGAAAGGATATAGCAGTGATATAAACGGTTTGATAGAGCTACTTAAACAGGTAATTCCATCTTTTTCACAACGATCTCTAAAAGAAAGATGTAAAAGATTAGCCGTGGCGCTAAACAAAAATAATCCAGATGGAAAGAATATCTCTCCACCAGAATCTTCAATATCCTTACGTACTGCGCTGAACAAATGGACATCCAATGAAAGTATCGACTCTACTTCTCAATAATAATTACAATATGAATTATGAATAATTCATTCATTCTAACTACACTCAATACAGAAAGCATCAGAAGCTATTTCAAAATCCTAGAATTAGAAGCATTCCTCGAAATCAACAATCCAGACGTTATACTTTTACAAGAAACAAATATCACAGAATTTCCAAATAATTACAATAACACGAAATATGAGTTTTTCATCAACCCTGTAACAGAAAATTACAGTGGAACAGCAATTGCTGTGAAGAAAAATAGTTTAGTTGAAATACAACACCACGAAATTTCATATGAATAATACCTTCGACAAGTTATCATAAAAATAGGAACGGAAATATGGCAAATATTTACAATCTATTTTCCACAAGATAATCAATTAGCCAAAGATATATTTCCAACATTGATAGATCACTTGGAAATCATTTCAAATAAAAATATAGTGCTAGGTGGAGATTCTAATTGTACCAAAAACCCCTTAATAAACCGATATGACTCCACAGAAAGACACCCCAGTTTTTCCAAGAATTTAAACGAGGCTTTCAACAACCTGTCATTACAAGACTGCTGGAGATATTTTTATAAGGAAGCTAGAGGGTTTACTTTTATATCACCATCATCAGCTTCAAGAATAGACAGAATTTATTGCTCTGAAAATATTGTGAATGACTCAGTCAACATAAAATTGAATAACTCTTTTTCCGACCATTTCGCAGTTTCAATTAACATAAACACTAGGACAACTCTGAGATTCTCGCAACCATATTGGAAATTTGATAATGTGATGTTAGAAGATAATGATTTTATCCAAAATATGAATACCTTCATTGAAAATGAACTAGCCAATATACCACATACTCAGAACTTATTACAATGGTGGGATATTTTTAAAATGAAGATAAAAGACCTAGCTATACTTTATCGCAGGCAAAAAAGAAAAACTGATGAAATAGAGTTCAGACAGCTTCAAAAACATTTAAGACTGGTTTTTTCCTTAGTCAATCCATATATCGATGACATGAGAGATCTGTCCAACACCATAAAGAAATCCCAAGATGTATATCGAAGAACTACCATGAAATCAATCAGAAAGTTTAATTATGAACACCTAATGAATACCGACAAACCAAACATAAATAAAATGGCCTTTAGTACTTTTAAACCACTAAGTAAATTAAAACAAGGAACTGGAATTATCAAAAAGCCAACGGAGATCTGCACATTAGTCAGAAAACACTTCCAAACTCTTCATTCCTGCGATAGAACAGCTAAACTTAATGAAAACAGCCCTTTATATGATAATTTGAAGAAAGTGTCAAAAACAGATCAGGCCATACTAAATGCACCACTCACAATTGAAGAATTCACTAACGCATTAATGTCACTTAACAAAAAGGAAGCACCCGGCATAGACGGCATCCAACTGGTTTACTTCAAACGAACTTTTTTTTAATGAAGCAAAAACGCAAATACTTAATGTTCAGTGTCGGCCCAACTGTTTTGGTTCTGTTAAGTTTCTTGGTGTTGTGATAGATAGTTCTTTGAACTGGTCACACCACATTACCTATCTTAGTAAGAAATTAGCTCGGGTGGTTTACGCAACTAAAAGAATGTACAAAATTGCTCGCGAGGAGGTGGCCCTTGTAACTTACTATAGTCTGTTTCACTCCATAATGTCGTATGGTCTCATAACATGGAGCAACGCTACTCATACTCATTTAGAAAAAAATTTCATATTACAAAAAGCGGCCGTAAGAGCTATTAAAGGTTTAAAACAAGAAACTCATTGCGAGTCTGTTTTTAAAGAATTAAAAATAATGTCATTATTTTCACTAATTGTTTATGAACACCTTATGGATGTAAAACTCCACTTAAATGAATACACGACTCATTCAGATTATCACTCTTACTCAACGAGAGGTTGTGACAAACTCGTACACCCAAAAACTAAATTAAAAGTAAGCAATAAACTTGGTCTTGCCCTCTTTAATGAATTGCCTAGTGATATTCGATCAATTAATAAAATTTCACATGAAATTTTGGGATAAATTGAAACTTATATATATGAGAAATCTATGTCCACAGCTATAATCAGCCTTATCCCAAAAAAGAATGACTTATTAGAAATAGAGAACTGGCGACCTATCTCACTGTTGACAACAGATTATAAAATATTCGCCAAAGCTTTATCAATAAGATTATTAAATATTATTCAAAATTTTGTACGGCCTAGCCAAAGCTACTCTATACCCAATAGAACAATTTACGACTCGTTGCATTTACACAGAGACATAATATTTCATGCGAATCAAACTAATTTGCCATTAGCTATTTTAAATCTGGATCAGAAGACTGCATTTGAAAGGATTAATCACAAATATTTATTCAAAGTTTTAAAAACGGTGGGAATTGGAGATTTTTTCATAAATGCGATTAAAATATTATATACAAACGCAAAGAGTCACGCCCGAGTAGGTTCGCTTTTGACTGCGGAAATACATTTTGAAAAAGGCATAAGACAAGGTTGTCCGTTATCTGGCCCACTCTATTCAATAGCCATTGAACCGCTTCTATCACTCTGCGAAGAAAAACTTGAAGGTGTACCGTTGCCATATAACGAATTCCGAAAACTAGCAACATCTGCCTACGCCGACGATATTTCTATATTTATTTGTAAAGAAAGTGATTTTGATACATTCTGACAAATTTACTACATATTTTCAAAAGAATCGGGATGATCAGAGCTCAATTTTGAGAATTATATCGGTTTTTGGACGGGCGGATGGAAATCGAGAACAGACAAACCAATAGACTTTAAATGGACAACTGAAAGTATTAAAGTATTGGGTATAACTTTTTCGAATGATATATCTGTTGACACCGAAAATAGTTTCAGTTCCCTCATGGAAAAAATCAATTACTAGGTAGTGAAATGGCAGCAAAAAATCCCATTCCTCTCTCTCATGGGAAAAAAGATCGTGATAAACCAATTTATTGCACCAAAATTATGGTATTTTTTTCAGGTTTTACCATTGGACTACTGTTGAACATTTGTGCTTGAGTGTCCACCAGGGAGGTATTGGTTTGGTTCATCTGCAGTCAAAAATCAAAACATTCAGAATATGCCTGCTACAACGCCTCATGAATCTCGATGAACAAAATTGGGGAATAATTATGAACTGTCTTATGGAAAAGTCAAATCCGTGGAAGTTAAGCTGGCAATTTCTTTTCTCCGAGAACATTTTAGAATATCGATCCGATACGTCACCTCTCACTAAATCTCTAATTAATGGTATGCACGATTCAGGCATTTCGAAAAACAGTTTCCCGAGAACTATAGAAGACATAGAGAAAATACCAACTATGAAAACCACATTAATTAAGGCAACTGTTCCTCCTCTTTTCAGTCAGACATGGAAAGAAAAAAATTTCAAAACTGTTGCTGATTTCAAGATTTCTGGAGAATGGATGACTGAAGAAGTGATCAAAAGAAAACTAAAGCATCTACCCACAATCGTTATGAACGACTTGTGTGTACATTACAGAAGAATAATATCCTTTTTTCATTTACATTACAAAACTGAGCTGCAAACTTCAAACGATCAAAATTCACCGTATACTCTTCTCTTTCAAGGTAAACACACCAATCTTATAGTTTCCAAAACCACGCGTAAGTGCCTACAACAAACACTAACCGCAAAATACTTCAACTTAGAAACGGGTTATATTTTGCCAGGCTGTTGGTCAGACGACGAAGTAAACTCTGGACATCCTTCTTCCAAAAACCTACGTTAGGATTCAATGGTGAAATATCGTGGCGATGGGCCAAGAATAGGCTAGCAGACTCCATATTCTTGTGTCGGTTCGGGCTACGAGATACTGAATTATGTCCTTCCTGCCAGATTCAAGCCGGTACCGGTTGGCATCTCATAATGGAATGCCAAGGAACTAAAGAAGTATGGAGCTTTGTTACCAATATTTTGGAAAAACTACTGAACACAACTTATATCCTAATGAAAGACATATATTGTGGTTAACAATAACTCATTTGAAAAAAGACTGTGTAATTATTTACTGAACCTAACTACATCTAATATCTATAAGTTGACATCAGAATATTTCAAAGGAGATGAGGCAGTGAGAAAATCATTCTTAGAATATATTATTAGAAAAATAAAATATAGACTAGTCAACGAATTTTCCGCACACCTCGGTAAGCGGGACATTGAGAATTTTGAAAAACAATGGTGCATCAAGAACGTGTTGTGCTCAGTCGACAATCAAATACTGACATTCTCTGAACAATTAAATCTCTCGTAGTGTAGGTGATTATAAAAACAATTGACATTCATGACTCTAATAATTCACAAGTGATTTTTTTCTTATAGTTCGTAGCAAACAATATTGATATACCATTTGTACATGGTACACTATGTATGTATATATGTATGGGTGTATTTTATTCAGGTATATGTATACATAGTTTGTAAGTTCAATAGTGTGACCATGTAATTTGAAAACTTTTATTGGTTTAATAAAATAATAATAATACTAATAATAATATACACAATATACACACATACACACATATACACATACGAGCATATACACATAATCCTAAATATTGAAAAGCACATGTTGTCATATCATTTGTGAAACAAATTCCTCAAAAGAAAAGAAACATTTCTGCAATAAATACTTGTTGAGATAATGTTGGTTGATTCAATAATTTCAGTAGTAAGCCTATTGTAGATGTAACTCATGTTGTATTTAGATGATTTAGTGTATTTTGTGAGTTTGAATTTTCTGACGTGTATCCTATTTGTGTTCCTAGTTGTTCATCTTTGAGATTTTTTATAGCAAACATAGCTTTTGAAAGTTTAATGCATACATCATCAACTTGAGGAGAGAATGATAAAGTGGAATCTAAAATACAACCTAGAAATTTTGTTTGATATTCCATTTTTATGGTTGAATTCATGATAGTTAAATCAAAATTACTTATTGTTTTATTATTGGTGAAGTGAATTGATACAGTTTTCTTAGCATTTACGATTAATAGGTTAGTATGACACCATTCCACAAAATTATACATAACTGTATTGGCTTTAATTATTAGCGAATCAGTATCATCGACTATTACAATCATACCAGAGTCATCAGCATATGAAAAAGGAATATCATTGCGTATATGCTCAGGTAAGTCGTTTACAAAAATCAGAAATGATGGGGGACCGAGAATGGAACCATGTCCCACCCCATTCTTTAAAATCATCCAATCGGACTGTTCTTGTTCATGAGTCACAAAAAAGGTCCGATTTCTTAAATAAGACATTATCCATTCTGAGATTTTGCCTCTTAATCCAATTTGTTCGATTTTAGCTCTTAGGAAATCGAAGTTAACAGTGTCAAATGCTGCAGACAGATCGAAACGTAGTCCTAAGACTTTCTTTCCGTCATCTAGAGCATCATAAATTTCTTGAGTAAGATGTATAGCAGCTAGTTCGGTAGATTTGCTTATGCGATAACCATATTGATGAGAAGTAAATAATTTATTATCTTCCATGAAATTATAAATCTGAATACTAACACATTTTCCTGTAATTTTTGCCAAATAACTCAATAAAACAATAGGTTTATAGTTGTCGAGTAGTTGTGGGTCCCCCTTTTTGAAAAGAGGAACAATCTTACCGATTTTCAAGAAGTCTGGAAATTCTCCAAGTAGAAAAGATGTATTAACTAATTCAGAGATGCTATCAGATATAATGTATTTGCGAAATTTTATTAGCTTAATTGGAATATCATCTATACCAGCACACTTACTGTTGGACAAATTGGTAATAACTGAGACTATTTCATCTGCATTAACAGGTCTAAGGTAAAATGTTTTGTGAAAAAGTGGAGGTAGAGAACAAGTAGAGGAGGCATTGTTAGGTATGAGCATTATTTTTTCTTCTATGGATTTTACAAAAAAGTTTACCCACGCGTTACATTTTATTTTATTGTCCTTCTCACTAAATTTTGAGTCATGTTAAGCCTTCTCATAAAACCCTGCAGACATACACTAGCTCGTGCATCCCCATCTATCATAAAATACTGATATGTCAAAGTTCGCCTTGAAGTTTCAGTTTGTTCTTTCTTTCACCTGGAATGATGTTAACACAGCCGTTATTGATTGTTCTTTTGTCAATATGAGGAACTCATTTCTGAAATAACTAAGTTCCACGTCGTTTTTTTCCAGTGAATGTACTATAGTGATTGGTGCATCTCTTACCTAAGCACGGGTTTGTCAAAACTTTATTCTCGGCAACGTGCTTACTCTCATGATTCAAGTAAGCCTTCCCAGGAATTTTCAATGTCTCGTTCAGTTATGCCTGACCAGCAATGCACTTTCGTCTTTTCCCTCGAAATGAATCATTTTCATCAGAATCTATTATTTTTGTTGGAACTTACTATATATTCAGAGTCAGTATTAAATTCCTGTTTTGCAACGTCATTTGCTATATTCTCAGTCAAAAATCAAATCTCAATATCTCTTTTATTTTTGCTATCATCCTTTGTTGTTACCCTCAAATTAGTTAATTCCTTCTCTCTACATTATCCTCATAGCTCGATTGTGCATTATCTTCACAATTTTCGGGTAAATTATTTTGTAACGCCTCCCATTGCATTTGTTCTTTATTATTATGATTTCTTGATCTTCCCCAGTCTGTCTTGATGAGTCACTGTCTGTCCGAGTAGTCGACGAGAGTGCAGTTTTCCTGTAAGCAATAATATTTAATTAATCAATTTTATATCAAGTTTTATACCTCATACACATACCTTTCTTCAGTCCTTCCGGATCACAGACAGAATTGCCTGAAGCTATGTGATTATTAGTCCTATTACAAATCTCCTTTTCTGCACCATCAACACAATCATCTACAAAATGTACGTTTAGTCAAAAGTTGAAATTTTCCGTCAGTCTCATCATAAATCACACTTCCGGTAAGATTTTCAGTTTGTTCTAGAAGACGAGAATTACAGATATTAAGATCAATACTTTTTTTCCAATTATTGTTCACTAAAGTTTTACTTGCATAGTATATAATAAAATAATAACGAATAGAGCCTTACCGTAACTTCAGAAACTGCAAACGGACATAATCGTTTTCCACGCCGGCTAGGCGCTTACTGCCGCCGTATTGTAATTCAATCCCGATGCAAACTGTCGCTTGAACATGTATAAACTCGAATGATTCGCGTGCGTACATATTTTATCTTTCTCACAGAATGTTACGTTTATTGGTGTTTCCATGTAATTAAGAGAAGTATAGATGCCTTTGATTGATGGAATGCGTCTGCAGCCGACTACGTGTTTTGAATCGAATTAGAACTGCAGAAGACGTTGGATCGATTATGGGTGGAAGAATAATGTTTTATCAGATTGATGTACTTGAAAGGGATTGCAAATGAACATAATCGTTCTCCACGCATGCTGGCTAGACCGGCTAGGTGCTTACTGCCGCCGTATTGTAATTCAATCCCGATGCAAACTGACGCTTAGACATGTATAAGCTCGAATGATTCGCGTGAGTAAATATTTTTATCTCTCTCACAAAATGTTATTTTTATTGGTGTTTCCATGTAATTAGGAGGAGAATAGATTGCCTTTGATTGATGGAATGCGTCTGCAGCCGACTACGTGTTTCGAATCGAATTAGAACTGCAGAAGACGTTGGATCGATTCTGGGTGGAAGAATAATGTTTTATCAAATTGATGTACTTGAAAGGGATTGAATCGAGTTATTTACATACCTTATATACTATTCTATGATTTTACAAGTGTAAATAGTTACTTAAGTTATATATATATATATATATATATATATATATATATATATATATATATATATATATATATATATATATATATATGTGTGTGTGTGTATATATATCGTATATATCTTTCAAGTTGAATTTACTCCTCAGAAGAATTCAAGTAGAATGTCGACATTCTTTTGACAGCTTGATACAATCAAAATTATGGAAACATCTGATGCAATATAATACATAAAGGACATATAATCTACATATTGAAAAGGAGAAAATCCAAATATCAAGGTCCGTATGTGTTCACCAAGCATACAGAGATAGCGGAAGTTAGAAATGTCAGAAAGGAGCAATTTTATTATATAGCCTCGAGTGTTTCTCGTTCCACATCATCGGATGTTCGTTCTAATTTAAAATTACGTCCTCAGAATTGTGATTATTTATTCGTTCGTTCAGCTATAAAACAAAATATGCTCAAAACTGAAGGTCACAGCATCAAACTTGTTATCACCCACGCAAATTGTAATGATCTCCCATGAATATAGAATTTCATTGCGTTAATGAAAGTATTGGAAGAGTTCTTTTACCTTCAAAATAACTTAACCGTGTTATAGAAATTCTTCATGTTCTCCCTTAGATGAATGGAATTTTGGCACATTCATTCCAACTTTTTGATTCCAGTTAAAAGTACGTTGATGAAATAAAAGAAGTTTCACATACAACCCGCCCACACTTCTCAAGAAATGTTCACCTAGTTCAATAACTTGCATTTATTCTAGTCCTACCTGCTGTTAATATAAAATCACGTATATTTCAATGTGATACTCTTTCTAGATTCAGTTTTATGCAGTAACGTAATGTGTAATAATGCATGATATCCATATGATCCATGTTGATATTGATTAACCTGCATTGAGTATGAATATCGAATTAGGCTCCTCAGATGTTTCGCGACGATGTATATCATGAACTATATTCATGTGTGAATGAAACACTTTAAATTTCGGAACTTCTATCTCGGTTCACGAGAGAAATAGTAGACAAGCTCCGAAAAGAAATAAGTTGCAGTTGAATATTTGAAATGACGATATTACCTTTGATAATAATAATAATTTCAATTCTGTAAATATCAGTTTAATTTTGGGAAAAGATGTCAGGGCAATTAATGAACTTCAGCCAAAAATGTCTGCATGGCCTGACTCAGAACGATTATATGATGAAATGTTGCTGAGATATTCAGGAAATAAATTTATGTTCTTCTTAATATATCTCTCAAGATAGGGAGGTTTCTAAATATGCAAAATTACACTGATATTTGTTCCATCTTCGAATTTGGCAACGAGGCTGATAACTAGCTATCGTCATATTTCCATTATCTATAATTTCAGTTCCTGGGAAAATGATTCACGAATATCTATTTTCTGCAGCTAGTACCGGATTTACTATTCACAAAAAACCTTCTGATATGTTTTGCATAACGTTATTTTGATTAAGTGGATGCACATTCTTAAATTCACTACTCATCTTTTCAACGTCACATTTTATCACAATAATCAGTACCCCTTACTATCCATTTTGTATATCAATGATATTGTTGATATGGAAATAGTCGTACCTTCTATGATGTACTACATCACAATCGACTTATTATATTCTGTGCTAGATAAAGTTGAATATTTGAAGTAATGATAGAAAATTCAGTTTGCCGATAATTGACTATATAATGAACGATGCATGGAGAAGCTTGAACTATACTATCTGTAACTTCAAAGTATTTAATAATGAACTTACACCAAAAACTATTTTCAACACGTATATTCATTCGCTTCATATTGGAATACATACAGTAGTTGGGAATCCCATGTATTCCAAATATATCATAGCCCTGATCTGGAGAGTGTTCAAACACATTTTTTTCACAATACCATATTGAGGACCTTTCAATTACCAAGGAGCCATCATCAGGGTTAACTAAAAAACATAGTACATTATAATACTGAAATTCTGCAAAGTTAGTTGATATGCTTGATTGGAAAAACAATAACTGTCTCAGGAAACACGAGTACATTAAATAGACGTCAAATTTTGGTTCATACAACCCATTTTATGTTTTGATCTGAAATCTGATGTTTAATATACATGAATTTTTTTACAGTTTAGATATTCTAGACATATTTCATGTATATTATTCATAACAATAAAGGAAATTAAATACCGCACAATCATACAGAATAAAAATTTACATGTGAATTTTTGAATATGTTAATTAAAGATATTTTGTAAACGGATACAAACGATGTCAATTCGAGCACGTATGAATGAGATATCATTGTAGTTGAAGTAAATTCAATTTATATATTGTTCTTAAAGTTGATGTTCCTTATACATCCATTTTTCTACACTCTACCGACTTTGGGTATATTTTATGTGTATTAGATAAATTTCATATATATTAAAAATGTTCAAGAGGACTTATTTTCCTGATGAATTATTTCTCACAATAAAACAGATCGGATGCTTCACATCATCTACAGAATTGGATATATACTTATACGAGCTAACATGATCGCTCTAATATCCGATATTCATTATATAGTGGTAGATATTCTTAGACACTAAAGACTAAAGGTTCTAGGTGCATATTATGCTACTTCATTTTCATATATTGGTTTCAGATACACAACTCATACGATTAAAAGTAATGTTTAAAAACTTTGATTTCCTTACTAGTCAGTATTCATTTCAATTAAGAATCAAAACATACTGCCAATTCTCCTCAGAATTGGAACTAAAACGTGAAATTAGAATCAATGGATTCAAAACATGTCAATGTCATATTTGATATACACGGATGTAACATAAATAAAATATACTTTAACAAGAATCGGGCAAAATGCAGACGTTCAGAGAAAAACTAACAGGTGGATATTATTTATTTAAATAGCTGTATCTCTTTCTCCTTGTTACAAGTATTAACATAAGAGAAAGAAGGAGAAAGAGCTACACCGTTATCGAATTGAATTTTTCTATGCACATCTTACTCAGATGATCCCTACTCTGTATCGATATAAGGAACTTCGATTTACATTTGATTAAGTAAAGGCGCAGGCGATTTTGTTTTTGCATAAATTTGATATCTGCGGAAATCTGCGTATCTGCCTCTCTACCTTCGACGTCGACCTTCGATGTTTGATTTGGATTTGTATCAGTGTGTCTCTGTACTGTTTGATTTGTATACCTTCCGCGGTATTTCTTTGGTGATAACTGATTCGTAAATGTATAATAAATTCAATTATTATACTATAGCAACTGGTAAGATATATGTACATATTATTTTATTTGTTAATTTGTTTCAATAAATTTTGATAAGTTTGCTTTAGCAATGTTGCTTCTTTCCAATTACATTCAGCTTATGTCAAACAAGAATCCTCAGGGATACGCCATGCCTCTTGCCCCCAAACCAATATTCACTCAAAAACATTTGCTTTCAGGCATACTGATGCATCAATTTCACGTTCTAGTATTTTTGCGAAAGTAACTTGAGTAATCATTGATCTAGTAGAATCAGTGACGTCTTCAAACACACAAAATATGGAATAGGTTTATATGGATGACTCAAAAATGTATATTTAATTCTCTATTTTTGAGCAATGAAACTACAAAAAAATACTTAGAGCGTATTTTAAACATACCTAAGAACACATCAATCTAACATTGACCATAAATTAAAATTTGATTATTTTAAGAAGGGCTTATGGACCTCTATGAACATATGATATAAATGTTCACACAAGAAGATATTTCAGATTCATATCAGACACGTTTATTTTTAGATTATAAAAATATATAAAATAGGCGTATTTGGCTCGGACATTAAATGGTGCAATAATCATCTAATAAGATCATCGATAGAGTGACCGTCGCAAAGTATTTGTAACGTATATTGGATGTAGTGGTGTTATCTGGGTTGTTTTTATACAACTTCCAATAATAACTTGAAAACGTTACTATATTATATTCAAGACCGAAGTATCAGTATTCAACAATAGAGATATAGTAACGGCTTCTACCAAAAAGGATTTGCCTTTATTGTAAAACACAATGTTTGAGTGAATCAAATCGGTTAGCATTATAGGAATACAATCCTTATCGCTTTGACATTCTACAGAACCAACTAGTTTGAATAGCGAACTTGAACTAGGAATGTCAACCGACGTTGTCTTTGACATCGTATAATATTCTCCTATGCGAGAACCATCCTATATCCCAGTTACGAAATTCTAAACAATTCGCGTCTAAACGACAATTGGAACTCAAGTTCAAATCACAACCTGACTTTTAGAGTGGATACTGCATTTTTATGATTGAATACATGAAACAAATCCTAATTTCACTTTCGAAATAGTAAGGTACTCCTGCTCAGCTATAGAATCTTCATCATCATGGTGTTATAAGCCAAAATAACTGACTTATCACAAAGTTAAGCAATAGAGATAGAATAACGGCTTCTATCAAACAGGATTTACCTTCATTGCAAAGCACAATGTTTGAATAAATCAAATCAGTTAGCATTATAGAAATACATTTCTTATCGCTTTGTCATCTTACAAAATCAACTAGTTTGAATAGCGATCTTGAACAGTTATTGGAAATCTAGGAATGTCAACTGGCGTTGTCTTTGTCATCGTATAATATTGATCTATCATATCATCCTATTTAGAATGTATCTTAAAAATGAAAAGGTCGATATGTAGTTAGATTCAAGGTTTCCTATACCAATAAGGAAATTCTAAACAATTCGCCACTAAACGACAATCAGAACTCTAGTTCAACCACAACCTGAATTTTGAAGTGAATACTACATTTTTATGATTGAATTCATAAGAACAAATCCTAATTCCACTTTTGAAATAGTAAGGTACTTCTGCTCTGCTATAGAATCTTCATCATCATGGTGTTATGAACCAGAATATCCGACTTATCACAAAGTTAAACAATAGAGATAGAGTAACAGGATTTGCCTTTATTGCAAAACACAATGTTTCAGTAAATCAAATCAGTTAGCATCATAGAGATACATTCCTTATCGTTTTGTCATTTTACAAAACCGATTAGTTTGAATAGCGATCCTAAGCAGTTTTTGGAAATGTAGGAATGTCAACCAACGTTGTCTTTGTCATCGTATAATACTCTTCTATGCGAGAACGATCTTAATTAGAATGTTTCTTGGTACTCAAAAGATTGGTTTGTAGTTAGATTCGAGGTTTAATATCCCAATTAGGGAATTCTGAACAATTCATCACTAAACGACAATTAGACCTCAAGTTCAAGCACAACCTGAATTTTG
This sequence comes from Endomychus coccineus, assembly GCA_958510875.1. NCBI lineage: Eukaryota > Metazoa > Arthropoda > Insecta > Coleoptera > Endomychidae > Endomychus > Endomychus coccineus. Next base: position 202,262,402 of record OY294067.1, read on the forward strand.
GTTTTGATTTTTTTATGACTGAATATGTGAGAACAAATCTTAATCTCATTTTGAAATAGTAAGGTCATGGTGATATAAGTCAAAATAGCCGACTTAGCACAAAGTTGAGGGTAGTCTCTGACGGATCTGTAGCAGCAGATTCAGGATTGTCAAGTATTGCTTCAGAATTTGAAGGTCCTCCAATTCATAATAACATCTTTTTTATCTCATTTCATTTTAGACAGCATGTCTTTGTAGTGTGTGCTGATTTTATAAAGATGTATCGTCAAAATACTTGTACATCCCAATGATCGATGCAGAAGTTCCTACATACACCTTGAACTCATTATCTACCTAGCTTCATCTTCAGCCGTAAGGTTTAAAATAAATATCAAATGATCTGAAAAATGGATTTCCCATTGCCTCACAAATTATTGCTCTGTCATTCTCGTTGACCTCGTCAGTAGTTTTTATTGCAGCTAACGAATACTATCTGTGTGTAATAGTGACTTGTCTTAGGTTCATCTTGAATGTTTGGGCGCCAATACAAAATAGAAACTGCTGTATTTTGACTATACAAGACCTCAAGGGTAACTTGTACATATTAGTGGGAATCACACAAAAAAATGCTCCCCACATGAAATTGAGTTGTTCATTTCATACATTGACTTGAGTTCGGAAAGGAATCTTTTGAGTTCATCACATTTTCTAAATGAGACTCGAACATTCTCAATTTAAATATGAATTCAAGCATTTCATAAGTAAGGTAATGTTTGAACATGAGAATAGAAATTTGTTACTCGCAAAACCTCAACCAATATTAGCAACCGTACGTCAAAAACATTGGCCAACCTTGGGCCAGAATATCGAATAAAAGTCACTCGTACTTGCATAACTTGTTGAACCAAATATATCAAATTCTAGTATGACACACCTTCCACAGGACCGCGTTACGGTTTCGTATCCTCTCAACATCTCATGTGTAGACACTCCTACTAAAGGATATCAAAGGTCGTGAATCAAAGTTATACTGATACAACAAAAAATTCACAGAGAAATCTAAATACAAATCACAAATACAGGCACTATAGTTCGTGGAAACTCTGAAAACACGAAAATTCACTAGTGGGCCCCACTGTCTAGGTTTTCCTGAGGTTTCCTCGAAAGCTAAGGCGAATTCCGAGTGGTCCAACGAAAAGTCGGCGCAGCCGCAACAACTTCACGCCAAAGGCGGTCGCTATAGCAAAATATCCAACACAAATCATATATGAAGAACCCATGAGATAAAAGTATTATACCCTGACTGTAGTAATAATGATTAAAGTCAAAGTCGAATTACTCATCATTTTGATCATGGAATGTTTGATCGTCGCTTTTCGACAGGTTTCAGCCAAACGCGAAAAATCAGCTAAAATTTATTCGGACAAATGTACGAATTTTCTGGGTGCTAAAGAGAGCTAGAGTAGATAATAATTCATAATGTTGTGTAAGTGAAGGATTCAATGGCATTTATCTCTCAAAATTCTCCATTTTTGAGAGACTAGAGTCAAATACTAAGCCTTGAATTGTTCAGTGTTTTGAAAGAAACGAAATCAATGTAGGGAGCGCTCATTAGTGTCCTGTTACAAATTCAGGTTCCGATAAATCGCAGTAATTTCACTCCTATTCCTCTTTAACTCGACGATTTACAGCTGTTGTTACCGGCTCATTTTTTGCTTGGCGAATCATTGGTCACTATATCGGATATAAATTTGCGACAGATTCCAATGAATCGATTGTCTCTATTCGAATTTCTGCAACAACTTCAGAGAACCTTTGAAGTTGCTGGGCTAAGGAATATCTGTCCAAGCTGAACAAAGGAGCAATTGGGAAGAATCTTTCAAAACCTTGACTATTGGTACTCTTGTTCTGATCAAACAAGAAAATTCACTTTACTGCCAATGGTTATCAAAAAGGAAACATAAGCTGCATCCCGTCAGTGATGGTGTAGTGAGGCCCGTATAACGAACTATTCAAGCGTGCTGGATCAAGACTTTTCTCTACTATTACTTGAACAAGAAACAGTTCCAATGTAATATATTGGTAGTGGATATTCGTCCGAAAATCGGGTGAATATTCTTCTGATTATCGAAGTAAAGGTGAACTTGTTTATTCGTCCGAAAATGTGTTTATAACCTCATATTATACTGTTGGTTTATCGAGTTCAATCTTCTACCTGCATCTGCGGTTAAAGGTGACTAACACGCTGGCAATCCATTTTGTTTCTCGATTTCGGAATCCCAGACGGTAAGGTCATCGCAGGCTGATTTAAACTTTTGCCAGGTTACTTTCCTCAACTTTTATTTATTTTTGGTAATAGTACACTGTAATTTATTCTCTTCGCCTTTGTACACATGTATTTCTGAAGTGTAATTTGATTGATGTTCTTCATATATTATTGAAATGCATGTTTGGGGGTTCTATGCTGTGAGTTCCAAGTTCCAAGTCATATATTACTTACACCAATTGTAGGTAACAACTTTCGGACGAATATTCAGGGGTTAAGAAAGTGGATATTCGACGGATAATCGAATGAATATACTATATTCATATTCATCCGATTATCAGACGGATTTCCAAGGCCAATATTATTTGTTATTACTATTATTATTTTAATTATTATTATTGTGTATGATCTGCATCTCATAACTCATAATTTCGAGCAAATCGCAAATGACAATTCTAGCCATCAGTTATGTCATTGTACTTCTCAGGTGTCTATGTTAATGTTGAACTATAATTATGGCCCAGTCATGGTACGAAGATGTCTATAGACAACCTGAATCAATATGAATTATGGAATACGAATAATTTGGACTAAAAGAGTTCGATCATGTTACACTTAAGATCAAGAATACATCATTAGGCTCAAGAGTAATAATTCAAATTCAAAATATTAATTATCGTCTAGTGAAAATGTACCAAAACATCTACATAACTTTAGTACAAGCATAGGTCTAACGTAGATCAATAGTATGAAAAATATCATGTATAATAGGTTGCTACTCATTATTCATTTCCAGACTCTGTTTCAAAAGTAACATTCGATTCTTGGAGGCTCTCATAGAGGCCAGTGCACAGCAGGGTTGACATTCTCTAGGCACTAGTTAATGTTGATTCTTTTTGGCAGATATTGTTTGAGGCTTAGTGTGAGGTCGAGTTAGTTTCGCCTTACCTCGTAATTTTCTCTTCTTTACAGAAATTTTAAAGTATTATGTTATGATATTTTTCGGAACAGAATATTTCAATAACTTTCCAATTGAGTACACTTTTGTTGAAGTTGTTTCTAATATTCGGAATAAATTATTATTTGTTGATATTGCTTCCAGTTTGTATGAGTATCCCTATTTGTTGGTATATTATCATTATCCATTATGTAGAGATATGAACTGGACCGCCCTCCAAGACCACTTTGTCCTTGTCTATACCGGGATGTATACTATTTCCTTCGTTTCGAGAATGCCCAATGATGACATCCTCATGAGGATTGGAATGAATACCTGTAAAATGTTGAACACAATACAGGTACTTCTGAATATGAATTTGTTCTCATTTTGACCAACACGATTATCAAAGTAGAATATTGTGTCTCCCTCTTAGTGGTCGGTCAGAAACACAACTAGAGAGACCTCTCTTTGTTGATTTTTCTTATGGCTTTGTACCCCAGGAGGTAAGAAACACTTTTCTGTTCTTCAAATCGGAAATGATGATATATAGTGTTGATATGTTGCATTCATAATAAAATGTGTTCACATCGCCACAAGGAGTAGATAAAACTTTTTGTAAATCACATCAATAAACTGATTTTCATATTTTTTGTACATTAGCCTTGATCTCATCATTTGGCAATGTCCTATAAGTAAACTAAAACTTACGTACAATTTGAGTTCCTAGAGTTTAACTGAGGTTTATCGAAGTAATTGGATTTTTATGTTTCTGTGTGGCAAGTATATTCACATTTTTATCAATAAAGAATTCAATACTCAAAAAATAATTATTTCTCCTAATGCAATTTATGGTAATCCTAGGTAACAACTACTATCAGCTACTCATATATTTTGAGAAGATATGGAACGTGGAGAAAATAAAATATTCCAATCTACTTATAAGTTTCAAATACAAGATATTATACTAGAAAACATGAAAAATAATGTTAATCTTTCATGCTATTCCTAATCAGAACGAATTTTGGATCAAGCGAAAACTAGATTATTATTATTGATAGAGGTTTGAGGTTCCCTCCTGCCTAGGCCGGGGCCCTTGGCACCCCATATTACTTAATGTAGCCTTTCACATTCAATACTGTTCAACAAGCTTCTGAGCGCGTTATAGCTAGTGAACTTAAATAAAATAACTATCAAAAGTTCGATTTTCACTAGTTAAATGAATAAATAAGAATAAGAATAAGTCAGCCAAACAATTAATAACCATGAAACATGATTAGCATACACTAACCTCACTCCAACTGGAAATAATTACTTAAATATGGAGATATCCCTTTATTGATCGTTGGACAAGACCGGAAATACACATAAAATTCTCAATTGAAGAATGATATTCGATTATATGATAAATCATGATATGTATAGTTACTATTTTAGTTATCATAATTATATTGTGATAACTATTATTCTTTCCATGAGAGATTAGTACCCTATCATTGAATCTCAGAAGTTCTTCTAGTTAATTCATTTCATGATAGATTAGTAGCCTATTATTGAATCTCAGAAGTTCTTCTAGTTAATTCATTTCATGATTTTGTAATAGGCTACTTTCCTCAGAATATTGATCATTGTTTCAATCCACCTAGGTATGAACGTAGAATTCGCTCATGGTAGGTATGGAGTGGAGGAAAAAAAGAAGAAGAAATGTCTTATTTAGTTGGACTAATTCTAAGTTCACTTTGATTCAATTGTTAGTGTTGTCGCGACCGCTAGTAATTTTATGAATATTACATAAAACGGAGTCGAATATTTTGTTACGTGCGTGTATGATAAATTATGAAGGAAGTTCAACCAATTCAATTTCTTAGTAGAAATGCATTAGCTATTTCTGGAAACAGTACAGTTCGGAGCAATTTCCTATAATGAATAGTGTAATAAAAGCATTGGTCCTATTATTCTGTATTACATTTTAGATCCGAGATGTAGGTATAGTTAACCAAGGACCGGAAACGGTATCAAGTGTCACAGAACGGGGACATAGTCTCGTTTTATTGAGTTACCCGAGAAAATTCAGACTGAATTCTTCATCCAGAGGTGAGTTTTCTACTTTTATTACGGGATGTTTGAGAATGTGAAACACACCTTACATAAATTGCGATCAATTTACGGTTTGCTCTTATCCCAGTCAAGTGTTCTATATTCGTACCGGATAATCCGTACATTCATTCACCATCTCCCTTATATTTCACCCCTTCAAGTAGTTGTTCTTCACATAACGCTCTCTGTAAAACATACGGGATCTCTCATTATCCCACGGAAATGCAGCTATAGCAGATTCCTAGAATCAAAATTTGCTACAACTTCCATCAGTACAAAAGTTCTCTATTTGCCCCTAAGATGAATTAAGGAAGAAAATTTTGTCTTGTTAACACAAAAATGCTCAGTTCGATATCAATAAATGTACTTAGTTCAACCGGCTGATGGCTTCCCTCTTACATATAATATTCGATCTCCTTCGATTTCTCTCCACAAAGTTGAGGTGAGCGCCTAGAGTCACTGAGATAGTGGTCTTTGTCTTTTTCAGGCCCAGAGGTCTGACCAACCTTGGACCCATCTGGGACTCATACGAGTCCGTCTGGTGTCAATAAGTTGAGAATTTCGTTAATTCAATCTCCTCTATCCATAATGAGTATTTTATAAGAAGTGAGACATATAGCTATCATCATGCTATCTTACTTCATACTTCATTCTAATATGGGGCATTCAGAGATTGATTCACTTTAAATCGATGAGTGTCTACGAGAGTAGTGCGTTTTAGTCCAGTGGCCTAGACCCTTTCCCCTATACGCCGTTCTCATGGCTTAATTTTTATGTATAAGTGTGGAGAAGGTGCTCCAGCAAGAGCTGCAGTCAACCTCGTATCGCTAATATGCCTACGCATGCAAGTCATACTCACCACTTGGTAGAATCACAGATCCAATTCTGGCTCTGTTAACTTTTGTGAGACCTTTGTAGAGTCTTGCTGTAGAGGGCATCTTGTTGTTATCCTCAAGAAAAGTTTGCCAAGTGTCTCGTTTCAATGTTCTCAATGCTTTTTTATAGTCTTTCTGGGCCGCTTTGTAGCTTCCCCAATCCACGACTGCCTGAGATCTCTCAGCTTTTTTAGAGAGTTTTCACGCCCTTTTCCGGTGTTCCTCCACCTTTGTGGTCCATCATGGCTCGTTTCTCTGCTCAAGGTCACAGCAAGCTTTATAGGCAGAGATGATGGCAGAGCTAAGGCCCGAAACTGCAGCCTCTGTCCCCGCCCGTCCTCCTCTGTGATAGGTCGGGAGCATAAGGAGCCTACTACCTAGCTCCTCCTTATAGAGGCCCCAGCTGGTGATCTTCGGATTTCTGTAACTTTGATCCTCATTTGTGATAGATTCAACATCAAATAGAATGTGTCTACGATCCAATAGGGACACTTTCCGTTTCGAAACCTTAGCCTCTTAACAAAGGGTGAGATCAATAACCTGCCTTCTAGGCGTGAAATAAGTTTATATCGACCCTCTATTGAGGATCTCAATCTGAGTGAAGCTATGGAACTCTAACAACGCCTCCCCTCTGGGATTGACACCGCTGCTCCACCACATTCTGTGGCGGTATAGGCGTACCACCCCAGGAGAAGCGGAATCCCCTGCTCCACACAGCCTCGACCTCGACTGAAGGAATACATTGGTACTCGTAATAGAAATATGCAGAACAAACTACAATCTCCCTCTCCGAACTCTCAGAGATATACCTTAACCTGACCGCTGCTAGGTCTCTGGAAAGGAATCTTGACATGAGGGTCACATTCACGTCTTCAGTGTATATGCAGGCCCTAGGACAGTCTACAGTTGTAGAATATTGTAATGTACCACTAGTCTGAGACATGTCTCTGACCTGACTTTGATAGGCCCATGGTTCCAGAATTAGCTACACATAAATTTTTTGCTCCATGAGCTTTTCAACCAGCACAGCAGGTGAAGACTTACCGTGCTGGACGGTGATTTGTAGAAATTTCACTGGCATGGTGGCAGAAGGACATTCACGGATCTTGATTTTTGGAGGAGTGGCAGTCTCATGGGACCTCGCTAGGTAGCCCTATTTCGACTGTCACCTCCTTCAGCGGACCGGCGTTTGGTGAGCCATCCTGTCTTCCCCAGAACCCAGAAGGGTTACCTGAGCCCTGGTGGCCTTGATGTGAGGCTGGAAGTCCATCTCCCTGAGGAGGTTGACGGACCGCTCATCCAGCCATACAACAAGTCTTAGACCCAGAAGTTCCTCTCTCCTTTCGAGTACCTCCTGTGACGTACCTTGTCACTTGTTGGCGATTTTTACTTACTGGGCTCCAATACTTCTACCAGATCTGAATACGATCGACTTTCATGTTGATTTCTCGGGTGCCAGATTTTTGTCACTCCTCGTTAGAGGCTTCTGCTAGGGCCTTTACTACAAAGCGTATCCCCGTGCTATCTATGGATAGCCTTGTCCCAGGGTGGTATCAGTGAAGTAAGTTACCAGGAGTCAATAGGGCAGATTGAATAGTATTAGAATTGCAGGCTTTAATTGCAATTGATACTTGGTTACTTCTTGACTACTTGAATACTGTTGCAGAAAGTCATTTTAGATAAACACGTAACTTCCCAATAATAAGTTTATTTATAGCTTGAACGTAAATAAATATTTCGCTCTCTCTGTTTAATGATAATTTATCCTGACCCGGAGGAAGCACAAGGAAGCTCAGAAACAGTAAATGTTGAGAAAGCGGTCCGAACAGGCCATTTTACTTATTATGGCATTGCCAACAAATAGTAATGTAAGTAGGTATTATTAAAAACGGCTTTTCGCGCACTAATTACTATCAAAATTAATTACCGTTAACGGATACTCAAGCAGAGCAAGTGAAAGCCAGTTTTAAGTTGTGATGGTTCTTCGCAATACCCTCACTACGCCCACGTAATATCTTTTGAGAACTTTCAACAATAGGGAATACTGAGATTCATGCATCCTGCACTTCTTCTGGGTTGGTACGCGTACATTCTCGGTAACGGTCTCACCGGTAACTCTGCGACAGTGCCAGGCGCTTATATACTACCCACACATAAATTTGGTAATTATAACTCTTACTTCCAGGTAAGAAACAGCGTGTTAGAATTATAATCACCTCGACAGCAATACCACTTCACTTCCGAGTAAGAGACGGCGTGTTAGAATTATAATCACCTCGACAGCAATAACACTCCACTTCCGGGTAGGAGACAGCGTGTACAGTCGATATCACGACTCTCGAACATACATCTCCCTTCAGATCCTACTTCTGGGTGAGACACAGCGTGTAGACCCTGGCGGAGGACTATCTTCGACGCACCCTTATTTCCGGGGAAGATACAATGTATATTGGTACATCTTGATTCACATTCACTTTATTCCTCCTTCAGAGCCTACTTCCGGGTAAGACACAGCGTGTGGACTCTGACGGAGGACTATCTACGACTCACCCTTATTTCCGGGGGAGACACAGTATATATTGGTGCGTCGTGATTCCCTCTCACTCTAGTCATTCACACCCTCTGACAATATAATTACTCAACAAATTCAATTTTCACGTTTATCAGGACAGAAAACAATCAATTTTATCGGAACGTTATGTGAGTCTGTACAGGATAGACTTATCAGATGCAATACAGAAATTACAATCACTAATTGAATGATATTTGAAGTTACAAGGCCGTACCGCGAGCAAAACAATGAAACTCAATAAACTAACTCAAATAGCGGAATCAATATAAGTTAATACTTCAATGAGAACTGGTGAAACACTTACTTTTTGATTTTGACGGTATAAATGGTTTACTCACACTTCAGTTGGCTCACTGACTATAATCATGGATCATAATATTCTCATTCAGCGCTTACGTTCTTTCATATCAATCGGGGTGCTGGTCAAGTCACCTACACCAGCTCATGATGCTTCACCAATTCCCTGATTCTGTGCCGTGGTTTTCATGCTTATATCTATTTTGTTATCTTCTGTTGACACGAAATATACACGGTTCTGAATGAAATTGAATATACGCGGTTTATGGATTGGAATGTTTGCGAATCTGGTACGTAAGCTACACAAATGTCTATGCCCGGTACTTTCTATTTTCCTATACAGAAACGAAATCGTAAATTTATGACCAATCTACCTGTTTCTCATTAAATGATTTTTCAAGATTCAAGAGCTTCAATGTACCCTCCTTTGGAAGAGGGAAGCCCCTGGTTCTGTTTTTTCCAGGCGACCGGGGATGGCCTGGTTTGGAAGATGCCTCTTTCCAGGGACCCATAACATGGCCATTCTCCTTTTATGTAGAGCCGAGGGCTTCATTGCACGGAATCTGATTGCATCTTCCAAGGGTTTCAAAGCGACCACTGTGCTTGACAGACACTGTTCGGACGCGGCATCCACTGCTATTGTCAGGAGACACCTATTGCAAACCCTGGTGGAATGGATTCGTGGAGGAGCAATCCCATCAAGAAGGGAGAGGATCACGAAACCCACGGCATCATTGTACTACATGACCTCGGCTGGAGTGAACCCTGTTGTATCAATATGCGCCATATTGGATTATTCCAGTTTCCACTACTTTTTCAATGGTTTATTACAAGTAACACTTCAGTCTACAAAATCCGAGATAATTGAAATTTAGTTTTTTACCATTTTAGCATTGACTTTCAATCTTCCACACACGTCAATGACATTTTGATATATTGTGTGTCATCGTATTCTATGCAGAAATGTCTTCAACGAACGGTGAAAAAGGAGTTATGATGAAACTTCATTAACAAATAACATGCAATCAGTGTTGAGACATCGGAAATGTATTAAAACATGTATGTCGAAAGATGACAATCAGATTGAACTATGTTCAACTTATTGCATGGAGTAACAATTACAATTAACTATGAAGTAAACTATAGATACTAAAATAAATCACAGCAAATGCTGGAAATATTGTCCTCGCTCCTGTAAATGCAGTTCTTTCCTGAATATTAAGCACTACACGATTATATTCTGATATTTCCTTTGAGCATTAGATATATGTTTCGGTGTATCTCATTAAAATATATCTGGAAAATGAGATCTACATACATTGCTAGTCCCACCAGCGGTCCATTATTCCCCATTCATCTCTCATCAAAGATAATCTATTGTGGAGAAGAGCCCCATGGTGTTGAAACCAGATGATAATAATAATACAATAATGGCGTTTGTTCATATGATTACTGCCACAATTTGGTTACAATAACTGAAGTGTATACTTGAATAAACCAAGAATGCTCACTAAGGTCGAGGCTTGTACGTGAGAACAGAAAAAAAAATACAATATAATAAAATAAACGAATGAATATCAAATCAGTAGCCTATAATAAGTATGTAGATATATGAATATACAAACGCTACGAAATGCGAGGGAATAAATAATCTACCTTAATAATCTATACATTAATTATTGAATTTAAGAATCGATAAACACACGTAATTTGTAGTATGATTGATCTCCTTGTATAACATTGAAACGCATACATACACATTCATACATATATACATATATCGCGAATGCATGCTGCTGAATTGTGAGACATTTTCTCACTGAAAATTTCCCCCCATGATTGTCTCTCCCATAGTTGAGAGCGCGTGTAATTGAGGGATAACTCTTCATTTCGTACGATCTCATTGGCCAGCGATCGTAGTTTTTAAACTATGATAGTAGTAGGGAGGGTGATGACGTAACCGTTTATTTCAATAGATTCTATTAGCGAAACCTGGAGAGATGTCATCAACCTAATATTGTCGAACAAAATAATGTGTATTAGTTGAAGCACTGAGTAGAGACATTAGATTTTACGAACACTTGAATACAGTTGAACAGTTCAAATATTAGCGCCAAGAAGGAGGAGGAGGATGGCGGTGTTGAGATCGGAGTTTATAATCCTAGTCTCAATTTTGAAAAGGATTCTGTATACAAAAGCTCCACTTCAAGTGGAACGTATTCATATATTTCTAAAGGATGATTCTAGTTTCAAGTGTAATCGAACCGAATGGCTACCAATGAATTGGCAAAAATTCATCGAATATCTATTTGAGGTATTCACATACAGCAATGCATCACGGAAGAATCATACAAACATACATTATAAACAAAAATGTCATTTTATGATGATATTGAAGGAGATATGGCTGAATAGCAATCGTTATTTTCGAAGAATACTTCATGTCTACCACAACAAATGAAAGCTACACCACTACAGGCAGAATCATCATCATCCACATCACTTGATGGAGAGAAATTAAAATTTTTGGAATTTTACATGGCATTTTATCATCTATATCTATACCTATATTATATATAAAAATTCTCGGGAAATAGGTCACATTAACACTCTGTTTTAAAATTTTCCTATTACCTATTTCCCGAGAATTTTTATATATAATTCATACTGGGTCAAGAACCTTTATGTTATACCTATATTGGAAATGTCTGCTGAAAATGTGAATGAGGCTGTTTAAAGGAAGGAAAAATAATTGTAGAGGGAGAAGTGTTTTATTGGAACAAAGTAGATGTGCTAGGCCGGTTCGGGCTCAAAATCGACCTTTTTTGCATGTAAATCTCCATAAGGAAATCTAAGGTTCAAATTGTCAGAAAACAGTCCATTCCAAGGTCATCCACAATCACGCATGCGCAGTCATGTCGATAGGGGTAGGTAGTCTATGGTTCTGTGAACTGGTCATATGTCTATGGTTCCCGAAGTCTGTGAACTAGTCATCTGTCTATGGTTCTTCCTTAACTATGGTCGGGTCAAGTCTGTGAACTAACCATCTGTCTATGGATCTTCCTTAACTAAGGTCGGGGCAATCTGAAGTCTATGAATTAGGTATCTGAATACTCACATTCTACTGAAATGATTTTTCTACACACCGAGATTCGAACCTGGGAAATAAACTCTAAAGTTAGGCGGCTTAACCGCGAAGGTGGACTTGAACAATTTAATGCACTCCTACTGAAAATGAAATATTTTTCTACACACGGGAATCGAACCCGAGAAATAAAATCCAAAGCCAGCTCCTCAACCGCTAGCTATGGAGGAATTGAGAACAAGCAATTTTAATGTTGTAGATATAACCGCGGGGTATCCGGTCTGAGTGATAAGTGCGAGTATATTGCAGCCTATGTGGTACAGGTAGTTGTTTATACATGACGTCAGCCGTGTGGGTGTTTGAACACGAAGGGGGCGAAGTGTATGGCGCGGGGTCTACAGCGAGGTATGGACTGTGAGACTTCATAGCGCTAGCCATAGGGGTTTTGGAAGAGTTATAATGGGAGTGTTTGTACATAACGTCAGTCGTGGAGATGTTTGAACGTGTGGGGATGAAGTGTATGTCGCAGGATCTACAGCGAGGTATGGCATGTGAGACTTCATAGCGCTAGCCATAGGAGTTTTGAAAGAGTTATAATGGCGCTGTTTATGTATGCTGTCAGTCACGTGATTTTTGAAAGAGGCGGGTATTCATCGGAGGTATCATGGAAGGGCTGCTGCTCCTTCATCAAAGTGGGCGTATAGATGGAATGTTATACAGTATGGAAATGATATCTTCTGCATTTCTCAAACGCGATGCTTATAAGGAAATTTATTCAAGCAGCCTGTACCTTACTTGATTGCTATATTACAAAATGCGATTTCAATCATCTTAAAGATATAGATATATGGATATTATTTTTAGTATACAAAATGGAGTTGGGAGACTTCAATGGGGTATGAAATGTGAGGTTATACAGATTGTTTATGTATGACGTCAGTCATGTGAATTTGAATGAAGCTGGCGCGGTCTCCAACGAGGCAGGTGTGTATGTGAGGTTATACAGAGTGTGCAGGTATAATGATGTCTATCACTCAGGTCTTCAGCTAGGTATCTACCTTGCAGGAGTCTTCAATGAAATGTGGGGTTGTTTGTACATGCCGTTAGTCGCAGGGGTTTTGTCTGAGTTATAATGATATCGGTCGCGATGCATCGGCTGCTCCACAAGTCTTCAATAAGGGGTCATAACATCTAACATGTGATAGTTTACAAAAATGTTGCTTCTCATAATAGCGATATTATGAAGCGTTTGCAGAAATAACTATTAAATCATCTAAGGGTGTTTTGCTTGATTAGTACTAGCGAGTACAATATTTGTTATAATATTATGAGTATGCATCATTAGCTCACTTGAGCGATAAGGTTGTGCTAAATCATCTCCAAGAGCAATGTATTCAACTTGGAATTATCGTAATGATGCGCGATCCTTCAATGTTAAAGTAGTTTCATAAGTTATCCGAAAGTAATACGAATATATAAAATGTTTTTCCAAAATTAGTACTGAAGTAAACATAATTCGCTATAATATTCATTCATGTATGTTTCATAAATTATCCGATATAAATCAAATAAGTTTATGCTAAATTTGTGGCAGGTTGAATAATATTCACTATCATATTTTGCGGTAGAGCTACAGCTCGCTCGAGCGATAAGAAAGTTACACCGATCACCTTCAAACGCTATGAGAATACTTTGTTTCAAATCAAACATATTGTATGTATATATATTCGAATCATATTGATTGTAAATCGCATAATATAACCCGAAATCTAGCTGCTGGCGGGGGAAATATTGTTAATAATTATTAACGTGGTACCCTATAAGCGCTGTAAACGTTATATAATAAGATTTGCGGCGAATTCGGTAATTCGAGGTATACAATATATAGGTGTGGGAGGGTTGGAACCCAATACCTATACAGAATCTAGACGAAGCGGTGTTACGCATCACGATGATTATTCGAACTGTCTGTACAGCTCGATTGCTATATAACAAAATACATTTTTAATCATCTTAAACATATAGATGTGCTAATATAATTTTTTCAGTATGCAAAAATATACTAATAAAACATTTTTCATCGACACACATTTCTTCATAGGATAGTTAGCTTTTTTCCAACCACCCAAGAGGTAGAACTATGATGATTGAATGAGGAATAGATGAGGATAATAATAATAATCATATGAATATCTTGATAAGCGCTAATCTATATGACATTCATAATAATATTGCAACTATATCTAAATGTAAATGAACCGCCAATCAATTACTCTAATCACGCTTACAATAAATATTATTCCAATAACTAAGTGTTGAATGTGCTTATATTCAAACTATTCAGGTTATATCCTATGATATAATATTAGATTCTAATTATGTGAAATGAGTATATTGTAACTATATGTAAATATCAATAATAATAACTACATCTGAATAGATATCAATAATAATATTGCAGCTATATAATATGTTTATACTCGAAAATTAATTGGGGAAATATAAAATATATTCTAATAAATAGGACGAAAAGTGCATATCGATAATAATAATATTACAGCTACAGCTAAAATGTAAATGAAACAACAATCACTAATCATATAACTAAATGTTAAATGTGCTTATATTCAAACTATTCAGGTTATATCCTATGATATAATATCAGATTCTAATAATGAGGAATGAATGTATTGTAACTACGTGTAAATAGATTCAAGCTACAATCACTAACTCGCAGGAGTACATGTTTACCGTGTGTGTTCGCTAAGACATCTGATTAATAAACCTTTATTGATCGCTCCAATATATATACTCAAACCACCTGCTGTTGTTGTTCAATGTTTTCTTCATCATCATCTTCCGAGAGGGTTTCGGGCGCGTTATCGTGTCTTGATAGAATATAGCTCTCATCTGCAGAATAACCATAGGAAAATGAGTGTTTCGAGAGAATTATCAGGGCTTGATAGAATCTCGCTCCCATCTACAGAATAACCACTAAACAAATTAATGCATTCATGATATATAGTAAGATCAAGATGGAATGAACAACTCACTTGTCTTGTCAACCCCGCATTTGCGTTTTCGTAAATATATCCAACCTGTTGGTCAACTCTTGAACATAATCGTCAAATTTACCCATTTTTATCTAACACTCAACACTCACAAGAATACTATTTTTTCCCTATGAAGTACCTAGAGTTTTATACACAATATTTAATCCAAAGTCCTACGAATTGAATTAGTTCCCAGGAAAAATGATAAAGTTGTTATCGGTTGAGGAAAAAAAATGTATGCGGATAAATATTTCAAGGAAGTTTCTGCAATCACGCGATTTCAAATAGAATGTAACATCCTGCTTGTGGTTGCGGATCTTATCAATATGAATATAACAGTCGAACGAGACTTCCTGCTTGTGGCTACAGCCAACTTATTATCATGATATAACAGGCGACGAGACATCCTGCATGCCGTGTGAACATAACAGGAAAGTGATAAGAAGTTCCTATAAAACTCGATGTGCGTACAATTCAATCATTCAACAGCTTGGTTCGGAACAAGTAAGTCGTGCTTACCTGTGCTCTGTGTTCAGCGCGTTAAATATATTTTGTGAAAAACTTTCAATCTAGTGTCAGTGCTTTAGTGCAATAATAATGTAAGTTAACATATTTTATATCTTACTTTTATGCTTCACCATCTATCCTAAGGTCTAAAGGGTGGTCGACTTTTCCCAAATGGAAACACGACAGGTATCTCCTTTAGGGGAGAGATAGTATCAACTTCGGTATCTGTAATTCCCACCTACAAAATGGGTTGTTACCATTAGAGGTTAGGTATATACAGTGTTTTTCATTTGCTTTAGCAGCATTAAAGGGAATTGTCGCCTGACGGCTATGAAAGAACCGCCTTGCGACTTTGCATTCAGAAATGTTGCTTTACACCCCCACTTTTATGCTTCACCATCTATCCTAAGGTCTAAAGGGTGGTCGACTTTTCCCAAATGGAAACACGACAGGTATCTCCTTTAGGGGAGAGATAGTATCAACTTCGGTATCTGTAATTCCCACCTACAAAATGGGTTGTTACCATTAGAGGTTAGGTATATACAGTGTTTTTCATTTGCTTTAGCAGCATTAAAGGGAATTGTCGCCTGACGGCTATGAAAGAATCGCCTTGTGACTTTGCATTCAAAAATGTTGCTTTACACATATATTAAATTGATTAATTTCAAAAAATCGGACATTTATGTGCATCTGACGGAAGTAGATTATATAGTCGGCACATTATCACATCGGAAGTGAGACCGGAAGTGGTGATTTTATTGCATATTCAGAATCTATGTGATGTGCTGAATAAGAATATACTATTTATATGTCTATCAGTTTGGTAGATCTCTCGCGATAAGGATTTGAAATTTTTATTTTTTAAAGTGAGGCTTCATGGGTATCAAATGAAAGGTCTTAACAAGTAGAATATGAATTTCAACTTTTTCCTCAGAAAATCTATCATTTATGTGCATCTAACGGAAGTAGATTATATAGTCGACACATTATCACACCGGAAATGAGACCGGAAGTGGTGATTTTATTGTACATCCAGAATCTATGTGATGTGCTGAATAAGAATATACTATTTATATGGCGATCCGTTTGGCCGATCTCTCGATAAGGATTTGAAATTTTTATTTTTTAAAGTGGGGCTTTATGGGTATCAAATGAAAGGTCTTAACAAGAAGAGTATGAATTTTATGGTTTACATGGAGAAAAATCTGATATCGAGGGTATAAACAGGAAAAACTGTGAATTTTGTTGCAACCATAGCTTCATGGGTATTGAATGGAAAGTCTTGATGTGTAGAATATGAATTTCAACACAAAAAAATCTATAAGTAAAATTGGAGGGGAGCGTATAAATATGACATTATCAGAATCGGAAGAAAATGGGATAGGGTGCAACTGTTTTATATCTGTAGATGTAGAATAAGTGACTACATAGTTTATATATGTAAAAACAATGCGTATGGGCTGATATAAACAAATTTAAAAAAAAAGTTCAATATTCGGTCGTCGATGAAGTAATTTACCAGCGTGTAATATACTCATAATCTCAGTTTAAGTCATATAGGTAATTATACAGCAACATATAACCTTATAAGTCACCGGTACATAACGTTCGAGAGTTTATATAAAGGGGTGATTTGGAGAGTAAAATTAGATACATTTATATCATCCGGCTGCATATAGGTAATTATACAGCAACATATAACCTTATAAGTCGCCGGTACATATCGTTCAAGAGTTTATATAAAGGGGTGATTTGGAGAGTAAAGTTAGATACATTTATATCATCCTGCTGTTTCCATATAAGTCATCTGTAATCTCAACAGAAAAACCGGATTCCGTATAATTTCTACAGGTATATATCACTTGAGTTCTCCTTCAATAATTCTCATGTGGAAGTTGGAGAAGATCTTATCCATTTTTTCAAACGATAACATTTACTAATTTTCAATTCTACCGCAGATCAAGATGTCCATTTTCACTGATTTGGTGAAGCATATCGCGGCTCTACTCAGTCTTCTAACACCACACTATGATGGAGCAGTGGCTGCCGAAGGATTGCGGAAATGCTCTTTAGGAATAAGGAGGATAAATAATGCCCTTAAAACACCTAAAAATATTGGGGAGAAGCAGCAGCTGCTATGAGCATTGGGAGCTCTGAAGACGCTGCGGGTTCAGATAAAATCTGAGCAGAAGAGGGGATCCGGTGTGGATTCACGAAAAGAAACAGTGTGGGATCGAGTTCATTGGACTGATTCCATATCTGCATTCAACAGCCGCATCCGTACTGGCATCCTTTCAAACTTGAAGCATAAGGATCCCAAGGCGTTTCTAGGAGACTGGAAGGCCCTCTTCAAGCGACGTATTAAGAATGCTCTCAAGAATGACGAGTCAATTAAGGTTAATTCAGTATTCTGTGGAGAATTCCAGCTCGTCA
The DNA here is from genome assembly GCA_958510875.1 of Endomychus coccineus. Classification (NCBI taxonomy): domain Eukaryota; kingdom Metazoa; phylum Arthropoda; class Insecta; order Coleoptera; family Endomychidae; genus Endomychus; species Endomychus coccineus. Next base: position 202,280,503 of record OY294067.1, read on the forward strand.
AAGCGAAGCAGGTATTGATGGAGTTCAAATACTTTAATACATCCAATTCACCAATCTTTCGAGACACCTGCTTGGATAGTTGGTTTGAGGATAAGATAGTGAAGCCTATATTGACTCAATAAGAAGAGTTCCAAGAAAGAGACAGCGGGTGGGCGTTGACGAAGATTACCAATTTGGGGGTGAATATCAACAAGTTCACCCCTCAACTGGGATCTTCATATATCGATTTACCAGCCCAGATCAAACGTAAAGAGGCATGCATCAATGTGAAAAATAATGATGATGCATGTTCCGCATGAGCAGTGATTTCAGCACTATACCCAGCAGCTAAGAACTCCGATAGAGTTAGTTCGTACCCCCACTACACGGAAGTATTAAAATTGAAAGGGATTCAATTTCCGATGACAATGCGTCAGATCCCTAACTTTGAGAAGCAGAATGAAGACTCAATCAACGTATACATCTTAAATAAAAGTGGAAAGTCATTCGTTACATTGCCTACCTACCTTACGAAGGAGAAGAGGGGTAGACACGTTAACCTTCTACTTATTCAAGATCGATACTTTGGGAAGGAAGAAGAAAATAGCAATGATACGACCCCAATCCGTTTCCATTACGTATGGATCAAAGATCTGTCACGCCTGGTTTCTTCGCAGCTTAGTGAAAAAGATCACAAGAAATTCTTTTGCGAACGATGCCTCCATTACTTCAGCTCTGAGGAATAGTTAGGTAAACATACGGAAGACTGTGAGAAGCTGAATAGCTGTGAGGTTAAGATGCCAGAAGTTGGAAAGAATATCCTAAAATTCAAAAATTTTAAGAATAAAGTGAAAGCTCCATTTGTGGTATATGCTGATCTAGAAAGCGTTCTTACACCCACTTCGGATCCGAAGAAGCCTCAACAACATATCCCTGCAGCTATCGGTTATTACATGAAATGTTCATATGAAGATTCCCTATCCTTCTATCGAGCCTATTGCGGCGTGGATTGTATGAGTTGGTTCGCAGATCAGATGAAGACTCTCGCAGAAGATTTGGGTACAGTTTTCTGGTGTCCATATGACATCGATATGTCTGAGAACGATGAAGCTGCATTCAGAAGGGCGGGCTGTTGCCACATTTGCGAACAGCCATTCTCGTAGGCTGATAGAAAAGTTCGGGATCATAATCACCTGCTACCACTGAGAAATTATCGAGGAGCAGCACATGAAGGTTGCAACATCAACTATCAGGACACGCATGTTGTTCCTATAGTTTTCCACAATCTCAGTAACTACGATGCAAACTTTATCATCGAAGATATAGCCATGCGAATGGACGGTAAAATCAGCCTACTCCCGATAACCAAAGAGAAATATATAAGTTTCACCAAACATATCGATGATGTCCCCATTCAACTCAGATTCATCGACTCGTTTAGATTCATGAATTCGTCCTAGGATAAGTTGGCATCATACTTGGGCGATTACCCAAATTTGAAATGTCAGTTTGGAGAACTTGATTATGAACGAGTTAAGCTTCTAACCAAGAAAGGTGTTATGCCGTATGATTATGTCGACTCGTTTGATAGATTCTCCGAGTCTTTTTTACCACCAATTGAGGCTTTCTACAATAAATTAGAAGATAAGCCGTGCCCTCGGAGACTATACCAGCGAGCTCAGCATATATGGGAAAAATTTGAATGTCGAAACTTAGGCCAATACGTCGATCTGTATATGAAGACAGACATAATGCTACTGGCCGACGTTTTCGAACAATTCAGGAGTAGCTGTCATCAAACATATAATTTGGATCCTGCGCACTACTTTACACTGCCTGGCTTTACTTGGGATGCGATGCTGAAACATACGAAACAAGAACTTGAGCTTCTCACAGATCTCGATATATTTCTATTCGTTGAGAAAGGGATTAGAGGCGGACTTAGTCAAGTATGTTCTAAGCGTAGAGCCCACGCCAACAACAAATATATGCCGAATTATAATCCATCGAAAGCTGATTCTTATTTGATGTATTATGACGTCAATAACCAGTATGGTTGGGCCATGAGTCAAGTTCTCCCATATGGCGGATTTGAATGGTGCGATACAAATATTGATGTTACTACAGTTCCAGATGATTCTGATGTAGGATATATTTTAGAAGTCAATTTGGAGTACCCTAAACATCTGCATGATCAACATAAAGATTTACCCTTCTGCCCTCTACATATTAATCCTCAAACAGGCAACGCCCCCGCTTCATCTAATGCACATATTCGCAAAAGAGTGAATGTTCGCCTACTTACCGAGTGGGGTGGGCGGTATGGAGCTGATTCATATATTTCTAAGCCTGAGTTCAAGAGTTGCACCATCTTCAACGAGAATTTGGTAGCAGTTGAGCTAAACAAGTTGGAAGTGTGGTTAAATAAACCTATTTATGTAGGAATGTCTATATTGGATTTGGCCAAGACAACTATCTACGACTTCCATTATAAGTATATGTATCCAGCGTTTGGGGATAGTTGTTCTATGCTGTATACAGATACAGACTCTCTCATATATGAGTTGGGGAAAGACCCTTATGATGTAATGAAACGTGACTGTCATCAATACTTCGACACCAGCGACTACCAACCTGATAACATCTATAATATTCCGCTCGTCAATAAGAAAGTATTAGGGAAGATGAAGGATGAGAACAACGGAACCCCCATGACCGATTTTGTAGGTCTGAGATCAAAATTATACGCAATTAAGATATTGACTTCAGAGGATGATGTTACTAGACTGCTTCAAGATCTTGAAGCAGCCGAGTATGAAGAGTCCGAAATTGCGGAAATAATGAGGAATTATGGCGTAACAAAAAAAGCGAAGATGGTAAAATTTTCCGTCGTTAGAAACGCGATCAACTTTGATGACTACATCGAGTGCCTTGAAAAATGGAAAGAGGTATCGGTCACTCAACATTTAATCAAAGCGGAAAAACATAAAGTGTTCTCCATAAACCTGGAGAAGATTGCGCTATCCCCCAACGATGATAAGCGGTACTTGATCCCTGGAACTTTCGCTACGCTTCCCTGGGGACATTACACAATCTCAAATATGATGATGGAGATAGATTAAGTATTGTTGGTTGAATATATTAACATAATTATACGGCTGTTGTATGCAGATTATATGATTTGTGATTGGTTGACATTCCATATACGATGGAGGATAATATATGTATGCAGTCCAGCATGTTGATGATCTGCAAGATTGACTTCTCAATATCATACCCCCAAAATGAAAATGTGCTTTCTTCAAAATAAATGATATAATAAATAGCGATATTTCATTCCTCATACATATCACACGTGGTTTGTAGGCCTCCTGGGGATGCTTTCCACTTTATCCAAAAAAAAAAAGCAACGTGCCATAAGTTCTACCTCTTGGGTGGTTGGGAAACGGACTTGATCTCCATTAAAACTCCTTGCTTATATGTTTCCATTGAAATTGATTAAACCCGCGAAAATAAAAATGTGTTTATCAATATAACTTTTACGTAACTGTCTGTATGTATGTATATATAAACGCTTTAACATATGAAGTTTGTAAGTCGTGCTCGCGAAGGAATCACGTGTCTGAATATTGAAACACGTGTCTGAAACACGTGTCTGAATGTTGAAACACGTGTCTGAATGTTGAAACACGTGTCTGAAACACGTGTCTGAATGCTGAAACACGTGTCTGAATGTTGAAACACGTGTTTGAATACTGAAACACGTGTCTGAATGTTAAAGCATGTAATGAATCATGCGATAAAACATGTGCATGAATGTATTACAAACATTATGATTATTCACATTTTATTCCTCATTAGCCCATCATAGTTCGTGAACGATGATGACGTCATCATCGTTCGTAAACTATGGTCACCGGATTGAATCAGTTACTGTCATTGACTTAGAGTAGTGACGTCATCATCGTTCGTGAACGATGGTCGCCAGATTGAATCAGTTACTGTCATTGGCTTAGAGTAGTGACGTCATCATCGTTCGTGAAAGATGGTCGCCGGATTGAATCAGTTACTGTCATTGGCTTAGAGTAGTGACGTCATCATCGTTCGTGAACGATGGTCGCCGGATTAGATCAGTTACTGTCATTGGCTTAGAGTAGTGACGTCATCATCGTTCGTGAACGATGGTAGCCAGATTGAATCAGTTACCTTCATTGACTCAGAGTAGTGACGTCATCATCATTCGTGAACGATGGTCGCCAGATTGAATCAGTTACTGTCATTGACTTAGAGTAGTGACGTCATCATCGTTCGTGAACGATGGTCGCCAGATTGAATCAGTTACTGTCATTGGCTTAGAGTAGTGACGTCATCATCGTTCGTGAACGATGGTCGCCGGATTGAATCAGTTACTGTCATTGGCTTAGAGTAGTGATGTCATCATCGTTTGTAAACTAAGGTCGCCGGATCTTCAGTTTAATAAAACACCACTCACTAGTCAAAAAAAAAACCAACCTCACATTCCATACCTCGTTGTAGGCCCCCGCGACAGACACCACCACACGACTAACGTCATGTTTAAACAACCCCACATTCCATACCTTATTTGAAGTCCCCCAACCCCATTTTTGTATACTGAAAAATAATATCCATATATCTATATGTTTAAGATGATTGAAATCGCATTTTGTAATATAGCAATCAAGTAAGGTACAGGCTGCTTGAATAAACGTTTTGAAAGTAATTTCCTCATAAACATCGCGTTTGAGAAATGCAGAAGATATCATTTCCATACTGTATAACATTCCATCTATACGCCCACTCCGATGAAGGAGCAGCAGCCCTCCCATGATACCTCCGATAAATACCCGCCTCTTTCGAAAATCACGTGACTGGCAGCATACATAAACAGCGCCATTATAACTCTTTCAAAACCCCTATGGCTAGCGCTATGAAGTCTCACATGCCATACCTCGCTGTAGATCCTGCGACATACACTTCATCCCCACACGTTCAAACATCTCCACGACAGACGTTATGTACAAACACTCCCATTATAACTCTTCCAAAACCCCTATGGCTAGCGCTATGAAGTCTCACATTCCATACCTCGCTGTAGACCCCGCGCCATACACTTCGCCCCCTTTGTGTTCTAACACCCACACGGCTGACGTCATGTATAAACAACTACCTGTACCACATAGGCTGCAATATACTCGCACTTATCACTCAGACCGGATACCCCGCGGTTATATCTACAACATTAAAATTGCTTGTTCTCAATTCCTCCATAGCTGAGCGGTTAAGGAGCTGGCTTTGGATTTCATTTCTCGGGTTCGATTCCCGTGTGTAGAAAAATATTTCATTTTCAGTAGGAGTGCATTAAATTGTTCAAGTCCACCTTCGCGGTTAAGCCGCCTAACTTTAGAGTTTATTCCCCAGGTTCGAATCTCGGTGTGTAGAAAAATCATTTCAGTAGAATGTGAGTACTCAGATACCTAATTCATAGACTTCAGATTGCCCCGACCATAGCTAAGGAAGATCCATAGACAGATGGTTAGTTCACAGACTTGACCCGACCATAGTTGAGGAAGAACCATAGACAGATGACTAGTTCACAGACTTCGGGAACCATAGACATATGACCAGTTCACAGAACCATAGACTACCTAGCCCCAATCGATATGACTGCGCATGCGTGATTGTGGATGACCTTGGAATGGACCGTTTTCTGACAATTTGAACCTTAGATTTCCTTATGGAGATTTACATGCAAAAAAGGTCGATTTTGAGCCCGAACCGGCCCAGCACATCTACTGAACAAAAATAATGAACACATGCTATAGTCCGGCGACCGTAGTTCGTAAACCATGACCGCCAGACGATGGCGATGTTCAAATGGATTTCGCTTGTAGCAGTCGACGACCATAGTCACGAATGATTATCGCAGGTTGATGGAGTCACTTATTGTTGAAATTTGTTTTGTTGCTAGCAACTGGCGACCGTTGTTCACGAACTATGATTGTCGGATGATTGATTACATCAACACCATTTGCTCGAGGAACGAGACATCAAAAATTGGAATAGTAACATTTTATTTAAACTAAATAATTCCAATTTGGCAGTAAAATATTGAAATATCAATATATATATATATATATATATATATATATATATACATCTCACTATATTCTGGGCGTCCTTACAAAAACGCGACCCTCAGCGTCCGGTCCAATTTCGTAACAGGGATTTATAAATTTTTGCGCATATACTCGTTGTATCATAAACAGAGGTTACCTCACCAAATTTCAGCAAATTCTATGAAGTCATATACACTTCACTATATTCTCAGCGTCCTTTCATAAAAACGCACCTTGGCATCTACAACATATACGAAGCTTTCATATTACAGATTCCTGGGCGTCCTCACATAAAAAAACTGTTTACATGGCAGATGCCTGAGCGTCCTGCGGCGTTGCCACGATTATTCTCCAATAGCAGTACCGAGTAGAGGCAAGGTAGAAATATCCAGGTCCTCCCCGATGCACGAGTGCAATAGACACGGGCCGTCAAATCAAGGACGGTGAAACCGTTAGACAAACACTTACAACTTCTATGGTACCCGACTAGTAAAAGTAGACTGTTTATTTGTTTTAGAAATAAAAAGGGTCATTTCACATTTGTTCTTTGATCAAGATTAGTTAATCGTTCAGTTCATTTCGTCTCCATTTTTCAGTCAAGTAGTGTCAAAGATGATGATTCGAATGTGATATCATGGTAAAAAATTCTAGGTACCTATAAAACAACTTTGATTTTTCGCATAATTCCGAATAGTTTCAGAATTTATCTTTCTTTTACTTCCCATATCTTTGATAGAAAGTGTATATATCATCAACTTGCTGATCTTACATTGAAAAACTATAAGCAGGATTCTAAAATATTCATATCTGTAACTATTTGGAAGACAACATTACATCCTTCTTTGAAAAAATATTTGGATTCTTCAGAAACAAATGTTTTTCTGATGCTTCCAGCAGATGTTCTTCCTACCATACTATCTGATGACCCTGTAGAATGCCCATTTAATAATTACATCAGCAGATGCAAGATTCCCAACTGGAAAAGAACACTGTAAAATGACAAAATGGAATCACCCAATAAATAAAATAAATTAAATAAAGTTTTTCTACATTTTTTCGCCAGACGGTTGCCAAAGGAGAAAAAGTTGTAAGTGATTGGCCCATCCATTCCACAAGAAGATATATGGTTGACGTTTCTATTGCAAACTTTTAGGCAAGTGTTTAACAAACTCGTCCAATAAGGAGAATTGTTCTGAATGGAAACATTTGTCACTAGTACTATATAGACACAAAAAGTGTAACTATCATGCATACAATTTCGGATCTTGGTTGATTTTCTTAACTATAATATGAAAGGGAGTAGCTCATTTACGTTCATTGGATGTACAACAAAATATCTGTATCGTATCATGAATGAATAATTTTTATTCAATACAGTTTTTATGTCCACAATGTCTAGCTTCACTTGGTACATCTACCAAACTGTATGAAAATAATGATGAAAATTTCTTAAAATAGGCAAGTTTTCATAATGTAATTCTTTAATGGAGCAACATTACAAAAGTAATGACGAACCAATAATACACCCGAACATTTCCTATGAATTTCTTCATAATAGATGAACCCACTTCAATGAGTTAAAATTTTTTTTTTTGATTTTTAGATTCACTAATAAAACGTCCAGTTTAACTAAAATCTCCAGAAAATCGGCTGACAATTTATCATTAGATTTGGAAGATGAAGCACGTCAAGAGTTTGATGTTTATTGCGAATGACTTATTTGATGAAATTTGATGTTTAAAATATCACGAATAGTCCAGTAAATTAAGGTTTTTACCCACGGATTCTTGAGAGTGATTCTTTATTTACGAAACTTGGCGAGTAGGTTCAGGGCGTATCCCATATTGCTTGTGGTCAGTTAGGATGACCTTTCACGTGCCCCCTAGAAAAAAAAGTTCAAAAAATGATCGAAATTGAAAATAAATAATATTTTCGTATTTTTCGGATCCAAATGCAATATTTCCGAAAAACACAGCCTTCTCGAGTTAAAGGGGCTCTGGAAAAAAATCGAGCAAAACATAAATCGGCTAATAATTAGATGATTCAAAAAATTTTATAATTGGAAGTTGAATTTTTTGTTAACATAACTTTTCTTCCCGGTCAATATTTCGAGAGATATCCCAAAACAAACGAAAAAAGTCGAGTCCAAGGGTTAAGAAAGTAGCCAAGGACGTTTTTGAAATATCCTAAAAATTTGAGCACATATAATGACCCCAAATGAACATTTTTTCATTCTTGGCAGTTATTCCAAGGATAGTAACGATTTTTCAGCGGATATTTGAAATTGGGCAGCATCCATTAAAATTACAATAGAACGCGTTCTATTCGTTCGATTCTTACGAAATTTGAATTTTTTCTCGTTTTTTGTTCACTGGTTATGAATCCTTTGAGAAAATTTGAAAATTCGAAATGTCGGAACCGAAATGGACTCTTTGTCCGTATTGGGACCTTACGAAAATGATAAAAATAATTTTATCGTGGTATATTATGACTCAAAATAAAACTTTTTTCATATTGTTACTGTCATCTCTACATTTGCTTATTCTACTGTTCGGGATATTTCCAATTTAGGTATTGTTATAAGCTTATAAGCTTATTTAATTTTATCAATAGTTTTTTTATGGGACACATATATTCGATCAATATTTTGATATTTTCTGGAAATTTCTTTAAAAATTGACTTTTGATCAGCTCAGGTCCAAATGTATGTAACCCAAAGGTATTATTATTATTTGAGAAGAGTACCTATAGATACCCAGAAAAACTTAAATTTTCGTTGTTTCAATTGAAGTAATCTCAGAAGAATATTCTTATGAATAGTCATTGTGGGACATTCTGTGTGCTGATATGATGTATAAGTGTGGTTATGACTTACTAAAAGAATGAAAGATAAGTATTGACAAAATTTTGAAAGATTCCTCGGGATAGCAATAACCTAACACACCAAAATACTTAACATACTTTGAGATTATCGATTAAAATTTAATATTATGGTGTTCTCAAATTAAGTATACCAAATTTTGAGATACACTTTAAGATTAGTGTTTCTCGTAACTCATCATTTCCTTTCTTTCAGAGCTACCAAGATGAAAATCTATATCATCGATGCTTTCCACTTGTAATTCATCTTTTTTTTTAATACTTTGACCACATGAGAGGGAAACCTATAATGTTCCAAGAACATCATGTGAGTCAGCAGTGAAATATAGAGACGAGATATAGGCATTCGTTCTTTTCTTGAAGGTTTGGAGGTTATAGGCATAGGGAAAAACTACCTACCTAGTTGAGCCCATCGTGCACCCCGTGGTAAGAGGTTTATTCTTTTCTACCAGGTTGTTCTGGGGGCAGTTTTGCTTCGCCGATGTAACGGTGCCTGAAAGATGTCAAAGCAGGGCATTCCAACAGGATGTGAGTGTTTCCCTCACCTCTCTGTTTCACCTACATAATAGGATCATCTGCGATGCCCATAGTATGAAGGTGTTTGTTACGATGACAATGACCCGTTAGGATTCCAGTCATCTCTCTGATGTCCCTTCTGTTCAGAGAAAGGAGTTTCTTTGTTAGCCTAGGTACAGGCTCATTGATAAATGGCTTGGCCTGCCTCATACGTGGTGATCTTGCCACAAGTCAGAGCACTTTTTGTACAGTTGACTTAGAAGTACAAGATCCCCTCGCATTTTGATACAACGACCATTGGCTCCTGTCAGACAGGGACGCCAGATGACCCCCGCCTGGTCTGGCAGTGAGTCATTTCAGTTCCTTCAACTCGACTATATCCAGGGACCCAGATGAGTTGACTTTATTCTTCTTGGATGGTTCAGCCAGTGAATCCCTGCATTATTTGACAAGTCTCGATGTGACTCTAGGTGACATGAGAGCGCCCAGGGCAGACCGGCTGTCTGTGCAAATATATATGCTCCTATTTACATAGTTACTTCGCAGATTTTCCATGGCGCAAGTCAATATTGCGTAGACCTCCGTCTGAACCCACTAGGTGAAGAGTTTCACAGCTTAGCTGTTCGGTGAAAAAATGAAGTCTGGCAGGAAGAAGTTTGGCAGGTCTTGAGCTCGACATTGAAGGGGTGACTATTTTGAGCTCGTCTCGTCCGCGTTGAAGCAGACGAAATTTCTGATGAATTCCGACCATTGAACTATCTATAGAAAAGGGTATGAGCTAACACCAGACTATAGTCTGAATCCTCATTCTCAATTAAGATGGCGGCGACTGACGGTGTCGGCGATCTCGATGGTGAGGAGAAAGTGGGGAAAAATGTGAAAAAAGCGAAATTCTGATGAAATGTTGTAGCAAGCTATGTGCAGTATATGTCTATATAATTTGTTATGGTATTTTACACAAAAGTTATACAAAAAGTAACCCAAAAATCCTATTTCTGAATGGTCAGAAAATGGTAAGTTGCAGTGAGACCAGTGAGGTTATAAGAAAACAAGTGGAATTACAGGAGAAAAACCAACTTCTAGAAGCTGAAAATAGGTACTTCAAAGAAATAATTGCAGAAATCAGAGACAAAAACAATATCTTGCACATAAATAATGATTTACTCCTTCAAAAAATGAATAACTATGAAGAACAGATAATCTACCCACAAGAAGCCGATCAAACCAAACCGGAGCAAGGTAGTCAGTGGTCCAAAAAATGTAAACAACCAACACAAATTGGTCCCACATCTGCACAAATTGATACTCCAATTCGGTCTCCAGATTCCGGAAAAGATTATGAAGTTAACAATCTGCCAAATGGGCTAATATCGTGCGCATCTGGAATTTCGGAAAAGGTTGGCCCAGGAAAAACAAAGACGGATACTGACAATCAGATCAAGAATGATGGGTTTCAACTGGTAAAATGGTGTAAACCAAGAAAAAACAACAAAGACAGATGGATTTTCAGGTGTTCAAAAAAATTATGGATATACCTACACATGGTGAAGCGAGATGCTAACGGAGACTAAATTAAAAGCTACATTAGTAGCAAAGCTAGATTGGAGGAAGATGAAATATGGGTGGAAAAGATTCCCATAACTGGCAATGGACTCAGAAAATATGTTGTTACTGCTCCTCTGCAGAAGAAAGAAGAAATGTACGACTCTTGTTTTTGTCCAAGTGGAGTTGGCATTAAAAGATTTGACTTTCAGAAACACAAGCAATTTCTTGTGCAAATTAGAAAGGATAATGGGGGGAATTTTTGACATTAAAACAAGCAGAGGATCAGAAAAATTGTGAAATTAGTATTATACATCAAAACGTGCAGTCAATAGGTAACTGTGTAGACGAGATGGAAGAATAGATGTCAGATAAAGCATAATCCCAAATTCTATGTATCACAGAACACTGGAAAACGGGGGAACAACTAAGAACATTTAGCCTGGAGGATTTCTTCTTGGAGGCAAGTTTCTGTAGACAACATGACAATGAGCATGGTGAGACAGCAATATACCTAAGAAGAGGGACTTAGGGCGTAGAATGAGACGAGTTAAAAAATCGTCAATAGAGGATCAAATTGACTGTGTAGCGAGTGAAGTTATTTTTGAAAGAAGAAAAGTGCTTATAGTTTCTATAGACAGGCCTTCAGGAGCAAACGTTGACATATTTTTCTCTAAATTTGAAGAAATTTCTAATGTGGTATATAATGAGAGAGGAGATGTTGTAATTGCTGGTGACTTTAACATCAATGTTTAAGAGGAAACAATAGATAAATTCAGATTCTGTGATATGATGAACTCAGTCAACATCATCCACAAAATTAATAAGTACACCAGAGTTACACGATCATCTCCATCATGTGTAGATAATATGTTCACTAATATTGAAGACACACCTCCATATCAGATCACTTTGCACAGAAATTAAAATTTTTGACTCAGAGAACCACATGCTCCCATACTTATAGCATATGTTTCAATGTAAATAATGTGGAAAAATTCGAGAGCATAATGAAAAATCAAGATTGGTCTCATATAAATGACATAGCCAGTGACAAAATAAATGAGCCGTGGGAAATGTACATGATTCCATGAAAGTACAGGGAATTGTTCATTACATTGCTGACAGCTTCTTGAACTATATAACTGATTATATTGATGAGTTAATAATTCGTCAAAATCAGCCACATATAAGCAATACAACCAAATATATGAAATCTATGTTTGTTAATTTAGTTAGTGGAAGTGATTTCCTGAATATAGTTAAAAATCTGGAAAATAGAATGAGCAGTGGTGTAGATGAGAACCCGAACAAATTGATAAAAATTGTTGATGTTTAATTGCAGAACCTTCAGTCTACATCATAAATAACTCCTTCAAAATTGGTATATTTCAGTTGAAAACGGCATGTATAATTCCTGTATTCAAAAATAATGGTGATCCAGAGATTACAGATAACTATAGACCAATAAGCTTATTGTGAGCTTCTTCAAAAATCTTTAAAACTGCAATGTGTAATAGATTGATTCTCACAACAGCATGTAACTTGATAAGTGACTCTCAACATAGTTACTTGGAAGGAAAATCTACCCATCCTGCAATTTTCCAGTTCATACAGCATATAATAGACCCATTAAAGGATGATACATTAGCATTAGACTCATTCTTAGACCTTTCTAAAGCATGCGATTGCTTGAATCATGAGATATTGTTAAATAAGCTGGAATATTGCGGAATAAGGGGACCAGCTCTGAGATGGTTTAGATCATACTTAGAGGATAGGAAACAGACGGTGAAGATCACGAAAGATGAAGTTGAGGGAAAATCCTCCGAAAAATTATCAAACATCAGTATTCCACAAGGTAGCATAACGAGACCATTGCTTTTTAGAGTTTACGTGAATGATTTGAATAATTTCATGAAGCTTGTTGAGGCTTGTAAGTTGATTAATTATGCTGACGACAGAAATATGCTGGTGAAGGCTCCTGATATGATCAGTATGATTGCCAAAGCAGATTTAGACTCTGAAAGAGCCAAATCTTGGTTCATACAAAATAAACTGGTTCTTAATGAAAATAAAACAAATCTCGTACTGTTCAAAACAATCTATGCCCGCACTGACTTGCCTTTTGATGTTAGTTTAGGTGGAAAGAACATAGTTAGTAAGCACTCCAAGTTCTTGGGGGTCTATATAGATAATTTTTTATGCTGAGCTATCCATGTTGAGCAACTCTGTCAAACTGAGTAACATATGTTACTCACTCAGGGTAATTAAAAAATATGCAAGCTTTCAAACACTGAAAATAGTGCATTATGCAAATGTTGAAACAAGAATAAGATATAATATGATATATTTTGGCAGTAGTAGACATATTGAAAATGTGGTCTTAATTCATTATCGAGCATTGAGAATAATGTTAAAGTTGAAGTGCAAAGAATGATGTAGGGGCTATTTGAAGAAAAATAGGATACAGAGAGTACCAGCTTTATACATTCAAGAATATCTGTTATTTCTGTTCAGAAATAGGCATTTACTCACACAACAATTCGAAACAAGAGGCCTATACCCAACTAGACATGTAAATCCGTAAATAGACTGAGTGTTACTGAAAGGGGGGCACTGTACTCTTCTATCAAATGTTTCAACAAGTTGCCAGAACACATCAAAGTTATCAATAATCTTACTGCATGTAAACAAGAAATCTATAATATGTCAATAAACTTGGAACCCTATACAATGGGAGAATTTCATAATATGTAGGTGTTTTTGAGATCAAGTCCATTTTCTTCAATGGCTGCTCTACATGCAATAAATTGTAATTATATCTCGAAATGAAGATTATTATTATTATTATCATTATTATTATTATTATGCAATGAATGGAACACCTTGTAAATTGGGTAAACTACTACCACAGTAGTTAGAGGATACATTAATGAAGCTTCATGGGCTCACCACCCACTTTAAAGACACAGCGGTTTTGAGTTATTAGAAACAACGTGATCAGGATAATTTTATAAAGTGGCTTCGAGAATATTGTAGAAGTATGTGTGTGTGTGAATTAGTATTTCCATGTAATTTAGAAAAGGATAGATGATTTCGATTAATGAAATGCGTCTGCAGCCGACTTGTGTTTTAAGATCCAATTAAATATATATATATATATATATATATATATATATATATATATATATATATATATATATATATATATATATATATATATTTGTATGTTTTCTTGGTATATTGGTTCGTATATATACTGAAAATGAAATAAAAATTCTGTTTGACGTTTCGACAATGTTTATTGTCTTTATCAGAATGTGAATTAGTGTTTCCATGTAATTTAGAAAAGAATAGATGATTTCGATTAATGAAATGCGTCTGCAGTCGACTTGTGTTTTAAGATCCAATTAAATCTGCAGAAAACATTGGATCGGTTGTGTGTGAAAGAGTAATGTATGGCTAATTACAATTTGAAATGGATTGAATTCGATAAAATACAAGATATTTTAAGATTGTACAATTATAAATATCTATGATTATTGTATGAATTAGTTATTCTATGATAAACACTTCCAATCTATCATAATCAACTATTCAAGTTTAAGATAATTCTATGGAATTCAACCTCAGAATTGTTACTCATAATGTCATAATTAAATAATACTTTATCTTTTTTAGGTTGAATTTTAAATAGACAAGTGGAAAGTGGCACTTCAAACTAATAAAATTTTGTTTATCATAGAATAACCAATTCACACAACAATCATGGACATTTACAATTGCACAATCTCAAAACATCCTGTATCCAATAGAACTCAATACATTTCAAATTGTAACCAGCCATACACCACTCCCTCATACACAATCGATCCAAATGTTGGATAATTAGTTGGGTTTTATTTTCAGTATTCAATGAAAAATTAACTTTGTTAATATATATATATATATATATATATATATATATATATATATATATATATATATATATATATATATATATATATATATATATATATATATATATATATATATATATATATATATATATATATATATATATATATACATTCAAACCTGGTCGGGGCTGCTGCGAGCTCCGACGACATCGCAGCAGTCGCGCCAGAAAAAACCTAAAAGGCGGTTAACCGAAGCTACTCCTCCCCACCGGTCGGTAAGTAGCTTCAGGTTCCTAAATCGTGTTCCCTAAGTATTCTAATTGAACCCAGAATGACTGCCTTCTGCATCCGGTCTATCAAGATCTGCGCCGAGTTCCTACAGGCCGGAATGATCTTCAAGTTTGAACGCAGCGAAGACCGAATTCCGTCCAAAACACCGATGATCAGAACCACTAATACGACCTTGTGGCCTGGGTATAGCGTGCGGAGCTCGAACAGGAGATCTTGATATTTTGTCCATTTTTCCTCCTCTTTCAAGACGTCTTCTCTGCCGGAGCGGAGAATTCGATGACATACATAGTCTTATCGAGGAGGACAACGTCAGGCCTATTTGCTTGTATGAACCTGACGGTCGGAAACGGATAATTCCAGAAGATCTGGCATTTTTCGTTTCCGACAACGGACTCAATATCTCCTGGCATGTAAGGCAGCACCGGCTCCTGGTCTATTCCGTACGAGTGCCTCAGATGGTGATACAGCAACCGTAGGGCCGCATTATGGCGATGGGTGTACGCCGTGGCCGCTTTTGCCGGACATGCCGACAGAAGGTGGAAAAGCGTCTCAGGCGCCTTTCGACAGGCCCTGCAGCTGACATCAGGGACCTGCTCACCCATCACATTGCGGCGATAGACCAAGGTGTTAATTACGCCATCTTGGCAAGCTGCGGTAAATCCCGCAGTCTCGGATGTAAGCCCGGCTGACCTTAGGTAGCCGAAGGTCAGCCTAGTTGACAAGCCGAGCGGTTCGATGTTTCGATAGAAAACACCGTGTATCGGCTTGTCAACATGCCGCCTGAGCGTAAGATCTTGCTCCGCGGCATTTATCTGGGCTTTCAGGCGAGAAGGTAGGAGCTCGAGGTTGCCCTCTAGTAGGTCTTCTCGACTGATCTGAAATTCGAGACCAAGTTCTTCCCCAGATTTTTGTGCTGCCTTAACGATAAATGCCCCCACTCCGGCCAATTCGTGACTTTTAACAAGGCACAGGAGGGGGTCCGAGCTCCTAAGAACTTTAAAAGCTATACTCAGAACCACACTTCGATGCAGACCCTCCAGACTGAGGAGTCCCCTACCTCCCCGATGACGTGGGAGATAAATGCGGGAAACGGACGATCTAGGATGCAAACTGTGATGGATATGCATCATTTTCCGGGTTTGTTTATCGAGTCTATGCAGCTCATCGACCGTCCATTTCACCACTCGAAAGGAGTGGAGCAGGACTGGAACGGCAAGCATATTTGTTGCAGACACCTTGTTCCCACTCGAAAGTTCGGAAGACCAAATCTTTTGAACAAGGTTTCTGTATTTGCCGCAGAGAGCCACCTTTACCTGGGAAGCGTCATGATCAGGACGCTGTTCAATTCCCAGGTATCGATAGGTCTCTCCAGCATCGAGGTGTTCAAAGTTGCTTCCGTCGGCAAGCTGCATATTCTCGTACACTTCAAGAGATCGTCCTCTCCTCAAATGAAGCACTGCGCATTTGTCCAATCCCAACTTCATGCCTACGGCTCGTGTATATTCCTGAACCACATTGAGAGATTGATGGAGGTTCTTCTTCCCAGAGGCATACAGTTTCAAATCATCCACGTAAAATAAATGGGTGATCTGATGCCTCCGGTCGTTCGATGGTCCAGAGTAATATCCACGAGTCCGTCTTAAAGCAATGGAGAGCGGCAGCAGTGAGATATTGAACAAGAGGGGACTCAATGAGTCTCCTTGGAAAACTCCCCTCTTGAATGTTACCAACTCTGTCAAGACTCGTCGTGTACCTGATGTGATGGCAAAACGGGTCTTCCAGAGTGGCAACAGATGTTCTATGCATCTCACTAGTGGGGTTGGTACCGCAAGGCATTGGAGCAAGTATAATAATAGCTCATGTGATGTTGAATCAGATGCCTTGCGGTAGTCAATCCAGGCCATGGAAAGGTTGCGCTTGTAGAGTATGGAGTCCTGAGTGATAGATCTATCTATCACCAGGTTCTCCCGGCAACCCTCCATGCCTTTCTTTGCCCCACGCTGCTCGCTGATGTTATTAACTACCGGACCGATCGATTTCAACAACCTAGCATACACTTTGAATTTATCAGCATTGTACCCGTGTGAAGCCGGGGCGGGTCGCTAGTAATATATAATCCGAATTTAGTGTTCAACATTTGTTCTTCCGATGGGTGTTCGTTTTTCCCAAATGGGACTGTTAATCGTCACAAAAACGCTTCAAAATAATAACAATTACAATGCCAAAGAGTTGACATTTCAACATGATGGTGCACCTCCTCATTAAACTCTTGCTGTTCATGAATATTTAAATCGGACGTATCCTGGTAGATGAATCGGCCTAAGAGGACCAACAGAGTGGCCTGCAAGATCACCTGACGTGACCCAACTTGGAATGTAAGACTCATAAAGCTCAGCCACAGTCATTAAATAACATCAGCGGATCGTTGATGAATGTCGGGCCATTACACCAGAAATGCTTCATAACGTCAGAGACCGTTCTGAACAAAAGCTGTATTATTGAATGGAGGCAACAGTTTCAGAACTTATTGTCATGAACAGTGAATGAACTAAATTAACATTTTGTGTCACATCTCTCTTTGGAAACCTAAGCCATACCGTAAAGCTGAGCTCAAAAATTATAATTTTTTCCACAAACACAATGTTATTACATAAAATTATTGTAAAAATCGATACAAATGTTTTATCAGTGTTGACTTATTAACTAACTTAACTACCTACTTAATTCTCAAAAATTGTTGGGCCGTGGAAAGACATTTTGGTGACCTTTGAATTGTGGTATCATATGACTTTCAATTCCATTTCAATTTAAGGGTTGAAGCTTACCTCTGCGAGAGGTTGGAGAGGCAGAGTTGAAATGGGCGCAAAAAAAAAAATTTCTAGCTATAAAAATCAACGTATCTCGATATTTTTTCACCGAACAATATTTCTTTTTTGCATTTTTCTTCCCTTATTTTGTCAAAAACGGCTCCATCAAATTTGTAAAACTAAGATGCGTTGAACAGAGAATTCGAATACCTTTAAAATAAGTACCACTCGACCCCTATCCCTATTCAAGATTTTGGAGTCGAAGGTCACCACCACAAGGGGGTGGAAGTTACAAGGTTGATGATATAGGCAAAGTAATTCGCCCGAGAAATGGAAATTAAACGAACGGTATATGAGATATCGGCCGTGCTTCATTTTGATTGGCCCATCCTGTATATATACAGGATATATATATTTATATATATATATACATATATATATATATATATATATATATATATATATATATATATATATATATATATATATATATATATATATATATATATACATATATATATACATATATATATATATATATATATATATTACATATCGTGTTTCGTTTTGATATATATATATATATATATATATATTTGTATGTTTTCTTGGTATATTGGTTCGTATATTTACTGAAAATAAAATGAAAATTCTGTTTGACGTTTCGACAATGTTTATTGTCTTTATCAAAATGTGAATTAGTGTTTCCATGTAATTTAGAAAATAGATGATTTCGATTGATGAAATGCGTCTGCAGCCGACTTGTGTTTTAAGATCCAATTAAAACTGCAGAAAACATTGGATCGGTTGTGTGTGAAAGAGTAATGTATGGCTAATTACAATTTGAAATGGATTGAATTTGATTAAATACAAGATATTTTAAGATTGTACAATTATGAATATCTATGATTATTGTATGAATTAGTTATTCTATGATAAACACTTTCGATCAATCATAATCAACTATTCAAGTTTAAGATAATTCTATGGAATTTAACCTCAAAATTGTTAGTCATAGTGTCATAATTGAATAATATATATATATATATATATATATATATATATATATATATATATATATATATTTACATCTCGCTATTTTCAGGGCGTCCTTTCATAATTCCTACTCTGTGCGTCTACCACATATTTCTCACGCAATCCCTACTATAACGTTTGAATACTTTCCAACTCTGTATTTAAGAGGTCGTAATAAGTACATAGTCTTAATTTTGTGGGAAACTATTTTTGAATTTTTCACTCTACCGATTTCCAAGCGTTCGTTCAAGAAGCCTCTTCTGAGCGTCCAAAATATACAGTAAAACTTTCAGATTCCGGCTACTCAGCGCCCGCGAAGTATAGTTTCCTTTCATTCCACAGATTTCTGAGCGCCCAGCGATGTTGTCAGTTCGAACGGTTGTTTAGAAATCTTAGGTAGCTGAATTTATAGGAAGTACCCGATGTCGTGGACGCTCACAAATCGAAGTGTTGAAAGTACCTACTTTTCACAATTCTTACTACTCACTTGCTACCGATTCCAAAACATACAGTGAAACGCTTAAATGCCGGTTACTCAGCGTCTGTTGAGTATAGCTGTTATCATTATGTAAATTTCTCAGCGCACAGTAATGTTGTTCGAATTATGATTTGGGCTAATTCATTGGTAGCTGAATCAAAAAGAGGGGATTTTATAAGTCAAACAATAATGACAATCATCACAGATAAATATGTGAAAAATTTGTTTAGTTAATAATGTATTTCACTCCGTGTGCGACACTGACACCTGCTGTCAGGTTGCCTTCCGCAATAATTCAAACTTTAAAATAAACATGTATTATACTGACACATAAAACATAGAGTGTCGTCACTTGAATCTTGAAATGAGAATTTAGGACACTTCTGCAGATTGAATCTATCGATGATATATACAGGTATTTATAACCAGAAGAACACGGTAGCCCTTACGAATTAATGAAATCCTATAATTTCAATTGAAAAAATGAAGATAGATGTCAGAGAAACTATTCAAAATGGGGGATACCGCACCCAAAAACAATACAGTTTTTATTTTCACAACTTTGAAGCGATCTGCAGAATTTTAAATCAACACGATCAAAAGGAACAGGTCATCATCGTGTCGAATATTGTTTAGATCGTCTTATACAGTCTCACGACGTTTTGATAGTCCAATTTATCCAAAACTGATAATATGACATACATGAAATTTGGTAGATGTAAACAGTCAAAACTGATGCTTATATTTATTATGGAGTGACTTTCGGTTTTCCTGTCATTTCGGGTCAAGTGACCTCAACATATTATTTTTAAGCAACCGGTATAACGAAATAATAAACTATCACGAAGTAACGGCTTCCACAAATGAATTTTTCAACCGGTATAATATTAGAATTTGGATACGTCATTCAAAAACAAATTCAACGATACCACACTTGTCATCATTAAATTGTGCTGTAATGATAATGAGGGCTATGTATTTTCACTAAATTTATTGAGCAATATTTTGCACTCAAAAATTTAGGTGGCTATGGAACAAATAACTATTGCAGCAACAACATATGTTGTCATTTAGTATTGTTAGGTGAAGTTTATTCAAGAACTGTCATTAATTATTATTAGTCATAATCTTGTGAAGACATTGTAATAATAAGTAAATAATGCCTCCAATTTTTACTTACGATGAATATGTTGACATGCTACTTATTTATGGAGAATGTGGGAAAAACAAAACTCATGCTCAAGGTTTGTTCAGAAATCGTTTTCCTCATCGAATAATTCCAAGCAAAAATACTTTTGTCTATGTCGAACGAAAGCTAAGAACTGGTTCTTTTGCAAGCGGTAAAAATCATGTTCCTTTTCAAAAGACCGCTTAGACAGATGACAATGTGATAAATATTTTGGCTTATCATCAGGTATATTAACAAACCTCAGTACGATTTCTTGAACAAGAATTACAAATAAGTAGCAGTTCAATACAAAGAGTATCAAAAAATCACAAATACCATCCTTATAAAATATATTTAACACAAGGTTTAGTTCCTGCAGATCCTGAAAGGAGATTAAATTGTATTGCTAAAATGTTAGAACAAAGTAATGACGACCCTTCTTTTTTAGAAAAAATATTATGGAGTGATGAAAGTAGATTTCATAACAATGGTAGTGTTAATCGCCATAATGGTCATTATTGATTGCAGGAGAATCCAAAGTGGATGAGTGAAACCAATTTTCAAAGAATATGGGGAATCCATGTTTGGTGCGGTTTATTTGACGGTCGGTTGATTGGTTCCTACTTCTATGAAGGAACATTAACGGGCAAAGATACTTAGATTCTCTTCAAAATACCCTACCAGAATTACTTGAAGATATTCCCTTACATGAAAGGCAAACAATGTGGTGGCAGCAAGATGGAGCATCTCCTCACTTGCTTGGGCCATTTAGAGAATATCTTGATAACACATTCCCTGAAAAATGGATTGGTCGCAATGGTGAGATCCTGTGGCCACACCGTTCTCCGGATATTACTCCCCTAGATTTATTTTTCTGGTGTTACTCAGAAGGTCGAGTTCATGTCATACCCCCGACTGATTAAGATGATTTGAAGGATAAAATTTAATAAGACAGGCATGTCGGACCGTAACACCCGAAATGATTGCAGCAGCACTTACAAGAAATCTTTCAACAAGGTTTGAACATTGTGTCAATGTACATGGTCATCAATTTGAACATTTTCTTGAATTTTTTTAATTATTGGTACTCTTTGATTCCCTACGTTACGTTTTTTAATAAAATAATTCATTTATGGTAGCTACTATTTGAAACTATACAGATGTTTAATTGCCCCTATTATCAAATGATGTATCCAAAATTCTAATATAATACTGGTTGACCCATTCAAAAAAATTATGTTGGGGTCACGTGACCCGAATTGACAGGCAAAACTGAAGGCACTTTATAATAAATATAAGCATCAGTTTCGACTGCTTATACCTGCCAAATTTTATATATGTCATATTAACAGTTTTCGAGAAATTGGACTGTCAAAACGTCGTGAGACATCCTGTATATGCTTAAAACGGATATATCCGGAAACATTTTTTTGACCTGATTACTATACTTACCTTACACTATATTATACTATTTTGGAAATTTGTCTGTGGTTTCAGCTGCATTGTAATAAGCAACCTTTATTTATAACTAGTCGTTACTATAGTTCTGAGACTGAAGGCAAAAACTGTAATACTGTAAGTGTTTTATTATATCATTGTGATTACTTAGCACAAAATAAAAGACTTCCACTATTGTTCTGTTCTGTAAAAACTAGTTTTCATTCCGTTTTCGAATATTTGAAATAATGGCAATAATGGTGTGAATAACACTAAAATTGTTGTTGTAGATGTGTAATTATTGGTTTTTATTTCTTACCTTATATGCACATACAATAATATATAATTACGTTTATCTTGTAACTGTATCTTTCATCCTATTTCAAATGTATTCATAATTTCAAATTAAGTGTTCAAGAGTACATTTTTTCCGCTATCCAATTCTCAATGCCACGCTCATTTTGTTGAAGTACTTTTAACAATGTTTTTGATGATCTTGACCATATGACTACGATATTTAATAAATTCGAACGTTACAGATTAATTAAAAGATATTGACTTTCAAATTGATTAATCAACTATAAAGCTTCTATTTAATAGTATCAACATTTGATACATTGTACAAAACAGTTAGTATCGATTATATTAGATACGAATTTCAAAATATACTAAAGTAGAAAAATTAATAATATTGTAGTATTTATATGAAATAACAACACTTAATTTACTGTAACGTTCGCATGACACACAGCTTATAATATTTTCACTGGCGTAGCCCGCATATAACAGTAACGAATAAATGAAAAAACCATCACTTTGACTTTCAAAAATAAAATGGGAATGTACGAAGAAAACAACAATTAGGGCCGATTTTTCATTATGTATCTGAACTCAAGATGTCATTGATAGTAATGTTTGTTGAAACTTTGATTATTCGAAATACAGAATTGTTTTCAGAATTTTCTAGATGAGAAAGCATCATGATACGTGAATGAATTGAATATTTTGGTGGTGATGAGGCTAATCAGTTTGAATATTTCAATATCGATCACTAGATTCAGAAAGTGTAATTGAGCAATGGTAATAAGTCACCTTTTCCAAAACACAGATATCTAAAGCTCATTCATTCTTTATTTGAGAAAATAATGTCAATTTTATTCATAATATATAATTTTATGAAAAGATTCCTCTTTGAAAAGTATTCGATTCCAAAGATTATGGGACAATGAATAGCTCCTGGAAATGTTACTTAGAAGGAATCACAATCAAGAGTGGATTGTGCTCTCTTTTTCCACCGATTTTGAAGCAAACTATTTTAGAAACAGGCTGTAAATTCTACTACTTGCAAAGTTGATTACTTTAATTAGCTTATTTACTTTAAATCAAGATCCATTATCTATTTCAAACGTAATATATTCAATAAAGTACTCGAACGGAGCTGCCTGCTTATTTAACCCTAATTTCGAATTTAATTGAAAATTTACGAGCAGACCGGACGTTTCGTAAATTGCTGGAAAACCGATTAATTTAATCATCCAATTTTATTCAAGCTCGACGTTCACTGTTTATTTTACAATTTATATGGTTGTCAAAATAACCAGAATGATTGAATTAGCGGTGTGTTGGCTAATCAATATTATAAAACTGGAGTATTTTAGGTTAAAAGAACATCTTTGGATATGTGAGCGATCGAAGTTATGAACTTGGTTCCCATTTTCCTCCACAGTCTGATTTATTCATCTGAATTGTCATGATTATCTATGTTAAAAGTAGGTTCAGTTCATGTTCATCATTTTATCATAACGCAAATCTGGGCAGATTTAAATTCCCATCCCTTAAGTCACCTTTAACACATCCTGACGGATTCAAAACTCTCACAGCAGGTAATTTTTTAATTGGAAATGTATCCACACTGCCTGATCACATTCATTTATATAACCGAAGGACGACAATCCAGGTATTGACTTGTCCAACAAATCAAACGAGAATATAATGGGAAACCAAAGCAACATCTATGCTGAAACTAGGAGTATTGGTTTATATGAAAGAATATAATCTACTGACTCTGAAGTAAAAACTGGGGCGCATTCTTCAAAATATCATGAATCCGACGATTCAATTCATGTTATATCGTGGAATGTTCTAAAATAATATTGCCGATTGCCGTTGATACAAACTTTCCAGCAATTTTAAATGTATATATTAACTTATTGAAAATCATTCTTCGCAAGTGAACAATTGATTTGAAACATGTTTATTATAGTGTAAAAATCAGTCCTCATTACTGCAGGGGGTGTTAAAAAATTCAATAAGCAACGAGTGAATATATTTAGGAATCCATCATCATCACGGGTATTTCCAATATATTACAGGTACTGTCCCGTGAGATTGACGAGAGTAGACATATTCCTTTTACAATGTATTTTGATAGAAAAGGCAAGGCCGCAATATCCTGCCATTCTGTCATGGTCTACATACCCAAACATTTAGTATAGTCCAGAATGAGTAGGAGATATTAATCAATATGTTAATTAAGGTATTCTAACAACATCCATTTAATTGAATATGTTCAACATTGTATGAACAATTCAATAATCTATATTTTTTATCATTCTGCTGGGAGATCGATATCATTGGCTATAGCCGGTTCAGTTTGAGAAAGGAGTGACGTCATAGTGGCATGCAGAGTTATCATGTGTTCAATATTTTCGAATACTGACCTAAACGCTCAGATTTACAGTTGCGACTACTCTGTCTCTATCGACAGTAATAGGAATACATAGCCCTCTATTTCCACGAGCATCTTCAAAGCATCCAGCATTCATTTATTACTTATATTAGGATTTCTTCAACAATAGACGAAATTAGGTTCGATATTTATGAAGTTCACAATGCGCACGACGTAAATTTAGATACAATTACAATCCTGAGAAGACCTGATCCCGTACTTCTGAAGTTGAATTCTATTACAATTTACAAAGAATATACGAACTGTTAAGTCAATTGAATAGAATCGACTGATCCATCCAGACACCTTGCGAAGTTAAAATGGAATTTTTTTGATTTGAAGAAAATAGTGCGCATTTATTTAAGAAACAGGTTCAAATGAATAGTTACAAAACTACTAACTTTGACGTGATTTCTTTCTTATCTTGAACGGGGTAAATAAAACTAAAAAGAACTTTTAGGAAATACATTCTGTAAATCTATAGTGTTTTTCGCAAAATAGATGACAAGTCAAATGAATTTTGTTTGAACATCTAGTAAGAGTTACATGATACGATACTGGAACGAACATTCGAACGCTCCATAAAAAACTGTAACTCATCCTAGGATACTGATAGTACAACTGGCACGTTACCCACCAACCTTTTCATGAAAGCTTCGACATCAGTAGAATTTTTGCTGCTCCTCTTTCCTATGCCTCCAATACTCTGACAGTCTGAGTTTGATTTGAAGGTGTTTATTCTCTCTGTTTAATGTATTGACTATCCTTCCCTATATTGCTTTGACTTACACTATCCGAACGTAATACCAATGAATGATTCAAATACAGTTCGGAAATATGCCTAAGTATTTACATCGGAGTGCGATAAAATATAATATAGGGAAGCTGAGGGTTATACCATACAGCAGTCAATTCCGTACAGCGGTTTATCTTTGGAAGAGAAATAGCTAAATATATTTGTCTCTTTCACATTCGTTAATTTTGTGTAGTATCACTTCGGTTTCACGTTTTCAAAACATTGAAAAGAATACTTGAGCTACATCATTCTTTTTAGGTCTTGATAACATAAGATTTCACATAATCCACTTACTTAAACCTGCGTATTGAAATTTTCTAATCACTTGATTAACTCTACCTTATTATTCAATATGCCAAACCTGAGCCTAAGTTATTTGCTCTCATTTTGACTATAGATATCTTACGATCTTTTATATTTATTCATATATTAGTACCGCTGTGAAGTGTTTCATTATACCAATCAATTAGTTGACGACAATATCGATATTTCCAATCATTTCAACAATTGTTCTTGAAGTTATTAAACTTTAAGACTGAAATTATTCTCAACGTAAAATCAATGTTCTCATTACCCACCAATAAAATTGAAGGAGGGAGTCATGGATAAGAAATCTACTGGCATCGATGGAATGAAGACGGAAGGCCTGAAATAAATTGTAGACCTCATACTGATTGATATAATGAAATAAAACACTTTTACTTTGGTTTCTTTCACATGTATTAAAAAACAAATGTGACTATAGTTTCGACAGTAGCGTGTCATCTTCAAACGATACTAATGTAATACGTTAGTATCGTTTGAAAATTACACTGATGAAATAGAATAAAAAAAAAACATTTTCAATTTTGGTATAGATACGTAGATGATGTACTTGCCTTCTTCAAAGGCACATCCAGACAATTAAATTCCTTTCTTTCATTTATTAACCAACTTCACCCAAAAATTGAATTCACATTAGAAACAGAGAAAGATAGAACAATAAACGTTTTGGATTTAACACTAATACGTGACCATAATAAAATAAACTTCAATATCTACAGCAAACCCACTTGTACAGACATCACTATTCCGAACTTATCGTTTAGCCCTCGTAGCCATAAATCAGCAGCATATCACTCAATGATTCATAGAGCATTTTCGATACCATTGTCAATAGAACACCTCACTATTGAGTTGAACACGATCAAGCGAATAGCCATCAATAATGGTTTTCCGGTAGATCAAATAATTAAACTAATAAATCGCAAACAACAACAATTAACTTTCTATAAAATTCATCCGCGTATAAAACACATGAGTATAACCACTAAATTCATCTCTTTGACATATTTTGGTACAGTAAGCGAACATATTGCCAACATTTTATCACGTCTTAATTTTGAAATCAGTTTCAAACCTCAAAATAAACTTCGCCATTTTATATACAACGCCAAAGACAAAATCAATAAATATAGAAAACTTGGAGTTCATGAGATGATTTGCCCAGACTGTGATTGCTTTTATATAGGTATAATATAGGTAATTTCAAATTGAGGTACGGAGAACATTTTCGCTCGCTTAGACTCAACAAAACTTACTCAACCTTTGCTAATCATTTTTTACAAACTCGTCATAATTTCCCTAATTTAGATAGCCTAAGCATTTTACATAACCAAACCAGAGGTTTCAAATTGAATACATTAGAATCAAAAGAGATTTATAAAGGTGTCAAAAACTCTAATAAAAATATCCTCAATGATCAGTTAGATCTATATCAAAGTGATCTTTCCATGTGTCTTTCAAACCGCTCTTAAAATGGTTCTTAGAATATTAAATTATAATCACACTAATTCACAAATTGTTACCTTGTTTACTATGTAATACTGTACCGTCTTTCAAACCGCTCTTTAGATAATTCTTAGAATATCAAATTATTATCACACTAATTCACAAATTGTTGCTATGTTTACCATGTAATACTGTACTTTCGTAGAATCTACCTGTTTTTGGAATTCCCGTTGATCCCTCAATCACAACCCTACTTTACTCTACTCTATTTTACTTGAACTGTTTCATTGATTCCTTCATAATCTTCTAATTGTTTGATAATGGCACTTCGGTGTTGAAACTATAGTTACGTTTTCACGTTATTATTGATAGAAGTGGTATAAAAACAAAGTAGTTATTCTTTCATATAATCAAAATGATAAATTACCATGAAGTAACGGCTTCCACCATCGACATATTCAAATCTTGTTATTCATGTTGAATTACTACTTTATTGTCATCAACCTTTTTGTTATTGAATTCATTGTTTAGATAATATTTGTATAGTCATAAGGTTACAACTCATGATAAAGCAATATGATAATAAGTAGAAATTTATGTGAAGTATGTAAGTGATAAATATGTTGAGAAAACGGTGTTGTGGCTATTACATTTTCATTGTTCAATGTTGAACCGTTTGTATTTATATTCAATCATTCAAATTCATGCTTTTGTGAAATGTATACTGTGTATTTATAACATATTAGTATTCACATATGTCTGTTTTTCTATTCAACTTACAAATTCATAAATAAACGTATATTATCATCAATAGTTTTCTATATAGCCTGCTATAGATGCATTGGACGAATAACAGACACGTTTTCATAGTAGCAGTCTATAAACAAAGTTAAGATTGCTCTAGATCGAACTGTGACAACACGTCTATCAGTCTCAGACAGCTGTTTCGCAATGCAACCAAGTCATCCGAACGCATCTACCAGAATACAGATGTCCCACAGGAAGAATTATTCACAATGCAACGCATTGAGTCGAAATCTCACGCGTTTCAATGAAACAAGAGGATATTGTTGGACATTTATCCGCCAGGTGACTTTTGATCCTTTTTTCCGACTTCCAATACTCCCAAATATATTGCATATGATTCAAAAATATCTTAATACGTGGAGTGGAAAAACATAATAATAATTGATAATACGTAATAGTTAATAATATTAATATGTCATAGAAAATTTGTTTATATTGACAACTTACTTATGTGTTTTACAAATTAATCTTTCACACAATATGTATTTTTGATGTAAGGTGAAATGTCAAAATCGTCACATTGATGATATCACAGTAATCAATTCATTTAATGGAACTAAGGGACGTAATACTTCGTTCAGATAAGTGTGACATTCAAATTCTATAATGAGAATTCAGGACACTCCTGCGGGTTGAATGTATACGTATGTTATATTATATTTATAACCAGAGAAACACTGTTGTAATAGTGGTTCGATAGGATGCTATAGTTCCATTTTAAAATGGATTTCAAAAGTATCACTCACAACGGAGCTATGGAGCCACAAACAGTACAGCCAATGTAAGGCAATTTGACAATTTTCAAATCAATGCGACCAGAATAGGAACAGCACAATCGTATCCACAGTGGTTTACATACGCACATACATACTCACATACAGCCATCATTCCAAAAATACTCTATATAGATTCTGGAATGCTCAATATAGATATTTCCGTGAAAATATGGACCATTTTTTTAGACCGATTCACCAAGATGGAAATGCAGGCTACGTGCTTACCCCAACAACAAAATATGTGCAGATAGTCAATGACAATATAAAAAACACATATTGCTGGAAGTGTACATTTTCCAATATTTCATTTTCAGTGATAAAAAGCACTTACGTCTTTAGTTAAGAAATATAATCATATTAATATAATGAAGTTATGTTGAAAACCGTTGCCGTATCTGCATTAATATCAGTTTTCTATCATACTGTTTTTATAATTCATAGTTTTGAGATTAGGGAAATAGAAGTTATCATGAATCAGTTCAATTCATACATTCTTGACAGATACAGTGAAATAACTTTTGCTGGAGTATATTTCAACATATGATTGTCCATAAAAAATATTCAATATTGTGTCTCATCGTCACACTCACGGTGTTTATTTCTGTGGAAAAATTATCTTGTAGAGCGCCATTTTTGTTTTAATAAACAGAAACTAACTTTTCACTATACAAACACCGTCATATTAGACGATCCACGCGGCAACTGATAATGTACCAGCCGCGGTGGCTGAATCTAGCGCCTGAGCATTTGCCACTTTATAACTAAGTCTATAGTCGAGGAAATATAGACGAAAAATCGCCAAAATCTCTAAAGAAAATTTTAATCAACGGAATTTAATAAATGAGGCGTCAATCGAAGTGGAATTATGTCTAAAAAAAGTCTGGTAGTGAGCGTTTGGGGGTGTGGCTTAATTGCATTGCTTCACTCTGAAATGTAAGTAAAATATGCATTTTCCAAAAGGCATTTTTCCAATTTTTGAAAACTAAAACAATAATCAGTAAAATCAGCCCAACTTCTCTTCTCGGGGGTTTTCGGGGTCGCTCAATACGAATTCGATGTCCAAAAAAATACTAAGGTGCACCTGGTGAGCAGGATACCCAAGTCATACACTCCTTCTTTGAGAATTGATTTTCAAAATCCCCTCGGCAATTTTGAATATGAAGATTATAAAATACGTTGCAGTGTAGTTCCAGTTATTCTTAAAATTATTCCTCAAAGAAGAGGTAGACGACTCGGATGTCACGCGCACCAGGTGCACCGTAGCATATTTTGGACATCGAATTTGTCTTCAGCGACCCAAAAAACCCCCCGAGTGAATAAATTAAAAGCGTTTCGTGCATTTACAATATTAATCCTCGAAGATGAGGTAGGCGGCATGGGTGTCACGCCCACCAGGTGCACTAAGGCATTTTTTTTCGAATTCGTGTTCAGCGACCCCAAAAACCTCCGACAAGAGAAATTGGGCTGACTCTATCGATTATTGTTCTAGTTTTCACAAATTGACGAAATACCTTTAGGAAAGTGCAGCAATGCAAGTGAGCAACACCACCAAACGGTTACCAGCAGACTTTTTTAGATATAATTTTACGTTGAATGACGCCCCCCCAGTCATCAAACTCCGTTGACTAAAATTTTTTCTCTAGATTTTTTCCCATTTTTCCTCGACTAATACTGCACAATATATGAATACGTTGGAACGTTTGTCTAGTATTGCCTGACTAATATTGCATATACTAGTCTAGGAACTAGAGCGATACGGTGTTACTGGAATTTAGGCCGATGTCACTATGGTTTATTGTTAGAGGACAGTTCAATGATCAACTCTCCTCATAGATCGAATCTTCACTATCATGTAGTTTTCGAGATACAGCCCACGCAAATTTTCGATTTTTCTAAGAGTTAACCCTCCCAAGCCTGGTTGAATATGTTTATTGATGTCTCCAATTATTATTATAACATATTATGCCATCAAACGTAACTGGTCCATTTCAGAGTATTCGGCCATTATTCGGCGAGAAAATGTACTTGTACGCCATTCGCGAAATTCACGGATAACAAGTTAACATGTGCATTTATGCACCGTGTCAAATACGTTTATTTGAGTCAAATAATGATATAATATGAGTGCCATCATTTTTTGCACATTTCAACCCCGGAGCCTGGATAATTGAGTAATTCATCATATTATTGGTCTAATTATTATCTATCTTTTTCATATTCCTTCTTTATTTCCACCCCTACCCCCATTTACCGTACCTACCCCCTCTCTAGGAATTAGCGCCAAACATGCGGGTCGTATCTCCAATAATTTTCAATATGGTTTCGTACCAAAAATATACAGACATTATGGGTTCAATAAGACTACTAAGAGCGCACGATATAGGAGCCTGAAGCTACTTACCAACCGGTGGGGTGTTTCGGTTAGCTGACTTCAGTTTTTCTGGCGATATCATCGTAGCGCGCAGCAATCTCGACGAGATAATAATGTAAATGAGGAATAAGGGTTGGTTAGGGGATGATGTGTCTAATGTGGGTGTGCATGGTATAAGTATAAATTTTTGGTACAAAACTACATTTAAAATTATTGGACACGACCAGCATCTTTGGCATTAATTCCTCGAAAAGTAATTAAAGATTTTTTCTGCGGGTGCGTTTTTGGGGGTGTGAGGAGGTTGAAATGAGCAAAAAACCATGGCACTCATGTTATATCATCATTTGATCTCAAATGAACGTATCTGACATGGTGTCATCATGATAACTTGTAATCGGTAAGTTTTAGCCTCAAAATGACGTACATGTCCATTTCCGACCAAATAATGACCAATTACTCTGAATTGGATCGGTAAGTTTTGATGGATTGTAGTATTTCAACAATTGACAACCACATTAAACATTCTCCACCAGGTTTAGGAGGGCTACCTTGCAGTCCATTTTCGGTCCCATTTTAACTGGCCAGTCCGATAAAGGAACATGATGAGAAATGATGGCGCATGGTGGAAGTCGATAAGAATGACATGCTCTTCAAGAAACCGCAATCTGAAAAGAGTTATCTTGCAGTCAAAATATCTTCAATTTGCGGAGGCTGCATCTCGAGAACTGCAAGAGAACGAAGATTCAGTCTGTGAGATGAATTGATCATGGAACCGTCCTCTAACAATAAACCGTAGTGTCATCGGGTTAATTTTCAGTCACATCGTATCGCTGTTGCTCATACACTTCAAAACTTACATGACAAAATTTCTCCTCTCAATAATTTTTTTTTTTAATATTATTTTTATCTTATAACTGTTCATAATATGCTTAAAACTCAGATCTTTATTTTACAGCAAATACCTTGTTGACGAAAGAATGGGTAATTCCCTTATTCTACGTATAGCGAGGGAAGCGAAAACCTTTGATGAAACTGATTATACACATAATTTTCTGGAGAATTATTTTTACAATTCAATCAAACAGCTGTTACTCATAAATTGATCTAGCTCGTGTCACCGGTGGTACATTCCGGCTCTACTTATAGATCTATAGGTTGTACCACTGGTGACGCATATCCTCACGTATATATAGATGTTGATGAAATGCTCGATGACTCTGAAACATGTTTATAAAATTCTTAATCACTGAGGATTCTATAGAGAACGAATATTCGCATTACGTGCAAAATTCAGCTCATATGCAGAGATGAATTAAATTATATTGAATTCAGTGGCGTCTCGTGAATTTTTGAGAGGGGAGGATGGACATAAAACGTTTTTGTAAAAATATACTCTATTCACAGCCTTTCAACCTTTGCACAGAGACCGTACCAGCTACTCCAGTGACAGAATTAATTGTTACCCAGCAAGAGCCAACGTGGAGGTATGGAGTTTCTCTTGGCAAAAATTTTTTTTGTTCGTTTTTTGTCTTTTATTTTTCTTGGATTTTTAATATTTTTTTTCCCTTAATTTTGAAATTTTTCATATTTTTTTCTTAAATTAATTCTATTAACTTTTTTTATATATTAACGGAATTCTACGGTCTTTAGTTTGCGAAAAATGATCAATAATATTATTAAAAAATGTATCATTTTGTTTTACTAAATCTTTTTCAATAGATATTAAACTAACATTGTTCAAACGATTTTGGCCCATTGTATTTGGCATGTAAGTTTTAATTCGTTTGAGAGTAGAGAATGATCTCTCCACCGATGCCGACGTGACAGGAATGGTGACTGTCAAACAAAGTAGTTTATGAAACTAAGGTAAAACTTGTTGCAAATCATTGTCTATCATATATTTTATCATATCGGCGTAGATGTCGTACTGGCCTAAAATATCTTTATCCGAGTATATAACGCATAATTCATTGTGCAGTGCTATTTTATCAAAAAAATTATATTTTAGAACTAAGTTATACAAAAAACTTCAATTCATGTAAATCGGAAAATCGAATCTCAATTTGACCTTTAATAGTATCTAAAATTTCATGAAAAAGTGTTTATAATGTAGTTTCTTGTCTACCAAATTACATGTTTTCCTCCTTTAACAATATTCTGTTTACCGGTTAATTTAAACTTAATACTCGATGTAATATGTTCCTGCGCGATTTTTCATGTCTTTCTATACCACGAGCTAAATTTTTCAAATCATCATAACCCGAGTGCCCCCAACATAAAGTTGTATCAGATGTAAATAGCAAGCAATACCAGCAATATAATTTATTGTGTACCTCAGATCCCGTTAACCATAAATATTGTTTACAATCATCTTATCAGCATCAAATGATCGTTTTTGAAACATACCTGTCATCACTAATCTTTTCAGCAACTAAAGCACTGATCATTTTAAAGTTTAATAACCAAAGAACTCTTTGTTAATAACTCACCGAACAAATAAATTATAACTTAACCTTACATCGCTTTGCGAAACAAAAACAACAACTGACAGAGCACGTTTTCAGCGGCGACAAGTCATCGTATTTCATACGACCGCCGGGTGCGTACGAGAAGCTAGCCTACATAGGGTGTTGCCATATTCGCTGTTTTACCCTATTTGTGTATTGAACTGGTTGGAAAAACCAGACGTATTTAGCGTTTGAGATATATAGAGAATCTAGCCTCTGGCCACTGTTGCCAGATTAAAAATAACTACTGAGAACGGGGAATTAATTGTAAAATTTAAAGAATCATCAGAGAAACAGGAAATAAAATGGAGAATGATCATCAAGATAAATTGGTGAGGAGGCTGAGCCTCCTCAGCCTCCTTCGAGGAGCCGCCACTGATTGAATTCCCTTCCGAAGTTTATCCAAAGTAATGTAAGAATAGCACAGGAATTCTCTTGTAATTCGGAGAACTACATACTGAATGTACATGCAAATTTATATACACTAGTCATGAATGATTCTTTTCCTTATTAGAATACAAAGTTTCATGTACTTTTCATTACCTCTGCAGACGTGAATCTCATAACCGAAAACATATTCACCTAAGTTAAGTGGATATCTCTCATCGCTGCTACAGCGGTATCTGTCGAAACATCTGGACATATTTCAATATCCAAATAGAAGAAGCTAACAAGACACATGTGCCATTTTCGTAAAAATAATAAATCTTTTTATTTGCAAACTACCATATTCAAAAGCAAATGAACAAAAAATTATTAAAATTCGATCTAAAACTCGTTGGCCGTCACCTACTTCACAATGGTTTAGTTACATTAGTAGGAGAAGTTTTTGCATCATATACTCATCAGAAAGATTTTCAATAAGTGCTGAATCATGGCTACAATATGGAAAAATTTGATGATCATAGTAAAATTTGATAGATGCTTATTCAATGAGGTTTTTACAGCAAACAAATAATTCATTCATTTACTATATGATATCACAATATCTGTATAAGCTAATCTTGAATGATTGTATTATCGTTTCCTAAAAAGGAATGATAAAATTGTTAATTTTGTATTCTAGTATTTGGATCGGAAAGAAACAGACTCAGATCGTGAATGGATCTGTGGTGCTAGCATATACGATGGAAATGTCCGTGATATATGAATCTTCCACATGTTGGAGGACTCATCCGAAATTACAATAGATGCTGAGAATGTGAAGTGAAATAGATCTATCATCCTAGCACAAATTGTATGCAAAGAGCAAGACAGGTTATGAAGCTGAACATTCTTCAGGTTTTACAGAAGATGTACGTAAGTATTCCCTTAATGCTCCAAATAACACATTCCATTTTCCGAAAGTTGTCGCAATTTGTGGTGTTTTTGAGTAGTGCAGAAGGTTCAAAAAGTGCTATTCGTGTATGAGTGACATCACATGAGGAGGATCTGATCTGATTATTTTCATCTATCCATCGAAATCTGAGAATGATCGAGAATTCGCAGTTATCGACTATCCTGATGTTGAATATGTTCAGATATTCAACAAGAACCTTTCCTTAAGTCTAGCAAATATCACTACAGGGAGAGCGTCTTTGAAATAGGAAATAGATCAATACGTTTGGAAAATGCCCTTTTTTGTAGAACGTTTTTTCAATCTACCAGCCGCAGATAAATGGTTGAATGGAAATACTGCTCAGTAGCTTTCAGTTATATTGAGAAGTCAACAGTGAACCGAATGAAAGTTGCTCAGCACATTGCTGGAGCCGTTAAAGGAGGAACAAGTACTGCATCAAATCATCAGTTCATATCAATGGACCGGATGTGATATTTATGTCATCGTCATTCAAAGCATTCAAGCGGCATTCAAATATCAAACCAAATAAAATAATTCAACATTGACTTGGAATAGTTAAGTTTGACATTTAAATGAAAGTTGAACTGATTGAAGTTACCTAGCAGCCTTCAAGTACTTTGATTTTTGGTTTTCGCATGCCTTTTAGTTAATTGGACAAGGATTATGATGCAAATAGAATAGAGAAGACTTTTTTCTCAGTGAAAAGAAGAAAAGGTTCACATATCGACAGAGACACGAAATGTCGAGCTTTTTTAACAGTTGTACAAAATAGTATATCATGCAATAAGCACTAGCCAGGAAGGAAATTCATACGAATGCAAAATTGCCTTTCTGTGGCGGTTATACTTTTTGTAAAACAACTCACATCTAATATTCTAAAAAAGTATGAAATGTTCACAGGAATACTGTTGTCAAATTCTCTAAGCCGCCGTTGTTCTAGTCACGGTGAAATGGTTCACAATGCACCAGTTGCTAAGCAACAAATGCAATATGAACACATAACGTGTCTGGTACGCTGTACAACATTGAAATTGACTGAAAACATACACCAAACCTACACCATCATCAAGAGACCACAAGAAAATGGAGATATTCACTCATACTCCTATCTTAGCTAATAAACTAACTATTAAATTCACGACAGGTAATGTTAAGCCTGAATTTAAATGCGAATCTAAATCTAGGAAGAGGACTTTTTTCTGTGTCAAATGCTGCCGCTAATGCTTCAAATCGGCGTCGAATCGAATCAACAGCTCTGCATAATATACGCCGGTTCTTCTTATCGTGCTTGAACATCGCCAAACACTCCTTTGAAGCTTTCACACAGTTGCGCTTGTTGTCATCAGAGAGTGAATGCGGCACCCATCTGGCAGATAACTTCCTCATATTCAAAAAGTTATTCAAAATGCTCCGTACCTTTTCAGTTGAGATGCCCATAGCCTCAGCAATCTCTTGCACTTTGACTAGCCGATCGACCAATATCATACTATGGATTTTATCCACGACTTATGGCGTTGTAACCTCAATTGGACGGCCAGAACATTCGGCGTCGGTCATACTACCACAACGGAAATCAATAAGCCACTTGTGGATCGTTCCAATCGATGGCCCCATAATGTTTAACAAGCCATGGTTTGGTTTGCGTTAACGTAGGATCAAAACTCCAAGTGGCGAGGTTACTGCAGGTTAGTTTGTTTTCACGGGCTAGTTTATTAAATGTTTGAGTTTTTTTGGGAATATTATGTCGATAGGTTATTTAAAATGTGATTGATTGATTGATGTTCCTTCTTTGTACACATATATCACATCACAACAGTTTATAACGGAATTCGTTCGCGTATCGATGCCGTGAGGCTAGCCGCAACGTTTCTTTCAGGTGGAAAGAGATTCCTGTTTAAACAAATTGGTGAGTTAATACTGAAAAATGGAGTTTACCAAAATCTTCTGTGCTAGCCACTTGATCTTTGCTGAGACACGATCATATTTTTTCAGTCCGACATCGAAATGTATATAACAGTTATGCATTTTATAGAAATCTATCTCTCATTAGCTAATATGAACATGGAAAATACAAAATATTATAGTTAATTAAAATTGGCAATACAATCTTCCACAAAATTTATTTTAGAGTTTGAAAGTTCTTGTCTAATGTTTTGAAAATTTCATCTGTCAAATTTAGTAACGCAGATGTGTATTGTGCGACCTTCTGAAATACGACTGGTTGGTTGATAATACCTTGTTCGCCTCCAAATACTGATCAGGAACCTTTTTTTCTAAACCTTTAGACAATATCGGCAGGAAGCTTATGAGACGCACGTTATTTATTTCTAGTCGCTGGTCTCGTGTATTGATCAAACAACAACATATTCAGAGCTTATCGGGAAATAGAATGATCCAAGGCAGAATTTAATAAAGTGAATGATATGTTTAAATTTGATCCATAAACAACTTTGAAGTTTGTAGACAGATCATGTCCAATTTATCCCTATTTAAGTCGTTGGATTCCACTAACCAAACTTTCGGGTCGTAGTTATCTGTTAGTTTTCGCTGAAACATTTTTGATTCGACTTTAACACCATGATAACATGAACACGTTACTCTAGTTTCAACATCGAAGTGACAAAGTATGATGTAAAGAATAAACAGTTCAAGTATACAAAGCAATTGTAAATTTCTTTCCATTTCACACTAGGTATAACTCAATCAAGCTAGTTTCATATGTACCGAGTGAGATTGTTGCACATCTTCCAAGAGAAATAATGATTATTGTCAAAAATAAAATTTTCCATATCGAAGAATGAAATAATTGATAACATGGACGTTTCCATTCCTGTGGTTGAAATTCAAAAAGTCGCAATAATCAAATGTGTTCAAACAGGTGATGGAAACGAGTGTTCAATTGAATGAATTGAGATTTGTTGAGAAGGAACAGAATTTGAAGAGGAAATCGTAAATACCAATTCAATATAAGTTGGAACTGAATGGAATATCTAATAGAAATTCAGATATTTCAATAAGAAGCTGCGCGTTTTCGTATAATAATATGATATGTCTTTTCCTTTCTGGGTTGGAGCGAATCATATTTGAGACAAAGATCTCAAATCTCAGGAAATTTGAACAGGTAAAAATCGAAATGTTGGTAAT
Organism: Endomychus coccineus; assembly: GCA_958510875.1. Lineage (NCBI taxonomy): Eukaryota > Metazoa > Arthropoda > Insecta > Coleoptera > Endomychidae > Endomychus > Endomychus coccineus. The sequence continues at coordinate 202,318,913 of OY294067.1, forward strand.
ATAATACGAGATAAAGGAAAATTAGAGCGCAGATACAGTGTGCAGTTTCAGCATATGACTCCAACAACCTAACCTTGACAGTTACGGACAATAGGAAGTAGATTCACATTACGCTTTACTTATGTTAGAACATATTATAATATACCCATAGATCAGATCTGCATTTACCATCATGATGATAGTAAATGCAGCAGAAATAAATTAGTTTGGCAAAACATTTTCTGGAACGTCATCACAGTCACAGGCTTGGCAATAGTCATCCCATCTCTAATGATGGTATAGCGATGCAGCATTCAATGAATAAAACCTTAGTTGTATGCAGTTAATACTTCATCCTGAGATTGCCACTGGTAAAACATTTATTGTTGATATAATAATATCAAAATTTAAATTTGGGTTTCATTCACAAACTACTATTATATTGTGAAGAACTAAATTCTTACCTTTTGGAGGCTGGAAGAATATGATTACGGATCGGTAATGAAGAGATACAGAATCGTTGAAATTGGAGTGAAATAAGATCAACCAAAGATTTACTCATTATCAATTCTGACGGTCATTAGTCAATCAGCAGAATACTCCTCTCAAATGACAGACTGACTCATTCTGTAAATTTCTTCATGTTTTGATTACATGGTAATACCAAGTTTCAACACTTAGATAATTGAAAATATTAAGGGAAAAAATACCAACTTCAACAAAACGGAAGTTAAACCCTTCTCACCGAATTCAACATGGTTCAAAAACTTTAGAGATTGAACACAAAACAATATCAGAAGTCATGAAATGCATCTCACAATGCGGCTTTATTTAATTTAGTTCATTTTGTGGGCTTAGGAATTTGGAACAACAGAAAATACATATTATACCTAACCTTCTTAATATAGAACTTTGAGGATTAATAGATTTCTGATTGCTCCAAATCAAAATTAGGAGTGTTTCATCAAGGAGTGATCAGAAGTTGATTCACTGGGAAGCCCAAGAAAATCCACAATACATTTCCGTTCAATAGAACAACAAAAGAAAACCGTAATTTAAGGATATGAATCGTGGGTTAAATTATTAGCTACGTTGGATTGAATAAGGCGCAGAGAGGATTAGAGAGAATTCTTTCTATATCTCGAGCTTTCAACAAATATGAAGTCTCCATCAGAATGTAAGTATGAGATTCAGAGAAACGCTAGAAAATGAATAATATTTTTAAACATTCATGGCATAGGAAACTTCATTTCATAAATGACAATTCAGAACGATCCGAATGCATGTGATTAATGCACTCAAAATTAAGATAAGAGTATTCACTCAATTTCTCCTATCCATCACGGAATGAAAAGAGTCAAATGTCTATTAGGATATGATGATCTGGCTCACATAAGCTAGTATAAATGAAACTTCTCCTCGTTGAATGTTTCAGTAGTTCATATCCCTCTCTGTCGGAAATATGTGCCAAACCAGGAATACTAAGGATCATACCGTGTAGAATTGATCATTTTTCCTTATTTTTTCATGGAAAACATGTCTCCTGTGGAGTATACGGAAGAATAACTGTTCTGATTTATACCTGGTATAGTTTTCAGAGGAATCTATATTTCGCTTAGTGTATGATATTTCGACAGATAAGCCCGCTCAATTTGAGAAAAAAGTATTGATAATATCAGTTCAAGCCTCAAGCCTGCCCTGAAGATGCCACCTGTAATGGTTGGCGAAACGTCGGCATCAAGTCGAGCTATTGTGACGCGGAATCCATCCGAAAGACAAGATTTTTCAGAGATTTGTCGTAACCATTGTCCAACGTTATTCGAAGTTTCCCAACTTCGGCATTATAATTTTGCTGGCTCAAATGCCGCTATAATATATATACACACACATATATATACATATATATATATATATATATATATATATATATATATATATATATATATATATATATATATATATATATATATATATATATATATGTAGAACTGGATTCTCGGGTATTGATCCGCGTTGTGTGGTTTCGGTCCTCAGAAGGACCAATTTCACGACGTTTCGGCAAAGTCGCATTTGCCATCTTCAGGTGATTCGACCGTAGAGTCTGGAAAATCTAGGCGAACTGAACTGAACTTTCCAGACTCTACGGTCGAATCACCTGAAGATGGCAAATGCGACTTTGCCGAAACGTCGTGAAATTGGTCCTTCTGAGGACCGAAACCACACAACGCGGATCAATACCCGAGAATCCAGTTCTACACATTACGTCCGCGAGAACCTAAGAAGAAACATATATATATATATATATATATATATATATATATATATATATATATATATATATATATATATATATATATATATATGGCGCATGTCGAAAGGCGCCTGAGACGCTTTTCCATCTGCTGTCGGCATGTCCGGCAAAAGCGGCATCGGCGTACACCCATCGCCATAATGCGGCCCTACGGGTGCAGTATTACCATCTAAGGCACTCGTACGGAATAGACCAAGAGCCGGTGCTGCCATACATGCCAGGAGATATTGAGTCCGTTGTCGGAAACGAAAAATGCCAGATCTTCTGGAATTATCCGTTTCCGACCGTCACGTCCATACAAGCAAATAGGCCTGACGCTGTCCCCGTCGATAAACCAATCAAGACTATGTATGTCATCGAATTCTCCGCTCCGGCAGAGAAGAACATAGTCTTGAAAGAGGAGGAAAAATGGGAAAATATCAAGATCTCCTGTTCGAGCTCCGCACGCTATACCCAGGCCACAAGGTCGTATTAGTGGTTCTGATCATCGGTGTTTTGGGTGGAATTCGGTCTTCGCTGCGTTCAAACTTGAAGATCATTCCGGCCTGTAGGAACTCGGCGCAGATCTTGATAGACCGGATGCAAAAGGCAGTCATTCTGGGTTCAATTAGAATACTTAGGGCACACGATTAAGGAACATGAAGCTACTTACCGACCGGTGGGGATGAGTAGCTTCGGTTAACCGCCTTTCAGGTTTTTTCTGGCGCGACTGCTGCGATGTCGTCGGAGCTCGCAGCAGCCCCGACCAGGTTTGAATGTAAAAAAAAAAAAAGAAAGTATATATATATATATATATATATATATATATATATATATATATATATATATATAAATCAACTTTCGAACTACCGTAAAATAGTTTTTAAAAAATGAATTACAAAGTTGTTCAATCTTTCGAGACTAATTCTTAACTAACTACATTATAATATATTAGTCGCATAGATATTTTGTGTTGTCTGCATTATTGTCTTGTCACTTGGTGTCATATGTTGCTGATGTAGGAATTCTCTAAAACGTAATCCAGGACAGGCTGCTATATAATTCCTTCCTTCTTAGAACGAAGCTTCCTCTGGATGTTGTACTTTATTTCCTTGCAGTGGAAGTTGAATTGTAGGAGTTTTCTTTTGACTTCGATGTTTTCTCCATAATTTTGTTATAGCAGAAATTGCTATTACAGCTAATCCTATGTATAGGATAATAGTCCAGATGCTTGGAATGTGGTATTTGAAAGATTCTTCTATAATAGGTATAATATTGTTTGATGGAAGGTCTTTCAAATTCAGAGCCTTTAAATCCACACTAAATTTGGGGACTTCATTTTTTGTGTCTTCGAATTTTAATTTGTTAATCACAAGAGGTTGCCCATATGTGCTGTCTAGGTACGTCATCTCATGATTGTGGAAATACGTTTTACATGTGTGTTGTTTTATCAGGTAGATTCCCGTTAGTTGCCTGGATTATGTTCCTTCTTGACATTTTATTTTGATTTCTTCTCTCTGAGAGAATATTCCAAGATATTGATTAATTTCAGGGATGATTTCCATATGGTTTTCTGGGATGTTCAAATGAATATACTGACATTGGCTTGAATTTCCATTCAGTAATATTCCCTTCTCGCATAATGAGTTATGATACCTTTCATACAAATGTCGTTTAGAGGTTTAATAATGTTGTCTTTAGATTTCAATAGATATTTTATATCGGGAATTATTGTTACAAATTCTGATTCGTATTTAGTTGGAATTGGGTGTAAATAGTAGAACTCGAACTCTTTGTCAAAATCAATTGGGACTGACAAGAAATAATTAATTGTGGAAGATTCGATTTTACAATTAATTTTTATTATTGATTCGAAATCTAATATGTTTTCGCATTTCAATTCAAAGGGTAGACTTTCTTTATAAAGTGGAGATATTTTTTCTAATGCCAAGAATAGATCTCTAGTTTTCTTTATGCTGGGATGTAGAGTATTCAATTTGCAAAACGTGATGGAGTTCCCAACATCTTGTAAGATGTTTAAAATAGTATTATAAAGTATTAACAATTAATTACATAAGTCTTTTGCGAATAGGATATCTTCAGTTATAGCTACACGTTCCACTAATATACCCAATTGAAGGATTTTTGATTTTGGTACCATCTCGTTATGATGTATGTCCTTTATAGTATTATTAAAATTTTCGATGATTTGTTGATTGAGAGAGTATCGCAGTTTTAATTGATTTTGAATATTATGTTGATTGGTTTGCATATGTTCCAAAATTTTATTGAACTTTTCGCCATCTTGTGCGTCTAGGTTGCCCGTAAACATTTTCATAACAGAGCCTAGTCCGTTAATTAAACCTCTTCTGTTTCTGACTTTGCCAGAATGTATATTGATATTATTTATTTTTTCTTTGATAATAATTTGACTATATGTAACCATTTTGTTGTAGTTATCTAGTTCTTGAGAGTAAAGTGTGTTGTTTACAGTGGTTGACTTGAGATTTTCGTACTGGATGTTTAAAGTATTATATTCATCGTATAGGGGTTGCAGATTGTAGTAATGGACGAATATATGTTCAGTTTGTTACAGCTTGGCGGGCCCTAAGTTAATTGGTAGAAGCCCCAAGTTCAAAGTTATATTTTTTATGTCTGCTCCTCGTCCAACTGAGACGGACCTGGAATATAAGTTTTCTGCTTAGGTCGTTTAATATTAGACAGGTGGATATTTTCCGTTGTGTTACCATGTTTGGGTATTATCTTGGCAGTTTTTAAATTTTTGTAAATACTTTTTATTCCTTCAGGTTTGAATTTATTATTGGTTTTGCTTTGTTTCTGTTTATTTTGTACATAGACCTATTCGGGAATATCTGGTAGAGTTTCTCTAAGCTCATTTGCTTTATTAATTACTCGTTCCTTTTTTTGTTGGATATCGAGGTTTAATTTTTTACATAGCAATTTTATTTCTTCCCTGTGGTTCGAAATATAATTATTTGCCAACTGAACATTCGAACGTTAGAAATATCAAATTTAATACTTTCAGTATGTATACTGTTACAATTTGGATTCAAATTTTGTTCATATTCGTCAAATGGTTCTGCTAGTAAATGTTTTGTAGTGTCTATACTCATTTTTTGTTCTGATCTTGCTGCAACTACAATGCAATTAGATTGAAGGGGTAGTTTATGATAATTTATTTTAATTTTGCAAGTTGGTGTAAGTCGTTCCTAAGATCTACACTAGCGTTCAATTTTTTCAGATTGTCTAGTCCTAGTAAACAATGAAAATGTTTGTGGAAATTAAATGAGTGAAATTTTAAAGAAAGATTTTCCATCTTAAATAGTTTCGAACATTTTATGAGAGTACTATACTTTCCTATTGAAGTGCCATGTGCGGTAGAAATTTGGAATGGGTCTTTTGTAATCGAATTATCAGAGAATTTTCTTGCGATTTTAGGATTAACGAATGATTTTGTGCTACCAGTATCCAGTAAGAAAGTTAAATTATACTCTGGAAATGTTATGTATGGTAGTTCACTTTGATTATTTGTTAAATTCATAAGTTCGAAGTCATTTTCCTCTAAAAAAGAATTATCTACTTCGTTTTGTTCTTCAAAATTTTCTACAGCGGGTTCATCATCAACATTATATAATTCTTCAACCACATAGTTTAATCTATTTTTATTGAAATTTCCATATTGATTTTGATTTTGTAATTGATTACGTCTATAAGTATTACTAGTTGACATACTCATTGGTGTTTGTTTTGGGAAATTTTGATTTTGATTATATTTGTTAGTGATTGAATTTTTGATTTGATTGGGTGTATCATTAATATGATTAAATTGTTGCTAGTTATTGGTATAAGTACTTGGTTTTGGGACAAATCGAGAATTATGAGCATAATTAGTTATTGGTAACGTTTGATGTGTTATGACAGGTTTATTTTGATAATTTTGGGTATTAGGCTTCAAATTAAATTTCTTCTGATCAATTTTTTGATGAGATATTTGCAATTGGAAATCGTTTGTTACCATATTCAAAGCAAGATTTAAATCTGTTGGATTCTTTGTTCGCATATGTGATTCAATAGGTTCTTTTAAGCCACGCAATAATATTCTTAATGCATAATTCCTAAAGTAGGCTGTTAATACTGCTGCTTCATTTGCGGCGGTATGTGTGGCTAAATAAGAAGTTTGCAGATTCAATGAATGTTGAACTCGATTGTAAAAATCGAAAGGACTTTCGTTTCCTTGTTTTAATTCTGTCATTTCAATATTGAGAGTGTAACAATCTCTCTTATCAGCATAAGTAGAGATTAAAGCATTTTTTAACTGTATCCAATCCGTAATGATACAAGACGAGATGTTGAGAGCAGCATCTCCTTTGATTTTTGCTAAGATACTCGAACTAATTTTGCACTAATCTCTATGAATCTCGGTAATAATTCAGTTTCTTCATGGAAATCTGGAATCATGTTTAAGTATTCTTGTTTAAGAGTTGGGACGGCCATATTCGTTGGAGTCCTACTTATTGGAGATCGAGATCGAAAATAGTTTACTTTTTGTGAGGTTGAGTTAGAATCTGAATTTGAACTGTCGGAGTCGATTGAATATTTTGAATAACAGCCTCCAATTGACATTAGTACTTACAGTAAAATAATGGTGAGTATCCTTTCCATGTGGTTTGTCTTGATATGCGTTCAGGACAGCGAAGACTTCCTCGATATGCACTCGGGTATTTTTTCTCGTTAAGCTACTCAATCCACCTAACTGGTTACGAATGTTCCAAATAGACGTTAAATCGATAACACGAACCGAAAATTATGTTCCCTAATTTTCGGTTGGCTATCCTACAACGACTGCGCCAATTAACTTTCGAACTACCGAAAAATAGTTTTTAAAAAATGAATTATTTTTATTAGAGCTTTATTACAAAGTTGTTCAATCTTTCGAGTCTAATTCTTAACTAACTACATTATAATATATTAGTCGCATAGATATTTTGTGTTGTATGCATTATTGTCTTGTCACTTGGTGTCGTATGTTGCTGATGTAGGAATTCTCTAAAACGTAATCCAGGACAGGCTGCTATATATATATATATATATATATATATATATATATATATATATATATATATATATATATATATATATATATATATATATATATATATATATATATATATATATATATATATTATTACACCTCATCCTCAGGTAAATAAAGAGGATGACTGTGATGAAGAAAATTGTAAACATTTTTTTGTTCCAAAATTCGATCAAATAGCTATTTTTGTATTAAGTGCGTAAAATGAGTGTTTTTTTAATGGCACATGAGAGTGTTAATTAAATTCTCTCGAATGTGCCATGAAAACATGAATTTTATACACCAAATACAAACAACATTTTCTGTGCAACTGTGAATGTCTGAAATATATTAAAAATAAGTACTTCCAATATAATTTCACAGCATCCAGTGGTTTTTCTGTGTCGTTACTATAGAAACGGTTTGTTGGTACGCCGCGTGTTTGACTGTGTTCGCTCGTAGTTGCTTCAATTTCAAGTTATGTTCAAGAAGATGGATGTGAATCATGATAGTGGTAGTGATACCCCATCAGATATATCTGAGAAAGCAAATGCGATAGTATCTAATATGTCACCGCCCAAATCCAAGTTAGTTTATGAGAAAACATATGTCAAATTTCGTGAATGATGCGACAAAAAACATGTAAAAAAGGTTTCTGAAAATGTTCTTATATGCTATTTTGAGGAAAAATCAAAAATTATATAACCTCCTACGTTATGGAGTGTTTACTCAATGTTGAAAAGTACATTGAATGTTAAGGAAAATATTGATATAAGGAAGTTTTCAAAATTGGTCCCGCTCATTAAGAACAAAAGCGTCGGATACCGAGGATAGAAATCTAAAGTTTTATCAAGGGATGATATCAATAAATTCATTCAAGATGCTGATAACAAAAGAAATTTTACTTCATAAGGTACAGATATAATAATATAATTTTGTAAGATTAGTAGTAATTTCGATATTTTTTATTCGTAGGTTGTTCTAATTTTGGGTATCAGCGGTGCTTGTCGCCATGAAGAATTGTTACATATAAACATTGATGTCATTGGAGATGCTGGATCTATATTGATTGTTGAAATACCTGATACGAAGACCTATTGCGCAAGAACGTTTACTGTTTGAAATTCTGATTATATTGAGATATACCGCAAGTATAGAGTAATATGGCTGCCTCATACAAAACGTAACAGATTATTTATGAAATATTCGAGAGGAAAATGTACTAACCCACATGTGGGGATAAATGAAATAGGAGAAATCCTCAGCTTGATTGCAAAATAGCTTGGAAAAGACATGTATAAGAGCTACACAGGTTTCGTGAGAAGCTCTGTAACTCTTCTTTCCAATGCAGGGGGCAACATTACATCCATAAAACGTCACGGTGGCTGGAAATCTGCCTCCGTAGCAGAAGCATATATGGAAGATAGTATGAATAACAAAATTGAGATTTCTAACCAAATATTGAATAGTCCATCCTCTTCCAAACAAATTGAAATATCTGAAAAAATTGTGGAATCAACTCTTCAAAAAATTTCTTACGTTTCTGATCAGCAGCAACATGGAACATCTTCAGGAATTTATGTTGGAAGTAATCGTTCAAACTTTACTATCAATTATTATTCCAATAAATGAAATTGTTTTATGATAAATAATCAATTAATAATTGACTCTGTTAAAAATAAATTCTTCAAAATATAATATTTCATGTTTATTTTGTGAATTATTTTGGCAGTGAAAAAAGACTCTTTTTCTCGGTGAAAAAAAGAGAACACTTACGCATCAATAGAGATGCAGAAATGTCAAGTTTTTTTGACAGTTGTACGAAAATATTATTTTTTCATCAATAATATTGTAAATTGTTGATTTGTTGTAAATTTTCTTGAAAATATTCATTATATAAATTTATTTACACATCATATGGCTTCATTTCCAGATAATTGAAGTGTATATGTGAAATTTCATTTTTGATTTAAGTATATAATTCATGTTCAACAGTTGAATTTCAAGAAGCTACAGAACAGTAATTTTAATGGTGAGGAATATATAACTTTAGATAACAAATTGGTCAAAAATTATTGAAAAACTTATTATAAAAAAATTATGCGTTTCGAAAGTTTTTTCTTGTTAATGATGTTTTCAACAATCTGTTGATATAACTATGTAAACAAACTATTTCATGTTGTATTGGACGGTGTGAATCATCCTTTATTGTTATATCAGTATGTGTAGGTTTTTTATTAATATTGAAATATATTTTGTTATTCTGTATTGTCAAAGTTAAGTCAAGAAAGTTTATACTTTTTTGATAGTTTGGGGTTTCAACGGTAAATTTTATTGAACTATGGATATTGTTTGTATGATATAAGAAATTATTGAGTTGATCTGAGTTACCGTTCCAGATAATAAAGATATCATCTACATATCTACAATAGAATTGAATGTGTTAAATAAATTCGTTTGTTGTTAATAATATTTGTTAGTTTCAATATAATTCATGGAACTGTCACATAACAGTAGAGGAAAATGGAAAAACCATTGCTAAATCATCATTTTGGTAGTATAATTTATTGTTGAGGGTGGAAAATTTACATTCTAAACAAGTCATTAATGGAATGAATAATCCTAAAGATTCAATCGTTGAGAAATCACTGTTAGAAAAGTCTTTCCTTATAATATGTAATACTTATATTATTGGAACATCAGTGAATAGGTTACAGACATCTAGAGAAATCAGAATATCATTACCGACAATGTTTATTACCCAAAATTCAGTCTTTCATAAAATAACTGATATGTATATTCAATCATATCATCAATGTTATAGTAATACTGACGCGTACCAAATTACATTTGTCGGAATTCGCTTGGAAATATCGCACATACTGTTTCCTATTTGTATACTCTCGATGGTCAATAAATAAAGCCATAAATTATTACCTACATCTAATTCTCTGTAACCAAAATCCCATGATGAGATTTTTCATTTCGATAGATGTGTTGACAAGTTCAGAATGAATATTCATCTTGTAGTGTAGTGCTGTATATATTCGATTCATCCCTTTACATTTGATTACTTTCATTCATTCATTAATTTCCAGGAATTCTGACAGATTAAAGATACAAAAAAGTCTATAATTGAACAATACTAGTAAAAAAGTAATCTAGTCCACAAAGCTTGTTGAGACCTGAACATAATTCATTATTTTCATTCTGAATCTGTAAATCTCAACATTTTCGTTAAAGTTATGGTTTTTCATAATTAAATGTTCTGCAAATGCCGAATCAGATTTATTATTAATGATACTTTCGTTTATTTCTTTGATTCGTCTTTTGAACATTCAGGAGAATAGTAATGGATTAAACCTTTCTCGATTATGTTATGTATCCAGTATGTTCTTTGAGGTAGTATCGTTCCTGGTTGAAAATTTTCATCTTGGGACTATTTCGGAAAGTAAAATTCATTAATGAATATACCACTCATCTCAATTTGAAAGTTGTGGATTTCATTATGCATACCTATTTTAAAAGGTAATCTAGAAATCTGTTGCCTTTCGGAGAATAGGTGAATGGTGAGCGTGGCAAAGTATCTCTTCGCAAATCATCTGATTTGGTTAATGATTTTATAAGATACTCTGTATCTGAACAATATTCAAATTATTAACGTAATATTCCGCTTCTGTGAGTCGAAATCAAGTCCACTGTATGTATTTATACCACACCGCTTTCTGTTATAAAACTATTATTTGCTTTATTTTCAACCTTTTAGAAAAATATCTCAAATTTGGTTAATATACACCCAGCGCTGTAACAACGTCATCGCCGGAAGATACGCTGCAACATTAATGTCGGTGCAGCTCCCCGTATCTGACGATAACCCCATAGTCATACCATCCGACTTTCGTGTCACCGATATCACCGTTAGAACGCTTGATTACCGGGTGTGCTCGAAAGTGGTCAGCTATGAATGACTGAGCTGGGACATCTCCAGCTGTGCGTCTTTTTTCTTATTCTTCTCAATCGTTACTCCATCAATACTTATATCATTACTGTTCTCATCCATAACAATCTTTAACTGTTAAATACTTGAGAGTCAGGAATACGCTAAACACAACTTGTGAAGGAGAGTAAGAATGTGTGAACTTAAACGATATCGTTTGTTAGTTATCGTGAGTTCTACCAGAGAGTTGTTAAAAGAATATCACTTAAAAACTAATCTAGATTTATGAACATCAAAAGTATAGGACATAACCATTGGTGGGTGAACAATTAGCATTACACGTAACACTGTTCAAGTTTGTAGTCGACTTAGTACATTAAGTCTGGTCTCATTATCGCTAGGCTCGGAGTGTGGAAACACGTGTACACGCCTCACGTTTCGGAACCGCAAGTGGTTAATTTACGTTATGCATATTGCTGAATGACAGATGCTTTTAGTATCATGTTTTAAGAGTTCAATACTCGATTGTATGACTAGTACATATCATTATATATAATTATTTTGTTCCTAATTGGTGCACTTCCACAAGTACAAATCAAACTGATAATCATTGTTATCACAGTATAGTATTGTGAAACTGAATTGATACATCAATTTAAGTTCCCGATAGTCTCTCGAAATCCATGCAATTCGTGCTCGTTATATTGAATCTGATATGAAAACATTCCGTCGTAAGCCTTGATATCATAATAAGGACATACGCATTCTGAATTTGCTTACTTACAAATCGAAAGCCATCATTGGGCAAGGACTGAATATGAAACGCTGAGAGTAAGTTATGGAAATTCAACTTTTTCCTGTGATATTCCGTTAACATATAGGGTCCATGATATAAAAAAGTAGTTTTGTCCTACAACCATTCTATTCAGGAAAGTGGAAGGGAAAAATGAATGTTTTAGATCGTATATCAAGTTTTACTTTCTCGCATACTACATGAAAATATATAATGAGAAAATCATTTTGAATGGATTGTATCGGCATACCTACTCCACTTTTCCAGCTTCATCAGTATTTGAATGTTAACTGTTAGTTAACGTGAAGGAGAAGGTGTTCTTTAATTTTCCACAAAAATATCACGAAGATTCTTGGAAGGAGATTTCCAATAAACTCTATCTTCTCACCCTTCACTTTTCAACATTAGGTACATTTTATAGATATTGTAAAATAAAACACAAGTATGTTGACATCAGTTTCATTTGTAAAGTTCGTTACTCGAGGTGTAATAACGCTGAAGCTCGAGTGACGGAAGTTACAAATAAAAGTGGTATCAACATAGTAGTATTCAATTTCACAATAAAGAATAGTTTTCCAGTTCCGAACAAAAAATAATGCTTCGAGATAACTTCTAATTGTCTTATAATTGTTATAGGTATTGAATATTAATCATATAGAGCTTAAGAAGAATATTTCTTCAATAATCTCGACAAATTACTCATAATTATATGAATGAAAACATGAAAAAGAATTGAGGAAGAATACTTGTTTCGTTGCTGAGTAACTTACTTCCAAATGAGAGAATCTCTTCATCTTATCATCTCAATTCAATCTAAAAGTAATTAATATATTGAAATGGGGATAATATCAGAACTTTCCTCAGATATGTGAACAGTTTCATTAGATGTGTTTATTTCAGGTAGTTCATGCTGTCATTTCCTGAATATTGTAATTCTCTTTCATCGGTTATTTGCAGAATAAGAAATTGCTCTCGGATGTCCACACTCTTTGAATGAATACTTATCTCCAGATTTACAGCTCTTACCGAGATAACGATTTCTTCTTAAAATGAAGTTGTCGATCAGAGTGTCGATTCCTTCCGTGTTCGCAATAATATATTGTATTTTCAGCAGATCATTTTCTCTAATTTAGATAACAATATTACTCTTTTCGTACTTAGATTATAACTTATCTAAAGCACGCTGCGAGCAGCCCTTATGACATTATGTAGGCTGAAAAATAATTTTTGATAACGGCTATATCGCAGTCAGAAAGTGCTTTATATCAGTTATAATTTGTAGAAAAAGTGTGATTCTATACACTAAATGATGTAATGATGCATTCCACCATAGTACCTCACAGGTATTATCAACTTTATCTCACCATGTTATCTGTGTTATACAAATGATTTTGAGCGCGAGCTAGGTGCTGAATAATAGACGACATCGTATTTTTGTTTGGTGAAGATCTTCGGAATTCATCGTAATCAATACTTACCTCTGGAAAAGAAAAATTACGAAAATGGGTTGTTTGCCATAATTATTAGGTTATTCTGGCGCGATTGCTGAGATGTCGTCGGAGCACGCAGCAGCCCCGACCAGGTTTTTCGTAGAGATAGGTCAGCTGACGGTAATTCTAGTGTATGTGTTTCGAGACTCGATGCTTAGCGCGCAACTATATTGAAAAAGTGTGGGCTTCAGTGGCGGCTCGTGAACTTTTTGAGAGAGGAGGCTGGACATAAAACGTTTTTGTAAAAATATACTCTATTCAGCCAATTAATTTAACCTTCAGTGACAAAATTGATTGTTACCCAGCAAGAACCAACGTGGAGGTATAGAGTTTCTCTTGCCCACAAATTTTTTTTTCGTTCGTTTTTTGTTTTTTATTTTTTTTTGGATTTTTTATTTTTTTTATTTTTTTTTGGAATTTTTCATATTTTGTTTTTTGTTATTAATTTTATCAACTTTTCTATATATTAACGAAATTCTACGGTCTTTAATTTACGAAAAATGATCAATAATATTATCATAAAATGTATCATTATGTTTTAAGTGTTTTGCTAAATCTTTTTCAATAGATATTAAACTAACATTGTATAAACGATTTTGGCCCATTGTATTTCGCATGTATGTTTTAATTCGTTTGAGAGTAGAAAATGATCTCTCCACCGATGCCGACGTGACAGGAATGGTGACTGTCAAACAAAGTAGTTTATAAAACTGAGGTAAGACTTGTTGCAAATCATTATCTATCATATATTTTATTATATCGACGTGACTGTCGTACTGGCCTAAAATATCTTTATCCCAGTATACAACGCATAATTCATTGTGCAGCGCTATTTTATCAAAAAAATTATATTTTAGAACTAAGTTATCTGAAAGTGTATTGAGAAACTCTTTTGAAAAAGATTCGAAAAATCTTCTATTCGTCAAATCGTAAAACTTCAATTCATGTAAATCGGAAAATCGAATCTCAATATTTGACCTTTAATAGTATCTAAAATTTCATAAAAAAGTTGTTTATAATGTAGTTTCTTGTCTACCAAATTATATGTTTTCCTCCTTTTCACGGGAGAAGCCTCATCAGTTTGAATAATTTCCAAATAAAATATTAAAATGAAATTCTGTATAACGGAAACTTGAATTTTATCAATGAGATGTGTTAAACGATCTCTTGAATGAATTATATTAGTGAATTTATGTTGTAAAATTCGAAAAATAAGATCAGTTTGTTCAAATATTAATTTAAAAGTATCAAGAAATAACAAAAATTCTTCATTTTCTAAATAAGATTTTAAACCAACAGCAGCATTCAATGAAACCTGATCTGTTGAAAAGTCATCACTGTTTAATATAAAATCAAATATTTCAATTAATTTGTCTTTATTTTTATGGATGGTAAACTAAACATTGCATGTGATGTAAAATTCCATCGAGTTCGAGCATTACAGGGAATTCTGTTTCCTACTATGTTATTTAAAACTTACGTTTGTTTGAAGACCGTTTAAATGTCCCGCCATTACAGATGCCGTCGTAAGTCTGATTTATTCGCAAAGTCGAATCGTTGAAATGTTTCCATTGAAAAATTGAATAAATTGACCGCTGTTCTTCCCGAACTAACATCGTAGAACCCTAAAAAACTTTCCACTAGTTGTCCATTTTTACAATTAATAATTTACCGAACAGACGAATTCTAATCTAACCTTATTTCGCGTGGTGTCACTCAACCATTATACCCGCATAAAACAAAACAAATGCCTGCAAATACTGACGCGATAGTCATAAAATCGCGAAGCTTACTGTCGTATTCACAAAACAAATCTAACAATTACCTTTATTAAATGAACTTTCAGTTTCATCATGCCCTCTAAAAGCCAAATCTTTAAATGATAAATACAATAAGAAATCAATGATTTTTTCTAAAACTTCGCGGTTTTCTTTAACTGTATTATTATGATTTTCGATTTCGCGTGTTCGTGTAGAATCAATCGCATGAACAATATTCTGTTTACCGGTTAATTTAAACTTAATACACGATGTAATATGTTCCTGCGATTTTTCATGTCTTTCTAGGCCACGAGCTAAATTTTTCAAATCATTATAACCCAAGTGCCCCCAACATGAAGTTGTATCTGATGTGAATAGCAAGCAATACCAGCAATATAATTTATTGTGTACATCAGATCCCGTTAACCATACATATTTTTTATAATTATCAGTATTAAACGATCGATTTTGATACTTCCCTGCCATCACTAATCCTTTCAAATCCGGTAAAGGCCGTTTGTTTTTGAAGAACACTTTTCTATCATATGTTAATCCACTGAATGGATTTTCTAAGAACTTTGCAACTAAGTCACTCATAATTTTAACATTCACCGATTCCGATTAGATAAATTATAACTTAAAAATTAACTACTTAACCTTACTACGCCTCATGGAATAAAAATAACAACTAACCGCATTCTTCTAGCAGAGGTAGGCGGGAGCGCAAGTAATCGTATTTCATTCGACCGACGAATGGATACGAAAAGCTAGCCTCCCTACCATGTTGCCGTTTTCGCCGTTTCACGCTATTTGGCGATTGACTGGTCGGAAAAACGGCAACTGTGTTGAACAACACAACTCAGCGTTTGAGATATATAGAGAATCTAGCCTCTGGCCACTGTTGCCGGATTGAAAATAACTACTGAGAACGGGGAATTAATTGTAAAATTTAAAGAATTATCAGAGAAACAGGAAATAAAATGGAGAATGATCATTAAGATAAATTGGTGAGGAGGCTGAGCCTCCTTAGCCTCCTTCGAGGAGCCGCCACTGGTGGGCTTCTGTATCATTCGGGTATATCCATACATGTATTCAGTGCTTTGTATGTACCACACGCCTCTTCTGTGATCGCTCATGAAAATTAAAGTAGATCTACTGGAATTATTCCACTACGTTCGCCAAACGCGAAGATTCTTATTGCCGATAACTTTAACGTTCACGGTATTGTGCGTGGCTTAAGAATGATTATGGTATACTTTGAACCATTTGAATTCCAAGTTGACTCACGTTTAAGTCGCTAATTGCTTGTTTTAAAAATTTGAAGAACATATGAATGATGTAACTAATTGTATTTATGTAATCTTTGATCTTGTAAATAAACATTTATTTCAACTTCAAAAAATCGATGGTGGAAGCCGTTACTTTATGGTAATTTATCATTTTGATTATATGAAAGAATAACTACTTTGTTTTTATACCACTTCTATCAATGATAACGTGAAAACGTAACTATAGTTTCAACACCGAAGTGCCATTATCAAACAATTAGAAAATTATGAAGAAATCAATGAAACAGTTCAAGTGTAAATAGAGTAGAGTAAAGTAGGGTTGAGATTAAGGGATCAACGGAAATTACAAAAACAGGTGGATGCTAGGAAAGTACAGTATTACATAGTAAACATAACAACAATTTGTGAATTAGTGTGATTATAATTTAATATTCTAAGAATTATTTTTGGTTTGAAAGACACATGAAAAGATTACTTTGATATAGGTCTAACTGATCATTGAGGATATTATTATTAGAGTTTTTGACACCTTTATAAATCTCTATTGATTCTAATATATTCAATTTGAAACCTCTGGTTTGGTTATGTAAAATGCTTAAGCTATCTAAATTAAGGGAAATTATGACCAGTTTGTAAAAAATGATTAGCAAAGGTTGAGTCAGTTTTGTTGAGTCTAAACGAGCAAAAATGTTCTTCGTATCTTAATTTGAAATTACGACAAGTTCTACCTATATGAAAGTCATCACAGTCTGGGCAAATCATCTTATAAACTCCAGGTTTTCTATACTTATTGATTTTGTCTTTGGCGTTGTATATAAGATGGCAAAGTTTATTTTGAGGTTTGAAACTAATTTTAAAATTATGGCGTTATAAAATGTTAGCAATATGTTCGCTTACTGTACCAAAATATGTCAGAGAGATGAATTTAGTGGTTACATCTATGTGTTTTATACGCGGATAAATTTTATAGAAAGTTAATTGTTGTTGTTTGCGATTTATTATTTTAATTATTTGATCTACCGGAAAACCATTATTCATGGCTATTCGTTTGATCGTGTTCAACTCAATAGTGAGGTGTTCTATTGACAATGGTATCGAAAATGCTCTATGGATCATTGAGTGATATGCTGCTAATTTATGGCTACGAGGGCTAAACGATGAGTTCGGAATAGTGATGTCTGTACAAGTGGGTTTCCTGTAGATATTGAAGTTTATTTTATTATGGTCACGTATTAGTGTTAAATCCAAAAAGTTTATTGTTCTATCTCTTTCTGTTTCTAACGTGAATTCAATTTTTGGGTGAAGTTGATTAATAAATGAAAGAAAGGAATTTAATTGTCTGGATGTGCCTTTTTGAAGAAGGCAAGTACATCATCTACGTATCTATACCGAAATTGAATATGTTTTTTTGCTAATGGGCAATTCATAATTTTGTCCTCCAGATCAGACATAAAAATGTCTGCTAATAGTGGACTCAATGGATTACTCATAGCAAGACCTGAATTCTG